>BQMB01002246.1:0-462500 GCA_027943415.1 Closterium sp. NIES-67 | reverse complement strand
CACACTCGCACCCTCTCCTACACTCTCACTCTCCCACATTCCCACCCTCTCCTACACTCTTACCCTCTCCCACACTCTCAACCTCTTCCGATCGCGCACCCTCTTACGCACGTGCATCCTCTCCCCCCGCCCACCATACCGACACGCCTCTGGGTGGCCCCCATGACGGGCTGGCCTGCCATGCGTTCAATGCCGTCGCTGCCACTGCCGCACACCTCTCTCCACCTGCTGTTTCCGCCCCTTGCTGCGCCCCTACTGTGCATTATCTCTTTGACGGTTGCAAGCAGTAGCATGGTGATCGCCTTATACTTATACGGTGTCTGACCCTCCTCACTGTGGGCACTTGTGGTTGTGGGCGCTAGGGCCATGGTCCAACCTCATCCCACTGCGTCTCATCTTTGTTGCCCTCATGCCTCGGTCCGATCCTCACTGCTTCCCCCTCACCACCATCCCGTGCCTCCCTCAGATGCAGCCCCTGCGGGTGCGTCGCTGCCTGGCGGCGGCACGGGGTGGGAGCTGGCGTTGGTGGCCGCTCCCTCCTCCACCGCTGTTGCGGCGCCCGACTCCAATCCCAACTCCAAGCTGGTATCCTCGCTGCCTCTGCCTCCGTCGCATCTCACACTCTCCTGCCGTTTATTATCCATGTCCCTCACTCCGACAAGCCTCTCAATTGCTCTTCATTTCTCTCACTCCTCCCTCAACCCCGCCCGTCCACCTCCCGTCAAACCCTCATGTTTCACGCCTCATCCCCCCTGCCCGTGCCACCAGGCGGGCGGGTTTGACAAGCTGACGCTGGACTCGCTGTACGAGGACGCCATCCGCCGCTCCACCAACTCCTACCAGAATTCCTATGCCACCTCGGGCCCCCCGCCGCCCTCCGCCATGCTGGCTCTGCCCGCCCCCCCCGGCGCCTTCCAGGCGGCGGGCCCCGCTGCCCCCGGCATGCACGGGCCGCACGACCCCTTCTCCGCATCGCGCCACGTGCCCCCGCCCACCAACGTGCAGCTCGCCACGCTGGCGCACCAGCAGCACCAGGCGGGGGGGGCAGGCAGCTTTGGGCCGGGAGGGGGCATGGGCATGGGGGGAATGGCAGGAGGGGCAGGGCAAGGCTTCGGTAGTTACCCTGGCCCAGGGATGGGCATGGGCATGCAGGGTGGCATGGGTATGCAGGGCGGCATGGGCATGCAGGGCGGCATGGGCATGCAGGGTGGCATGGGCATGCAGGGTGGCATGGGCATGCAGGGTGGCATGGGTGGCATGGGCATGGGTGGTCCTGGTGGCCCCCCTGTGAACCCCTTTGCGAACCCATATGGTCCGCCCAATGCATATGGCTCTGTGGGCATGGCCCCCCATGCTGCCCCCGCCCCCGCTCCCGCAGGGCCTGCAGGGTACCAGTCAAACCCCTTCGGCAACCCCAGCCTGCTGTGAGAAAGGAGAGCACAGGCAGTGGTGGTGCCAGGGGTGCGAGGGTGGGCAAAATACTGTGTGATACTGGGCGCACAGAAAGCATGTGGGAGGAATGACGACAGGCGGAGCCGGTGATGGTGGCAGTGGTGGGTTGGCCAGCTGCAGCTGACAGCTCAGCAGTGTGGTGTGGAGGTTGTGGGGGCAGAGGCAGCTGATTTGTGTGGACACACCTCCATGTGCAACTCTTCTAGTGACGCTGTAGAGGGATGCCAAGTTACTGTAGAATGTGTTGTGTTGTGGGTATCTTAAGCTTGAGTAGGTTACATATTGCTGAAGTCACTCTACTACCAGGTGATCTTTTCATATCCGTGTGTGGATAGACGGCCACCACAGCCTCACTGGTGCGCACCCGTGCCACTAGTGGTACCTGTGATTGAACTGACTACCGGTACAAGGTTCCTGCAGATACACACCCATGTCCTGTCCTGTCCTATGTTGAATAGCACCATGTTGATATGGAATGGAAGAGTAGATGTAATGGATGGAATATTGTGTTATCGTATGTTGGGCTGAGAACAGCCCTATGATCTTTTCAGGAGCTAAGTCCTTGTTGTCAAACATGTGTATCTCCTGTGTTTGCATAGACTGTATAGGGCCATCTCTTAGAGGGTACAACACTTAGGTATATTCACCTGTACTCTCTCCTTAATCATTCAGTTCTCACTTTAACATGGTATCACGCGTAGATTAGGATCCCCCACCTACCGCTTCCGCCCGTACCCTAGCTAGGGCCCGCCGCTTCCCCCTGGGCCCCGTCGCGCCTCCTAGCCCCGTCGCGCCCCTCCTGCCGCGCCTCCTGGCCCCGTCGCGCCCCTTCCTGGCCCCGTCGTGACCCCCTAGCCCCGTCGCGCCCCTCCTGGGCCCCGTCGCGCCACTAGCCCAGTCGCGCCCCTACTGGGCCGCATCGCGCCCCTCCTGGGCCCCGTCGCGCCTCCTGGCCCCGTCGCGACCACCTAGCCCAGTCGCGCCCCTCCTGGGCCACGTCGCGCCCCCCCTAGCCTCGTCGCGCCCCTCCTGGGCCCTGTCACGCCTTCTGGCCCCGTCGTGCCCGCTCGGCCCCGTCGCGCCCTGCCCGGCCCCGTCGCACCCGCCTGGCCCCGTCGCGCCCTGCCTAGCCCCGTCGCACCCTGCCCGGCCCCGTCGCGCCCGCCTGGCCCCGTCGCGCCCGCTCGGCCCCGTCACGCCCTGCCCGGCCCCGTCGCGCCCGCCTGGACCCGTCGCACCCTGCCTAGCCCCGTCGCGCCCTGCCCGGCCCCATCGCGCCCTGCCCGGCCCCGTCGCGCCCGCCTGGCCCCGTCGCGCCCTGCCCGGCCCAGTCGCGCCCGCCTGGCCCCGTCGCGCCCTGCCTAGCCCTGTCGCGCCCTGCCTGGCCCCGTCGCGCCTGCCTGGCCCCGCCGCGCCTGCCTGGCCCCGCCGCGCCTGCCTTGCGCCCGTCCCAGCCGGCCCCGCGCCCACCCTCGCGACCTCCGCGCCCGTCTGCTCGGCCCCTGCGCCCGTCCCAGCCGGCCCCGCGCCCGTCCCGTCGACCTTGTGCCCGCTGCTTCTGGCCCGAGCTGTGTGCGGCCCGCTAGTCGTCCCTGCCCCGGCCCTGCATCCTCCCTGGTACGGTTCCCCATCCTTGCACCGCACTGCACCGTCCTGCACCGCACTGCACTGCGCGGTACCGCCCTACACCGCACTGCACCGCCCTGCACCGCACTGCACCGCCCTACACCGCACTGCACCGCCCTGCACTGCACTGCACCGCCCTGCATCGCACTGCACCGCACTGCACCGCACTGTACAGTCCTGCACTGCTCCTGATGGCGGCGGAGCTTCGCTTCGACGCTGAAGGCCAGCCTCTGGAGTTCGAGGCGTGGCTCGCCGACCTCCGTCGCCACCTCACTGGCCATCGGCAGGATGGCCACCCGCTTTCCGCACACCTTGACGGTACGCTCCCTTGCCCAGACCCCCCTGCTGTTCTGCCCGCTGACCCCACACCCACTGAGCGCGAGTCTACTGCAGCCACTGCCCTTGCGCGCTCTGTCTGGCTTTCTTGCGACGCTGTCGCTCAGCTTGCCATTAGAAATGCCCTTCCCCCGTCCAAGCGCCCTCGCTTTACGTCCATCACTACCGCCCAGGCTTACTTAGATGCTGTCATCAAGCGCTATTCCACCCCTCCTGCTGCCTCGGTGGGTCGCCTGATCCTCCCGATGCTCTTTCCTGACCTAACGTCTTTCCCCACTGTCTCTGACCTAGCTGCCCACCTGCGCTCGATAGATGAGACCTGGCGCGCTGCCTGCACTGACACACAACTTAGAGCCCACCAGCCGCATATTACCTCTACCCTCTACCTGCTTGCCACCCGCCTCCCTGACCGCCTTGCCGCCGCCCGCGACCGCTTCCTTAGCATCCACCCCGGTGAGCTCACCATCCCCGACTTTGTAGACACCCTGACTGTTATTGAGACCCGCCACCGCTCCATCGCCCAGGCGAGCGGTACCGTCCCGGTCCCTATCTCCATGATCCATGCCGGTGCACCTCCATGATCCATGATCCATGCCGGTGCACCCCATTTTCTGTGGCCGTTCGCTGTGCGCTACGCTTCTCACCAGCTTAACCTGTGGCCGCACCCCCAGCACCCGCAGGTTTTGCCGACCCGTCTTTGGACTGGGTCTCCTGGTGACGCATCTGCGTTCCACGTCTGGGGCTGCCTTGCTACGTGTTCAAGGCGCGCTACGTGGCTAGAGGCTTCAGTCAGTGTGAGGGGGTGCACTTCTTCCAGACCTTCGCTCCGACCCCGAAGATGACTACTCTTCGGGTTCCGTTACACCTAGCTGCTCAGCGTGACTACGAGCTTCACTCCCTCGACTTCTCCACTGCCTTCCTTCAGGGCAGCCTACACGAGCAGGTCTACTTGCGTCGCCCTCAGGGCTTTACTGGTACCTTCCCTCCTGGGACCCAGTGGCTCCTGCGGCGTCCCGTCTACGGCCTGCGCCAGGCTCCCCGTGAGTGGCACGACACGCTGCGTGCTACCCTTGCTGACCTGCAGTTCTTTCCGTCTTCTGCAGACCCCTCACTCTTCGTTCGTGCTGGCCAGACTCCGTTCTACATCCTTGTTTACGTTGACGACCTGGTCTTTGCCACAGCAGATAGGGACGCACTGGCCTCAGTGAAGGCAGAGCTGCTGAAGAGACACACGTGCACTGACCTTGGAGAACTGCGCTGTTACCTTGACTTGCATCTCTCCCGGGACAGAGCAGCGCGCACCATCACCCTGACTCAGTCACACTTGGTGCGCCAGGTCCTTTAGAGGTTCGGCCTTCAGTTCTCCTCTGCACAGCCCACCCCTCTGCTTGTAGACCACAGACTCTCTGCTCCAGTTCCTGAGGAGTCGGTAGAGCCCATTGGCCCCTACGCTGAGCTGGTGGGTTGCCTCATGTACCTGATGACTTGCACGCGCCCAGATCTCGCATACCCTCTCAGCATCCTGGCTCGCTTTGTGGCCACAGGCAGACACCGACCGCAGCACTGGTCTACTGCTAAGAGGGTTTTGCGTTATCTTGCTAGTACATCAGGCATGGGGTTAGTGCTAGGAGGACGTGGGCCAGTGGTCCTTACTAGACACACAGACGCTTCTTGGGCAGACGACGCCGAGACACTCAGGTCTACACAGGGCTACTGCTTCAGCCTTGGCTCAGGTGCCGTCTCGTGGAGAGCCACCCGCTCCTCGTCTGTTGCCTAGTCCAGCTGTGAGGCCGAGATCTACGCTGGTGCCATGGCGGCACAGGAGCTCCGCTGGCTGACCTTCTTGCTCACTGACTTAGGTGAGCGGCCTAGCTCTGCCCCCGTCTTGTTCGCTGACAACAGAGCCATGATCCTCCTGTGTCAGGAGCCTCGACTCGAGGGCAGAGCGAAGTATATTCAGCTGCGGTACTTCCTCCTGCGCGAGCTACAGCAGCGACGCCAGGCGCGCGTAGTACACTTGGCCTCAGGTGCCAACACAGCTGATATCTTTACGAAGGCGCTTGCGCCTAAAGATCATCAGCGGCACTGTGTACAGCTTGGTCTAGTTCCTGTAGCCTCTCACTTGTTAGGGCCTTGACTTTGTACTGTCCTTTATATGTGTACTCAGACTGGACTTGTGTCCTCTCCCAGTGGTTGGACTAGTAGTGCCGCCCTGGTCTTGGTCTTGCCTTGTCTGTACTCCTTCTGACTGGTCTTTTAGACCCTTGTCTCAGAGGCTGGACTAGTAGTGCCGCCCTGAGCTGCTTGTTCAGGACCTGCCCCTATGCAGTCTAGGGGGTGTGTCAAACATGTGTATCTCCTGTGTTTGCATAGACTGTATAGGGCCATCTCTTAGAGGGTACAACACTTAGGTATATTCACCTGTACTCTCTCCTTACTCAATCATTCAGTTCTCACTTTAACACTTGTAACAGAGTGCTTGATAGCATAGCGAAAGTCTTGAGTTGAACCCTTGTACTGGTACCGTATTCCCAGGAATATATGACGCAGGTTTTGTTCACGCGGACTAACCCCCTCCCGGACATGGCGCGGACTAACCCCCTTTTTGACCTGGCAGGACTGTGGCAGTAACACGCTAGAACAAAAATCAGACCTGAACGGACCTGGATCACTGGGCAAGAGTCATATCTCCGGATATATGACCACGCTAACCTTTAAACACCTCTCAACCTCCCTCGGTTGGTGGTGATTTCGCCAACATCGTCGAGCGAAGGGAACGACGCCACAGAACGCCGCGGTTCCCGTCGCGAGCGTCGTGGTGGGGAGGCTACGTTTTCGCATTGTGATACTGTCGCTGAGTTCGAGCCTCTACAGTTTAGGGTGAAATAAAATCGACAGGTGTTGTAGTAGACTAAGTATAAAACTATAAACACGAACACTTGGCAAATCCTCAAGTGTTGGTCCAGGATCTTTGCTGGAATGGTAGACTAGTAAGACAGCGGAAGTCTTGTAAAATGTAAAGGTCAATGTTGAATAACCTGAGTATGTGAACTTGTGGGTAATCAAAGTTACCGTAATAATGAAAAAGACCTAACAGAGATTTATAGTTCTACGAAAGGTACCTATTCGCTAATGTACCTGTTCGTCACTATCGCGCTATGCGCCCTAGATGATAATGAAGAGGTGCGACTGTTCGTGTGACTGAAATGACTGTCCTATGACGAGCGCTATTTGCTGACGTCATCCTACGGGCTTATCTTCTACAGTATGATTCGACACTAACTACACATAATCGACTTACAGAAATGCTAAGTATCAATTATATCACAACACTCCCCTTCATTTCTGGAACGTTGATAGTTTCACTTCTTGAAGATTCCGCAGAGCTTGTTACAGTACTGAAACTTCTGTCGTATCAGCTTCTTCGTGAGAAAATCGGCAGCCATTTCGTTGGTCGAACAGTAGACCAATCGCATCCTCCCCTTCTCGACTTCATCTTTGACGAAAAAATATCGAAGCGAAATATGCTTCGTCCTGTTGACGAAACCAGGCTGATGTGCAATGCGAATTGCACTTTGATTGTCGCACTGTAGGGTAAACTGGGTAGTTGTCGTCAACTTCGCTTCTTCCAACAGTTCCTGTAAGTAAAGTCCTTCGCGTGTTGCTGTGCAGAAAGCAATAAACTCAGCTTCAGCAGAGGAGAGTGTAATCAGCTCCTGCTTCGTAGAATTCCAAGAGATAGGTCCGATAGGTTCCAGTCGATAGATGAACCCAGTGCGCGACCGTTGATTAGTAGAGTCAGCAGCGTGATCGGCGTCGACAAAACCATGTAGGTAGAGTGTTTTACAACCGATGACGTTGTAGACTAAACCGACGTCAGGTGTCGAGATAAAATATTGAAGCGCGCGGAGAAGATCAAGCTGATGCTCCTCCTCAGGACGGCATAGGAACTGAGCGAGCTGATTGGCCGCGTAGGCTAGATCAGGACGACAAGTGACAGCGGCGAAGAGTAGACAGCCTAGCTGCTGTTGATAGATCTGTAAACCGGTTGAAGTTAACAGTGCGGTATTCGGTTTGTGGTCAGTCGGTAGTGAGCGGTACGGTGTAGAGACGGTAGTAGGCGTGAGGTTGAAGCGGGCAGCGAGTGTTGCTGCATACTTAGAAGAGGTGAGATGAATAGTCGTCGGTGAACAGGTAATGTTTAGACCAAGAAACTGTGAGACTGTTGCGGAGACGGTAATCTGTAGATTTTTATGTAGTTTCAGTATGAAGATATCAGCGAGGGAATCGGTAGTACTGACGAATAGAATGTCGTCGACGTAGGCAACGAGTAAAATGTAGTTGCTGTCGTCGGTCAGTAGATACATTCCCTGGTCATGCGGTAGTTGACGAAAACCGGCAGCGATCAGTTGTGAGTGGAGATACTGCTGCCAGAGCCGTGGTGCCTGTTTAATGCCGTATAGGGATTTTTGGAGACGGCAAATGGCGGCGACACAAAGTAAAATCCGAACGCTTGTATGTCGGCCAACAGTAGCAAAAGTTAATTCGTAGTCGATACCGTAAGTATGTTCAAATCCGCGGACGACCCATCGTGCCTTGAATTTCTCAAACGACCCATCTGCATTAGTCTTGACGCGGAAGACCCATTTTCCGGTCAGTACCTTCTTTCCTCTTACTTTTGAAGTCGGTATTAAATCCCATGTGCCGCGACTCTTGAGTGCTGCTAGCTCCTTGTCCATGGCTTCGCGCCATTTTTCTCGGTGAGGACTCGTAAGAGCTTGTCGGACGGTTTTCGGTTCATGTATCTTACTGTCGTTGCACTGTACTGCTACTGCAAATCCCAGTATTTGCAATCCTGTTTCTGTAAAACGCGGACGTTCTTCGTTTGCACCTGCGAAATTTTCTTCTGGTCCTTCTTCCCCCCCAATTTCGTCAGGTGTAACACGAACTGCTTCGTCAGAGACGACGGGCATCGGCTGTTGTTGGCGATCACGTTCGTAACTGAGATGAACTTCGCGAACGTCATCCGGGTCAGCATTTGCAAGAGGAATAAACTCGGGTATGCCAGTCGAGGTTACAGGTTCGGGAATGTCAGTTGCGGCAGCTTCAGATGCTTCAGAAACTGCTTCGTCCTGTACATCTGCTTCGGCCTCGTCAGTGGCAAACGCACGCGAGCCTTCGAATAGCCTGGCGGGGCTGGCAGCTGCTGCCTGGTGGGCACGAAAAACGGGCAACGTGAGTCTTTCATAGAAAAGACAATCACGTGATGGAACGATTTGATGGGACCGGAGATCCAAAATCTTCCACGCGTGATACTGTTTTTCGATGCCGAGATGTACCCCCCATTTTGCTCGTTCGGAAAATTTTCCGAGTGCTGCGGTTGGAGAACGAAACTGTACAACACACCTGAAAACTCGTAAAAGCTTTGTGCTCCCCATTGTACGTGTCCACTGCAGGTGTGGAGAAGAAAACCCGGGCAGGGACGTCGAAGAAAGAAGATTGTGTAACAGCACAGCGTGGTCCATCGCATATGGCAAAAAATGCGGTGGAAGAGCTGCCTGCGTCAGCAGAGCACGCATCTTCTCTTGCAGAGTTCTGTTCATCCGTTCTACTACCCCCATCTGTTGGTGTGCATGAGGCAGTGACTGCTTCCGTTTGATGTCGAGTGTCTGAAGGTACTCTGTGAAGGTATTGCTGGTGTACTCCCCTACACCATCACTTTGAAATTCTTGCAGTTTCACTCCTGACTCTCGTTCAGCGACAGTGAGCCACGCGACGAAGACGACGTGAGCGAGATGGCGCGCAAGTAAGTTCGCTGTCCAGACATAGCGTGTAGACGCTTCGATAAAGGTTATCACATACTTCTCGTCTTTAGGTCCTGCTTTAGACAAGTTGAGTATGTCGCTGTAGACTTTCTGCATCAGTTGATAACGGGTTGAGCCGGGAAAATGACTCGGAAACGGATCGTGCGTAAGGTTGGCAACTGGACAAGTGGTGCAAACCGTCGGACGAGACTGCGGCTTCATCTCCGTGCCATCAGGTAAAAGTAAACTATTTTTATCAAGAACTGCTGCTCGGATTGAATGATTAAGAATCCCTTGTGAGGGATGTCCTTTCCGCTGATGCCATATATCTTCTGTGGCTTTGTGTCCTGATGATCGCAGGTAGAAATCGGAGTTAGTATAAAAGGAAGAAAGAATGAAAGGAGAAAGTGCTGGTGAGCGGTCAACATCTCCTTCAACGAAACGTGTAAGTGGTAATGAAACAATCGGTGGTGCAGCTACAGTTGTGATTGCAACTTTTGATGCTGCTTCTGTTGATGTCGTGGCAGGTGTTTTGGCAACACCTACTGCTGGATTCGGCTGCTCAGCTACTGCTTCCTGTTTTGCTTCTTCAACGACGTCAGGTTCATCAGCTGCAAGACCACTTATCTCTCCCCAAAGTGGTGCTGGAGTTCCTTGGAAGGCTGCACGGGTGTTATAAAACGTTCGCCACGCAGTGGCGCTTTCATCGGCGGTATTGAATTCCCAGGTATCCAACGTGGTAAGTACGGCGGCCGCTGTTCGAGAAGCTGTTGGTACTGTAGTTGCTCGGAAGTCAATGTCCACATGTTGATAATCTGTTTCTTCTGGATGATCCCAGGGACCAAGTGCAAGGACGCGTTCAGAATCACCAGAGGTTCCCTGTGCTGTTAACTGAAGTACCGACACGCCATGTTGAGTGGCGGCACGACCGAGGTAGATATTAGTTGTACTATGCCAGAGCTCTTGATCCATCGTCTCACAATTTCCTTGTGTACGGATTTTGTGTGCCAGGAGTTGAGCCGTGGAAAGAAGGTTGAAGCCAAGACCGGCGACGATAAGAACATTCGTAACATGAAGTGAGTATCCCGTGTTGATAGATTCGAGCATGACACTGCCAACTGATCGTGCCATAATGGTTTGTCCGTTTGCGACTGTGACAGGAATCGGATGACGAAGTGGACGCTGATTAGTGATGAAGCTTGTTTCTGCTGAACACATATGCTATCCGCAGCAGCTGTCGAGATACCAGGTATTTGGTCCTGAAGTTATGCGAGCAAGGTTAGCGTAAACTTGAGGTAAAGGAATGCCTTCAGCACTTGTTGTTTCTTCAGGTCGTGTTTCGAAATCTGTTTCTGAAACATCAACTGTGGTGACGCAGCCAAAAACTCCTTTTCCTGATGTGGCAGATGCGAAGACCGGCGGACGATGCTGCGACGTCGATGGATTCTGCGGCAGTTTCGGCATCTGCTGCTGCTGAGACGTTATCTGCTGCTGTGGCTGTTGTGTCTTCGGTAACTGCTGCGATCGTTGATACGGCTGCGAAGTTTTGCGACGATTTTGATGACGGCTGCGACAGTTTTGGTAAGTATGTCCTGGTTTCTTACAGAAATGGCAGAACGGATACTTTGGTGGATGTCGATGCTGTGTTTCTGGATTGGAGTAAAAACTTAAATGAACCCCCCTTGTCTAGTTGCGTTGTGACTGCAAGTCAAGATCTTGCTGCTCTGCTTGAAGATAAGAAGAAATTTCAGCTTCTGAGAGGTTGGGATTCATGCGCAGGAAGGCGTGCGTCTGTCGCCATTCGGGTCCAAGACCAGCAAGAAGGACAGTGAGATACATCTCACGAGGGAAGTATCCTCCGCTCTTCACCAGTTGGTCACGTAATGTACGGACGCGGTTAACATAGTCCATGACGTTTTCATTTGTCATCATCTGCACACTTGTCAGCTGCGAAAGTATTTTACTCACTGTTATCGTATCCTTTGCCATGTATACCCCTTTCAGATGGTTCCATGCAGATTCGGCTGTTGTGAAACTTGAATGAAATGATCGAACGCCGAGCTGCTCCTTCGGCCACAAGTTCCGTACAAGAACTGTATACGCTTCGAGAGAGGCGTGCAAGAAACTCTGCTGCTCCAGTTGTGTTCCCACGACAGGATACGTAAACTCGCCAGTGAAGAACGGCCATAGCCCAGCGGACTGCGCCAGAAGCTCAAACTCAAAGCTCCAGGAGTAAAAGTCAAAACCATTAAAAGGTACGGTTGTCTTGATCTGAGTATTGTTAAGTAAATTTGGAGGCTGAAAAACAATGCCTGGCTGTTGCTGTTGTTGTTGCTGTTGTTGCTGTTGCTGTTGTTGCTGTTGCTGTTGATGTTGAAGTTGCTGTTGCTGTACTTGCTGTGGTTGCTGAGCAAGAGAACGACCGAAGATATAAAAAGGATGCTGAAACTGCTGCGACTGCGGCTGCTGTACGAAAGGTGAGAAAGCAAACGAACCAGTACTTGGAGCTGTAGCTCCACGCATGTAACTTGAGCCGTCAAGGCTCATTCCACTGAATGCAGATGAAATCGATTGCGTTGAAACTGGTGGCTGTACTGATGCTTGTTGCTGTGTTGTTGTCTGTGATTGTTGCTGTGATTGTTGCTGTTACGTTGCAGGTGCAGTCGATGGAGCACCTGGAGTATTCACAGAAGGTGGATTCTGCATACCGATATTAGCGTTGGCTGGTGGAAAGTGCCCAGAGGCTGAGAGACCAGCGGCGGTAGTGGAGGCATGTGCTCCAGTAGTCCCAGTAACTGATCCAGCAGATGGTGCTGGTGATGGACCAGTCATAGTTGACGGTAGTCTTAATCCCAGGTAGCTCTCATACCATGAAATAAAATTGACAGGTGTTGTAGTAGACTAAGTATAAAACTATAAACACGAACACTTGGCAAATCCTCAAGTGTTGGTCCAGGATCTTTGCTGGAATGGTAGACTAGTAAGACAGCGGAAGTCTTGTAAAATGTAAAGGTCAAGGTTGAATAACCTGAGTATGTGAACTTGTGGGTAATCAAAGTTAATAATGAAAAAGACCTAACAGAGATTTATAGTTCTACGAAATGTACCTATTCGCTAATGTACCTGTTCGTCACTATCGCGCTATGCGCCCTAGATGATAATGAAGAGGTGCGACTGTTCGCGTGACTGAAACGACTGTCCTATGACGAGCGCTATTTGCTGACGTCATCCTACGGGCTTATCTTCTACAGTATGATTCGACACTAACTACACATAATCGACTTACAGAAATGCTAAGTACCAATTATATCACAACATAGGGGAGTTGTACTAGAAGCATATATTGTAAGTGTCAACCTATACATATGTTTATATGTAGTAGTTATAGGCTAGACAGGTTTGTGTTCACAGAGGGTACAAGTCAACCCTATATCCTCCCCTGTACCACCTTGTTCTAATCATTCTGCTATTCTAACATGGTATCAGAGTAGGTTAGGTCCGCCCACCACCTTCCGCCCCTAGCCCTAGCCTACCTCCCCACCGTTCCCTTAACGCGCCCTGCTAGTTCCTAGTGCCCTCCGGCCCTTAGCGCCCCGTCGACCTCTCTCGCACCCACTGGTCCCTTTGCGCCCCTCGCGCCCTGCCCGGCCTTCGCGCCGCTGGTCCCCTACGCGCCCCGCCAGCCCTTAGCGCCCCGCTCGACCCTCATGCGCTGCACCGGCCCTTAGCGCCCCGCCGACCCCTTCCGCGCCCCGTCGGCCCCTCGAGCCCCGCCCGGCCCTCACGCCCGGCTGGTCCCTCCTGCGCCCTGCTGGCCCCTAGCGCCCCGCCGTCCCTTAGCGCCCCGCCTGCCCCGCTGGCCCCTTAGCGCCTCGCCGGCCCCTCGAGCCCCGCTGGTCCCTTACGCGTCCCGCCGGCCCCTTGTGCCCCGATCGGCCCTCGCGCCCCGCTGGTCCCTTCTGCGCACCGCCTGGCCCTAGCGCCCCGCCGGCCCTTAGCGCCCTGCCGGCCCTTAGCGCCCTGCTGCCACTTTCGAGCCCCGCTGGCCCATCGCGCCCCACCGGCCCCTCGCGCCTCGCCGGCCCATCGCCGGCCTCCTTCGTGCTCTGCCGACCCGCCGCGCTCTGCCGGCCCCGTGACCCCCAGCCGGTCCTTCTACACGCCGCTGGCCCTGTCATCCCCGTTCGGTCTTCGTGCCGGAGAGTTCTGCCGCCGCGCCGCTGTGCCGTTGTGTAGCTGTGTCGCTGCGCCGCCGTGCCGCTGAGTAGCTGTGCTGCTGTGTAGCTGTGTCGATGTGTCGCCGTGCCGCCGTGGAGCTGTGTCGCTGAGGTTGCACGATGTCGGGCACTGTACTCCGCCTGGACGCGGAGGGGCACGCGATCGACTTCGCCGCCTGGCTTATCGAACTCCGCCGTCACTTTACAGGCCAGCACCAGGATGGGCACTCCCTGGCTATGCATGTTGAGGGCTTGCTTCCCTGTCCCCCCGCGCTTGATCCCCTCCCTGCTGACCCCACCACTGTTGAGAGTGAGGCCTTTTCTGCTGCTGCGCTTGCTCGCGTTGTCTGGGATTCCCGCGATGCCATAGCACAGCTAGCCATTAGTCATGCTCTTCCCCTGTCTGAGCGTCCGCGCTGCACTGCTGTCGCGAATGCCCAAGATTTCTTAGATGCAATAGTTGAGCGCTACTCTACGCCCTCCTTCGCCTCTGCAGGTCGCCTGATCCTCCCCATGCTGTTCCCTGATCTTGCCGCTTTCCCCACTGTCACTGACCTAGCCACTCACCTCCATGCACTAGAGGCTAGCTACTGCGCCGCTAGCACTGACGCTCAGAAAACTGCCTTCCCCCCGTAGTTCTGCGCTACCCTGTACCTCATTGCCATGCGCCTTCCGGAATGTTTAGCCACTGCCAGCGACCACTTCCTTAGTCAGCACCCAGGTGACCTCACCCTTACCACCTTTCTCAACAACCTGTCTGAGATAGAGACTCGCTAGCGCACTATCGCTCAGTCGAGCGGTACTGCAGCAGTCCCTATCTTTCACAGTTGTGTGCCCTCCCAGTGCACGTACGCTGACATTTCAGCCGCGGTCACTGTGACAACCCTTGCCGCTGAGACTGCAGTTGCTGCGTCCCCGCAGCTGCGCCCACATCGGGGTCATCGTGGCCCCAAGGGGGGACGTAGTGGTGGAGTTGGTGGTGGTGGTGGTGGTGGTGGTGGAGGTGGCAGGGACAGTGGGTCTGACGAGGGGATCATGGCTGGTGCCCAGGAGCAGCAGCAGCCGCAGCCGCCGCAGCAGCAGCCGTTGCAGCAGCAGCAGCCGCAGCAGCAGCAGTCATGACCCGGCCTCCCGTCGGAGTGGCCAGGAGCCTCTGGAGGTGGTGGCCGCAGTGCTGTGCTGCCAGTACCAACTCCAGACCAGCCCCCTCCGCGGCACTGTGTGTCTCCTGCAGCTTCTGCTTCGCTGTCCTTTACCCTTGACTCTGGTGCGTCTGCCTGCTTCTTCCACGACCACGCTGCACTCACGCCGCTTACAACAACTGCCGCTGTCGCACTTGCTGACCCCTCCTCTGAGCCTGTCGTTGCCCGCAGCAGAATGGGGTCGCTGAGCGACGCATCGGTTTGGTCATGGAGGTGGCTCGTACCTCCATGACCCATGCCGGTGCACCCCATTTTTTGTGGCCGTTTGCTGTTTGCTACGCCGCTCACCAGCTTAACCCATGGCCGCACTCCCAGCGGCCGCAGGTTTTGCTGACCCTTCTTTGGACCGATGACGCGTTTGCGTTCCATGTCTGGGGCTGCCTTGCTCACGTTCGTGCCTCTGGCATGGATAAGCTCACTGCCCGCACTGTCCTCTGTGTCTTCCTCGGTTTCCCCCTTGACTCGTGTGACAGGCAATATTACCACCCGCCGTCTCACCGCTTCTTTTACTCCCCTGACGTCACTTTTGACGAGTTTGTCTCCCTTTACCAACGCTTTCCCCATCGAGGTCTCCCGGTTTCCCCGCCCCTGTTTCTTGTTCCCACTCCCCCGGTAGCCCCTGCTCCCCTCCCTCCCCGTCCTTCTCCGTCTGATGTGTGTCACGTCACTCCCTTCTCGTCGATTGTCCCGGTCGAGGAGTCGGCTGACTCTGGTGGCCCCGCGGCGCATTGCTTGCCACCTCTTGCTCCCCTAGTGTCTCCTCCTCGGCCGTCGTGGCAGCCGCTGCCATTGCCGCGGCCGCAGCAGCCACAGCCATCGTTGCAGACGCAGCAACAGCCGCCGCCGCCGCAGCAGCAGCCGTCCGTGGACTGTGGGGGTGCTGGCGTTGAGGAGGGTGCTCGTCCTGGGGTTGCTGTCGTGGCTTAGTTCCAGCGGTCCTGGGGGTAGCACCGGTGCTGGAGAGGGCTCTCCCTCTGGGGGTGCTCCTTCTGGGGGTGCTGGAGTGGAGTGTTATGGAGGTAGCCGTAGTGCAGCTGGCGATCTGAGTGTCGGCGTGGAGCAGCAGCAGCAGCAGTCGCCACGGGAATCCGCCCTTCGCTTGCTCGGCCTTCCCTCCCCTGACCGCTCGCGTGCGCCTCCCCCGCTGCCTCCTCCCCTTCCTATCTACGGACCTATGTTTCCTCTACCGGACTCGTCCCCGGCTCGTTTCCCCCCTCGTTCCCCTTCTGTTACTCCTCATGTGTCTCCTGACCTGATGCCTCCGTCCCACATCTGGTCTCGCCCTCCCTCTTGCACGCGTCCTTTCTCTCCTGTCCAGCGCTTTCATCCCATGTTGCTCCATTCCCACGCGTCGCGTCCCCCCCTCTTCCCCTCCCCTCTGTCGTCGCTTGTTGGCGATCCGCCTCCTCTGTTTGACTGCCTTCGTGTCGCGCGTCCTCTTGTTCCTCGGGTCCTTGCCTCCCTTGTTACCGACCCGTCTGTTCCTGTCTCGAGCCTTGACGCCCTTGTCGCTGCTGTTGCCGACTTCGCCTCTACCCCCCGCCTTGACTACGGCACCGCTCGGTCTCTGACTTTGCCTTCCCTCCATCCGTCGGGGGTGCTCCTGCCCTTCGCAGTGACGTCCTAGAGGATAGTTAGTACGAGCTTGCTTTCCTGTCTTAGGCTGCTCCCGATCTCGGCTCCATGCTGCTAGTCCCTGAGGGTCACCTTGACGCCCTTGAAATCCCAACCCCTCGCACTTACACTGAGGCGACCCTGGGGGTGCTCCTTCGTGAAGAACCCTGGGCCTCTCAGTGGATAGCTGCCATGGAGCAGGAGATGGCATCTTGGAGATCCACCGGCACCTACGTCGACGCAGTTCCCCCGCCTGGGGTGAACGTAATCGATGGCTGGTGCTCTTCAAAGTGAAGCGCCCCCCTGGAGGGCGGCCTGTGTTCAAGGCGCGCTACGTGGCCAGAGGCTTTAGTCAGTGTGAGGGTGTGGACTTCTTTCAGACCTTGGCCCCGATCACAAAGATGACTACTCTTCGGGCGCTGCTCTACGTAGCACCACAGCGCGACTATGAGCTACAGTCCCTCGACTTCTCCACAGCGTTTCTTTAGGGCAGCCTACACGAGCAGGTCTACCTGTGCCGTCCACAGGGCTTCACCGGTACCTTCCCTCCTGGGACCCAGTGGCTCCTCTGACGCCCGGTCTAGGGCCTGCAACAGGCGCCTCGTGAGTGGCACGACACTGTGCGTGCTACGCTAGCTGACGTCCAGTTCTTCCCGTCGTCTGTAGACCCCTCTCTCTTCGTTCGTGCTGGCTAGACCCTGTTCTACATCCTTCTCAGCGTAGACGACCTGGTCTTCGCTACTGCAGTCAAAGACGCACTAGCCTCCTTCGTCGTCGATTGCTATCGCGCCTCCCCCTCTGTCTGACTACCTTCGTGACGCTCGTCCTCTTGTTCCTCGGGTCCTTGCCTCCCTCGTTACTGACCCGTCTGTTCCTGTCTCCAGTCTTGACGCTCTTGTCGCTGCTGTCGCTAACTTCACCTCTACCCGCCGCCTTGACGACGCCACCACTCTGGTCTCTGACCCTGTCTGTCCTCCGTCCATCAGGGTTGCGTCTGCCCTTGGCAGTGACGTCCTAGAGGACAGGCAGTACGAGCTTGCTTTCCTATCTCAGGCTGCTCCCCATCTATGTTCCATGCTGCTAGTTCCTGAGACTGACCCAGACGCTTTCGACATCCTGACCCCTCGCACTTACGTTCAGGCAGTACGAGCTGACTTCTCTGTTCCATGCTGCTAGTCCCTGAGGGTGACCCATACACCTTTGACATCCCGACCCCTTGCACTTACGCTGAGGCGACCTCGGGACCCTGGGCCTCACAGTGGATAGCTGCCATTGAGCAGAAGATTGCATCTTGGAGATCCACCGGCACTTACGTCGATGCAGTTCCCCCACCTGGGGTGAACGTAGTCGATGGTCGGTGGCTCTTCAAGGTGAAGCGCCCCTCTAGAGAGCCGCATGTGTTCAAGGCGCACTACGTGGCTAGAGGCTTCAACCAGTGAGAGGGGGTGGACTTCTTTCAGACCTTCGCCTCGACCCCAAAGATGACTACTCTTCGGGCGCTGCTATACGTAGCAGCACAGCGTGACTACGAGTTACACTCCCTTGACTTCTCCACAGTGTTTCTCTAGGGCAGCCTACACGAGCAGGTCAAACTACGCCGACTGCAGGGCTTCACCCAGTGGCTCCTCCGGTGCTTGGTCTACTGCCTGTGACAGGTGCCCCGTGAGTGGCACGATACGCTGTGCGCTACGCTAGCTGACCTGCAGTTCTTTTCATCCTCTGCAAACCCCTCACTCTTCGTTCGTGCTGGCGAGACTCCGTTCTACATCCTTGTCTACGTAGACAACCTGGTCTTTGCTACTGCAGACAGAGACGCACTGGCCTCTGTGAAGGCCAAGCTGCTGAGGAGACACACCTGCACTGACCTAGGAGAGCTACGCCGCTACATTGGCCTGCCGATCTCCACGGACAGAGCAGCAAGCACCATCACTCTCATACAGTCACACTTGGTGCGTCAGAACCTTCAGAGGTTCGTTCTTCAGTTCTCCTCCGCACAGCCCACACCTCTGCCAGTAGATCATAGGCTCTCTGCTCGAGTTCCTGAGGTGTCAGTAGACCCAATGGTCCTAACGCTGAGCTTGTGGGTTGCCTCGTGTACCTGATGACTTGCACTCACCCAGATCTCGCATGCCCTCTCAGCATCCTGGCTCACTTTTTGCCGTCCAGCGGACACCAGCCACAGCATTGGTTGGCCGCTAAGAGGGTTTTGCGTTATCTAGCAAGTACATCGGGTATGGGACTCGTGCTTGGGGGACGTAGGCCAGTTGTCACAGGATCGAATGTGTCGAGGAAAAGTTGCACTATCGATTGATACAAGGCGCTTTTATACTTCTGAGGTACATCAGGTAACCAGATTTATCCTATCCAAAGGGAATAGACCCTTCTAGAAATAGAATCACCCTGCGTATAGCCATGCGAGGCTATTGGTTTTACGGGATTACGGCAGAATTACGCTCGATATAGCGCGCTAGTACACCCCTAGCCTGGTCGGTGATAGAATTATAATACTAAAATAGCCCAAAGGAGAATGAGAAAGGAGGAATAGGAAACCAAATGGGATGAGATAAGGATCAAAGGAATCAGGATAAAAAGAAGAATGAGATGGAGGAAAAATATGGAAATGAGAAAGAAGTGTAACGGGGTCGTACTCTCACACTTCCCCCCCTCAAGGCTGGGTGGTAGAATTGACACCCTGCTTGACAAGGTAGTCGCGAAGAGGATGACGAGTGTTACCCATCTCAGATTCAGGAACCCTGCCATCCTCAGAAGGATCATAACCCTTCCAACGAATGAGAAGCTCCACAATGCCATTCCGACGACGGCGGTGTGCGAGCACAAACTCGAGCTCGTACTCATCGTGCACCTCATCGTGGACGAGGATGGGCGGCGGCGGTGGCGGTTGGCATCCGGTGAAGACCGTGTTAGGATCTCGATATGGCTTTAGAAGTTGGACCTAGAAGGCGTTGTGAATCTTCCAGGTAGCTGGCAGGCGTAAGCGGGAGGTAACAGGAGTGACCTGTGCTTCGACGAGAAAGGGCCCGCAGAAGCGAGGTCGCAGTTTGGATGGGAGGTGACCGATGTCAAGATTGCGCATGTTGAGTAGAACCTAGTCTCCCACGGTGATGGTGTGGTCAGTGCGGTGGCGATCGGCCTGGCGCTTCTGTTGCTGCTGAATGTCGAGGAGGCGCTTGTGGGTCCGATCCCAAAACTGATGCATGGTCGTGATGAAGTAGTGTGCGGGTTAGACTGTGGCTGATGCTGTCAGTTTTTTTGGTGTGAGCGGGTGGTGTCCGTAACAGAGGAAGAATGGCGACTGTCCAGTAGTGGCGTGAGTGGTGTTGTTGTAGGCAAACTCCAGAACGGGCAGATGCAAGTCCCATTTAGAGATTTCGTTTTTGCACGCTGTGCGGAGGAGTTGCTCTACAATTTGGTTGAGGCACTCCGTCTGTCCATCTGTCTACGGATGGTAGGCGGATGACCTGATGAGTTTTGTCCCAAGTAGTGACATCTGTTCCTTCCAGAACTTGCTGGTGAACTTGGGGTCTTGGTCGGAGATGAGTGTGGTTGGAATGCCATGCAGTGAGATGATGTAGAGAACAAATAGTTGTGCTGTCTCTTTGGTGCGTTCTGTCGTGTGTCGCGGGATGAAGTGTCCCATTTTGGAGAATTTGTCGATGACGACAAGGATTGTGTCATGACCGCTTGTGGTAGTTGGTAACCCGGTAATGAAATCCAGGCTAACCACTCGCATGGCTATTTTGGGACAGGAAGAGGCTGTAACAGTCCTGCTTTTTTCTGCTTGCTGCTCTTCATCCGTTGACATGTAGCACACGAGGTGACGAATTTCTGGACGTAGTCTGCTATGTGGGGCCAATAATAGTGCGTTGCAATACCGGTGAGCGTCTTGTTGCTACCAAAGTGTCCCTTGTATAGGACATCATGGTATTATTCGAGTAGTAACTTGTGTAAAGGAGGGTAATTGGGTACCCAGATTTTCGTTGATCCCTTCCTTTATGCGATGCCACTGTCCCACTGTAGTAGGTATCGTTTTTCAGCCAAAGAAATTTTGAGGTCAATGGTGCACCCGAGTGTGAAGAGTCCCTTGAGTAGTGGGTTCATCCCTTCGACCTGGATAGCGGCAACGTGTGCAGGCCGACTGAGAGCGTCTGCTTTGTTTTTGTGGACGGGCTTGTACACGATGTCATAGTGGAAGTGCGTCTCGAGGAAGTCAATCCACTGGCCCTGCCGCTTGGAGAGGTTTGGTTGTGTCTTCAAATATTTCAGGCTGCAGTGGTCGGTGTAGACAGTTGTTTTCGTCCTTCAAGATAACATCTCCGCGTTTTGAAGGTGATCGTAATAGCAAGGGCCTCCTTGTCATGTATCGGGCGGTTTAGTTCTGCCCTGTGTAGTTTCTTGCTATGGTAGGCGATTGGTTGCAGTCCATTCCTCTGGTCTTGCATCAAGATTGCTCTTAGAGCCTGGTCACTAGCGTCAGCTTCGATGACGTAGTCGCGTTCGGGGTTTGGCAAGATGAGTACGGGTGCGGACGTGAGTGCTTGTTTCAACTGCTCCACGGCTTCCTGATGTTTTGGTTCCCACTTATAGGGCGGTCCAGATCGATGACCATTTCTGGGGGTTCCGAGGTTTTCTCTCCGTCTTTTTCCACATCTGTCGATATCGCCAGGAACCCGGTGTCGGTGCATTTTACGCCCTTCTCGAATCTTGCGAGTGTCTCCACTGGGATATCTCCTATGTCGTCCCAGTTGGGTAGCTGGACTCTCCTTCCGTTGTTGTACATGCTTGCGGTACGATTTGCCCAGTTGATCTCGGGGTTGAATCCTTTTAGGAAGTCTCACCTGAAGATCAAGTCAAGCCCTTTTATGTTGGTGACGGGGAGTGCAGGTTTCCAGCGCAGTGGTCCGATTTGTAGGTGTAACACTGCTTCGCCGTATACTGGTAACTTGCTGCCCTCCACCATCGTTGCAGAGAATGTTGAAGGCTTGTACTCTTCCCGAAGTCGGTTGACTACTGCCTTGTCCCATACGGTGTGTGATGCTCCACTGTCCACGAGTGCTTGGAGGCGTTGTCCTTGGCAGATGACCTCGAGCACGAGGGGCGAGCGTTGCTCGAAGTACCCAAAGATAGTTTCATTAATAGGATCATAGGGTACATCCCAATACTCCGTACACACCTTTTCCTTGCTATCTACTCTTGGGCTAGTAGCTGGCCGAGGCTGCTTAGAGAAAGGCTCTTCCTCATGGCCCGGAGTTTTCTTAACAACTGTGTGTGCCGTTGATGCCGAATTTGCTGAGCTGGATGCATCCGAAGGAGGAGTTCAGTTTTTTTGTAGCTTCTTGTAGAACCTTTGCTTCCTCTTGAGCTGCTTCAGCTCCACCGACGTCTTCCCTGGGGATCAGGTAGTCGTTGTGGGCTGGTGTCGAGAGAGGACGTTGACTCAGTGGAAAGGTCAGCTTCTTTCCACACTCCTTAATTTTGTCCCCAAGTTTGCTGATACCGGTGCGATCTCCACAATTTTCAGCTTCTTCTGGAGTCCCTCCCGAAATTTCTCCAAGGCTCTAGCCCTTCGAGAATCATAAGTTTTCATTAAAACATCCTTACAAGATAAATTTAACGAATCCGATATAATTTCTTGGGTATTCTCGGAGTTTCCCTGTCTCAGCAGAGTCTTTTTTTCGCGGAGTCAGATTGTTTCTCAGCGATTTTCCGTGGCGAAGACTGGTCGTGGGGTGGAGATTTTCCCCCATCATTTCCTCCTGCTTCCCCGAATCCCGTGGCCGCTTTCGGATCTCTTCCTTTTCGCCAGCTAGATCCGCAATCACTTGCGAATCCCGTTGCAGCAGATTGTTAAGCAAGAGATGGTCAATGGGATACGTGTTAAGGGGGAGCCCAATGAGGTGCTTGGCTGTCCAACATGCATGCAAGCCAAGTTCACCCGCTACCCGTTCCATAGCTCGGAGACAACGGCGAAGGCACCACTTGATGAGGTGGTGATGGATGTGGTGGCCCCTTTGAAGCTTGGAGCTGCTGGAGCTGAGTACTTCCTCACTATATTGGATGTCTACACTCGCATGACTTGGGTGTATGTGCTTCCCAAGAAGAGTGATGTAGCTGAGACGGTGAAGACCGATTGGTTGCCGATGGTGGAACGGCAACAAGACCAGCTTGTGAAGGCGATTCGCACAGACCGTGGGGGAGAGTTCCTAAGCAAGGACTTCTCAAATTGGCTGAAGAAGTAGGGCATAAGACACTCTCTTACCATGCCCTACTCTCCTGCAATGAACGGCATCGCCGAGCGTGCGAATCGGACACTCACGGAGACAGCTCGGGGACTTCTCATTGAAGCCGGTCTTCCCAATTACTTTTGGCCGGATGCGGTGCGGCATGCTTGTGTGGCCAAGAACAGAGCCTTGACTCATGTGGGAGAAGACAAATGGGTGCCCTATGTGGAGTGGATTGGAAGGAAGCCGAAGGTGGATATGCTTCGGGTGTTCGGGTGCATGTGCATGGCACTTGTGCCTAAGTAGATCGAGGAACCATCTGCGGCCGACTAGCGCCTTATCGGGTCGGCTTCTGTTCTCAAAGTAGCAACTTGTACCATATGTAATGACCTTTTGTGCACGTTCTGGGCTACGCAATCTCGTAGAAACTCCTTGCACATATGTCTGTCCTAATCTGTAGGATATGCGTGTGTTGTTTGTTGTCTGTACATATGTCTACGGTGTGTACTTTGTTCTTTTTTCCAGATACTAGTTTCCTTCTCGCAAAAGCTAAGCTCCTTATCCACAAAAAAATCCACAGAAAACAGATCGGCGATCCGCCGAAAAATCCATACGAAAAAGTTGCCAACTTACCACAGACCTACTCTACACACCGAATTTATGAAGCTTAGTCTGCAGGTTCCGAGTCGGCAGACGACATCTTAGCGGAAGACTCTCCTCCAACGGCGCGGAGAAAGCCAGCCATTCACGCTGTCCAAACCAACCCTCTACCCAGGTGGTGTCCCGTAGACCAGCCTTGACGAGATGGAAGGTGATATGCATTTGCTTCTCCAGCTTCTCTTTGCTTTTGCTTGCAGTGGTCTGTGGCTTCTTCAGCTGTGGGTTTGTCTCTTCTGTCTGCCGATCGTCACGGAGGATGAGTCCTTCGGTCATTGCGGACAGCGTGCTCTTGGCCAATATCTTATCGAGTTGCGTGATGACAGTTATTCTGTCGAGGGCTCCTCTGCATAAAAAGTCCACAACGTACATGTTTATCTTCATTCTCCACATCCTCTTGGTGCTCGCATCTGCTGAATTTTCATCCTTCCCCTTCTTCTTGCCTGCTGCAGAGCTCGCTTTTGCAGCCTTGCCCATCTTGAAGCCCTCCCCCACCTCTGCAGAAATCGACTTTGCGGCATCATCCGTCGGCAGAGTTCGCGGCCGCTTTGCCCTTGGCATGGAGTCTGCAGACTTGCTGCCCATCTGATGGTTTTGTCCCACACTCGAAGACGTCTCCACCGGCTTGCCCTTCTGCGATGAATCCAGAAACTTGCCAAACTTGCAAAAAAAACCTCTCTGCGAGCTTACTGCTTCTCGCAGACATCTTCCCTTGACGCCTGATCCCTTGGTGGTGGAGCACCTTCGTAGATGCAGCCGCTTAGAACTTCCTCATGACGCCATACGCATTCTCCAGTGCATCGTACGCCCGCTTCAACATGGCGTACGCCTCATCCTTCTCCAGAATGATCGCATTCTTTGCCTCGATCGTTACTTTCAGCTGCCTGTTCTCCTCTGCCAGACGGTTCTTCTTAGATCCCAACTTTCCTGCGTCCTCGCGCAAAAGCGTCATCTGGGCGTTTAGCTGATTGATCGTATGATCACCCTTCATCTGTTTGAGAATCTCCTGCAAAAAGGGGAAGGCGCATCAGCAATCGCTCTGCAGGAATGGTGGGTTAGAATCTTAGTAGACGCCTAAAATTCTTACCGCTGTCGACAAGGTGATGTCTGATCGAAGCCTGATCCCATATGCGTCCCTCGACACCACTTCAATCGCCCACGTCTGGAACAACGTCTTGTTGCAGAGTTTGGAAGCCTGGACGTATGGGTGCCGCAGGCAGGTACAAGGACGCGCGCCTCTCATGAAGGGGTGCTTGTCTCAGTGGAACCACATCATGGCTAGATATTTGGCCACAATCCTGCGTCCAACATCCTTTAGGCTGTTAAAAAAACTGGCGCCGGCAATGTGGATGCCGTCTGTAGATTTGTCCTTGTTGAACTCCTCGACCTGCAAGATTTCCTATCCGAAAAAGCCGTTGTTAAGGTCCGCAGAAACGCTTCCACAGATACGGTCCCACCGACATGCTCCCACAGGAACGCTCCCACAGACACCACACCATAGATACGCTCCCACAGAAACCACACCACAGTAACGTTATCACAAAAGTACTCACAAAAACGCCCACGGAAACTTTGCCACAGATACGCTCCCACAGATACGCTACCACATAAACGATCTCACAGAAACGCACCCACAAATATGCTTCCACAGAGACGCACCCAACGAGACGTTGAGATACAAGTGCTCCCAAGACAAAGAAAGCCACAAAGCATCTGCGAATGCGATTCAGACCCGCAGAAGTGACTGTACCTTCTTCAATTCGCCCTCCAGCCACGGGTAAATGTGCTGAACAAACAACTCTTCCAAATCGTCTGGCAGAGGGACGTCGTATCTTCCAATGTAACAGTCTCCCTCCATGCCGCTGAATCCAGCCAGCAGAAAGAGAGCCTGTCATGGGGGTGAGACGAGATAGCACTTGCGCATCTCGTTCTGCTCCCATCCTCCCAGATGTGCAATCTGCGGTTCTGGACAGAGAAGGTCGTAGAGGATCTGTGCAGTGGATCTTCTGAAGATGTGGGTGACCTTGCTCAGCAACCACTTGTTGTGCGTCTTGTACGGCAGCTCGCCCTGCTCAGGGTCGTCCAGGGCGAAAAAGGGGTGCTTTGACGACCACATCATCAGGTCCAAGAAGTCGAGAGGCTTACTTATCTCCCTCTTTTCATCCTTGTAGTACAGATGCATGAGGTCGTACACCCAGTGGATCCACTGAAACACGGCACCCATGGCGCACTGCTGCCAATAGAGGCTACGCATTAGAAACTGGTGGTCCAACTTGTTGTCGTGCACAACCTTCGACTTTCGACTCGCTATGACGAGGATGGGCACCTTTGTGGGGGCGGCAGATGAGATGTTGCTCGGAATCTCATGCATGTACATGTTGGCGAAGTGGATCTATCGAATGATGCAACCCCTTCCCAGCACGTAGTGGGACAGAAGAATCATCACCTTCACCACCAATGCCCTCCACAGAGTCAGAATGGGCTCATTCACATCTTTGTCAAACTCGTCTATGGCAGCGGTGGGCAAGGTCGACTCGTTCAGCTGGCGAAACTGGTCCGCGGAGCAACAGTCGTCGAGAGACCCTCGATGTTGATCCTTGCCCTCTCTGTAGAAAATGCAATGGAAGAAACGTTAGATCTAATCTTTGCTCAACGACCGTGCTGTGAATGCAAAGTATGCAGAAGACGCAAAACCTTACTCAATTTGTTGAGCGTTCAACTGTCGTAGCTTGACCTTCACAAGATCTCGCGCAGATGTGATAAGGGCTGCCGGCAACGATGCATCCTCATTGAACAGAATGGCATCCATGGAACAGAGGCAGCCCAAGGCGTTCATCCAGGCTTTCATCATGCCCGCCGTGCATTTCTTTGGGGCTTTCCTTGCGATGACTTTCAAACCCTCTTTCAAAGCTTCGGCCTGCTCCTTGGTCTGCCAAAATATGTACTCGACATACGCTTTGAGCCTCCACTTCGTCGTGCGTGGTCCATGCAGATGAATCTTGGAGAGGGGGACTTTACACCAATCTTTCACCAGATTCTTACCCAGGGACTCACCGACCTCGTCATCGTGCTCCAGCAGCTCTCCTTCTGGAATCTTCAGATCCTTGACTTCGTTCAAGAACTTCACGACCCACTTCTTGAACTCCAGAAAATACCTGGCGTACTATGTTCGGGTGCTTTTTTCCTCGACCTTCAGCAGTGGAACTGATGCCCGCTGAACCAAGCTTTCTTTGGTTGTTGTCTCCACGTACGCTTTACCCGCGTACATGTTTCTGCCGGGCTGAGGCAGGACTTCTACGCGAGCAGCCGATTCAGAGCCCTCTTCCTCTTTCTCCTCCTCCTCCCCCTCCTCACCCCCCTGCCCGCACCCCTCTGCCTCCCCTCCTCTTCTGGTCGTTCTCCGGTCAGATCCACCCCTGGATCTGCCAATCCCTCATCTCTTAGTCTTTTCTTCAGCGACCTTTCCTCCTGCTGCTCCGGTGTACAAAGCGGATCATCTTCAACGTCATTTCCCTCAGACGGAGCCCCAACAGCATCCGCCTCTTCTTCGCCATGTGCACACGTTATGAATGTTTCATCATCATCCGCCTGCGTACAATCTACGAACATTTCAACGCCATCCTCTTCCATCGCGATCTAGTCTAAGGAAGTCTACGACTGACAGAAACGCCCCCATAGCAACGCCCCCACAGAAACCCTCCCACAGAAATGTCCCCACAGAAACACTCCCACCCTAAACCCCCACAGAAACATCTCCAGAGAAGCGCCTCTACAGAAACGACTCTACAGAAGCGCTCTCAGAGAATCGCTCCAACAGAAAAACACACAGAGAAACGCTCGCACAGAATCGTTCCCACAGAAACGCCCTTACACAAACGCACCCACAGAAACTCACCCACAAAAAGGCTCCACGCAAACGTGCCCACAGAAACGCCTCCGCAGAAATGACCCCACAGAAGTGCCCCCACAGGAACGCTACCACAGAATCCTGCTCACACAGACGTGCCCACAGAAACCCTACCAGCGAAATGCACCCACAGAAACGTCCCCACAGAAACGCGCCCACACTGAACCCTAACAAAAACGTCCCCAAAAATACGCACCCACAGAAGCGGCCCCAGAGAACGGTCCTACAGAAATGCTCCCACAAAAAACGACCCCACAGAACCGCTCCCACCCTGAACCCCCACAGAAACGTCTCCACAGCAACGCCTCCACAGAAACGACTCAACAGAAGCGCTCTCAGAGAATCGCTCCAACAGAAAAACGCAGAGAAACGCTCACACAGAATTGTTCCCACAGAAACGCCCTTACACAAACGCACCCACAGAAACGCTCCCACACAAACGCTCCCACACAAACGTGCCCACAGAAATGTGCCCACAAAAACGCCTCCACAGAAACGACCCCACAGCACCCCCACATAAACGCTACCACAGAATCCAGCTCACACAGACTTGCCCACAGAAACCCTACCACCGAAACACACCCACAGAAATGCTGCCACAGAAACGTCCCCACAGAAACGCACCCACACTGAACCCTAACAGTAATGTCCCCAAAGATACGCACCCACAGAAGCGCCCCCAGAGAACGGTCCTACAGAAACTTTCCCACGGAAACCCCCATCAGAAACGCTCCTACGACATCGCTCCCAAATAAACGGTCCGACCGTAACGCTCCCTCGGAAACTCTACGACGGATATGCTCCCACCGAAATGAGGAACTGGGCCTTGGGACTGCCAGGAAAATGCGCATGAGCACAGATCTATTCCCAAACACAAGGACCTGGGCCTTGGGACTGCCAGGCAAACGCGCAGGACCTCAGAGGGTTGGGAGTAATATTCCCCCGGTGATACGCACTACCGGCTAAAACGCAGCACGGTGCGTATATCCAGAGGGGTGCCATATTGGGTGTGCCATATTGGGTGTGCCATTTACACTGACGGAAAGAATTGTCCACATGTTTGGCAATTTTATGGATTTCCACCGTTAAAGGGCATTTGAACATTAAGCCTTAATTAGAGGCATTATCCACTATATGCAGGCCAATCTAGGGACACATAAAAATGCTACACATTTGATGAAACTACTATCGTTAACATTAAAAAGCAAACATAACCAAGCACGGTGCATGTGGACAATTATTTCCAGGCGGAAGCAGCAACCTGAACAGCCCTTAAACTAGTACCTGGTCCACCGCCCTTTAGCCCTAATCACTGCTTTCACCCTCCTGGGCATGCTGTCGATCAAATTGGAGCACACCTCAGATGGGATCTTCTCCCACTCCTCTTGTACACGCTCCCACAGGTCCACCATACCAGAGGGAGGTGTCTCATGCTTTCCCAGCTCCCTTTTTAAGATGAGCCCACAGATGCTCAATGGGGTTCAGATCAGGACTTCTTGTCGGCCACTCCAGGACCCCATACTCCTGCACCACACGGGACTTATGCTTGGGGTCGTTATCATGCTGGAAGATCACAGCCGAGGGGGTTAGCTTGTAAAAGTCGATGGTTTTCTTCAGCTCGTCTTGCAAAATGCTCAGATACAGCGGCCCGTCCATCCGACCGTCGATTTTGCACATGAAACCCGCCCCCTCAAACGTCATACATCCCCAGATCATCAAGCCGCCGCCCCCGTGTTTGACGGTTTGCTTGATCTGGTGGTGTTGGAGAGTCGTTCCTTCACGAACCCAGGCGTACGCGCGGCCGTCAGAGCAGAACCGACTAATCGTCATTTCATCCGACCATATGACCCGTCGCCAATCATCTATGGTCCAATCCGCGTGGGCCCGTGCAAACGCCAGCCTATCGCGGATATTTTTCTTGGAGATTCGCGGCTTCTTAGGCTGCTGAATTGCGATAAGGCCGCTGGATTTGAGCGCATTGCGCACCGTCCTAGGATGCACCGTGATGCCGTGCTGGGATTCGACGATTTGGGCCGCATGCCTCGAGGTTTTCGCCTCGCCGCTAGTGATCGCCCTGACGATCCCACGACAAATTCTACTCGTCAGTACGCGTGGACGACCAGCAGTGGGCATTGTAGGATGTACGTCCTCGGGACTAGTCTCTGAAATCGCCATCATGTACTGTACTTTTCCCAACGCCAACCTGTTTCGCGATTTGCCTCGTGCTGTACCCCCTACGCAACAGGGCCACGATCCGGGCGCGACGAGCCTCATCTATTGGTCTCATCTTGGCGTAGTCTACGCCTCGGGTATAATCTCTATTCTGACTCCTCGACGATTGCGTTAGGATCTATGGAGAGAATGCGCTAGTCGAAAACGGATCTAGTCCGCTGCCTGGCCGAAACTGTCCAGATGCACTCACGCGACTGAAATCTTGTCCACGCTATTAGTGCAACCCATTCAAATTGCAAACGTGTTACCCTATTGCAACTGGCACTCGTTACTTACTAGTCAGCTTTGAAGATTCAACGAAACATCGGGTGAAGGCATTCAAATTATGTGTTGAACCTAAAATTGGACTTTATCCGGGCAATACTTTCCGTCAGTGTATACGCACCTCGCTGCTGGCCAGGATCTAATCCCTAAACGCGCCGGATCTATCTTCCGTGCGCTGGCAAGGGTTGGCCGCATTTACTGTCAGATTCAAGTTGGGATTTGCCTACCCTAGTCGTGTCTTCACACGAAATCGGTCCTCGTCACCTCGCCACGCGAAAACTGGTCAGATGTACTCTGCTTTTGTGTGATGAGAGAGGAGCGGATGGCCGCGTTCGTCCTTTGCTCGCTGGCAAAGTGCATCAATCCTGCCACTTGGCGTGCCAATCGACTGTCGAGCAGTTTTCGAGGGACTATTCCGGGCGTTCCCGTTTGGGAGCACATCCACCAGATTGGAAATTGTGGTGGTGGTGGTATATTACCAACCTGGACCTCAGCTCTTGGGGTATGTAGAGGCTGGGAACTATCTCAATCTCGATTCTTCTTGCTAAGTTTGTACTTCTAAGACTATAGTGGCTGCTATACCTCCTGCCAGTCAAACCGCCATAGCATCGTCAAATCTTCATGGAATTTCATGATTTAACTTGCTGCTGATACGCGACAGCAACGCGCTCCGGATCCAACTTAAAGATCACCGTTTGAGGGACAGATCAGATCATTATCATTATTTGAAGCCGTCTAACGGAAATCTGACTATGCTCTCCATCTCTCATTTTAGGCACATCTGAGCCTATTGCGATTATAACAAGTGGTATCAGAGCCCCTTGGAGCCATTTTGACCATGCCTAGATCTGGGGAAGGGGGTGGCAGAGGTGCTGGAGGCAGAGAAGTTGCCCAAGTACAAGGCCAACACCAAGATCCACCCATTGCTCCCGTGCAACCTAGCCTTGGCCCCTCTAGGGATGAGCCTAGAGTGTTTGGCCTTAACAAGTTCAACGGTGATAACTTTGCTGAGTGGTCCTTCAAGATGGAGAACATCTTTGACCACTATGATCTGCTGGAGGTGATGGAAGGAACGGAGAAGCGCCCCGAGAACGACCCGGAGAAGAGCTCGTGGGTGTGGAAGAGCGCACAAGGCTATCTTCTACTTGCGCAAGCGTTGGGGAGCAGCCAAATCCGTCACATCAAGCCTTTTCAGCGTGAACCAGCAAAGGGACCAAAGGCATGGGCTTCTCTCAAGGGTGTACACTCTCCTGCAACAGCGGTGGTGGCTGTGGTTTTGGAGCGACAAATGGCGGCACTTCGAATTGACGAAGGTGAACCGGTGGAGGAAGGAGTGCAGAAATTCTTCGACTTGTTGACACGGCTCGAAGGAGCTGACCTGAACTAAAGTGACCTTCAAAAGACGACCAAGCTGCTGGCCTTACTTCCAGACTCATGGTCCTCGCTCATCATCAACCTTAATCGAGATCTGCCCCGCCTCTCGCTCGAAGATGTGAAGTGGGAAATCTTACAAGAAGTTTTCCGCCGTCGCGAATTGGCGGGTCCCGATGGTGCCGGAGTTGCAAGCATGGGCCGTGGGCACGGCCGTGGAAGGGGAAGAGGGCAAGGAGGCAGATTTGGCAGCAGTAACTTCAATGGAGGCCATCGTAATGGAGGGTATGGCAGCAACAACAACAACAATGGCTACGGGCGTAGGCGCGGTCGAATTGACGGTGAATGTCACTTTTGCCACAAGACCGGTCACATGTGGAGAGATTGCTACAGATTGCCTGATGGATGGACCCCTTCTCAAGGCCAAAAGGGCAGAGGAGCAAGGGGAGGAAGAGGCAGAGGTCGTGGAGGCCGTGGTGGTCGTGGAAGCGAAGCGGCAAGCATGAAAGGTGGAGACTACGAGACAGGCCCGAGTGAAGATCGATACCCGAGCCAATTCTTGTTTGTCTCCACGCAAGCGGCAGCTGCAGCAGGAGGTGTGGAAGGCTTTGAGGAGCCAGCTACTGTGGGAAAGGTCAACCTTCACTCTCTGGACTTTTGGGTGATCGACAGCGGAGCCACCTATAGCATGACACCTCGTACGGACTTGCTCATTGAACTCGAACCGTCGCCGGTCAAACATGTTACATCGGCTTTGGGGCAGCGAGCAGAGGTGAAAGGCATGGGCAAGGCCATGTTCAAGGGAGCTGATGGGAAGATGGTGGGCCTCAAGAACGTGCTTTTGGTGCCCAACCTAGCAGCCAACCTGATTTCCGTTCGGCGTTTGCAAAAGGCCGGCATGGACACATCTTCCAAGGGATCTAAAACCTATACCGCGAGGCTTGGTGAGCGGAAGCTTTGGGACCTTCATGAGAACAGGGACATCTACAATGAGATGTGGCAAATCCCAGTGGTCCTCATGCCTAAGAAAAGGCAAGTGGCAGCAAGCGTCAGCACCAAGACTGAAGCGGTTGGAGGCGGTGATCACGGAAAGCAAAGTGACACCAAGAGTGACTCGATGGAGTGCAATCTTGGAGGGACCAGCAAGACGTGTGAACCCAAGGAGCCTGGTGCAGCAGCTAAAGATGGTGGAAATGAGGAGGAGAAGTCTAAGATCAGCAAAGCAGCAGGGGCGAAGCAGAAAGGAGAGAGCTTGTAGGGCACAATTGCGAGTGCCGCTTTTTCCAATCCGACTTCCTCTACGGGAGAGTGTGATTGGCTGACCTTGCATCGGCGAATGGGGCATGTGGCATTGCCCATTTTGAAGCAGATAGTTAAGCAAGAGATGTTCAGTGGGAAACGTGTCAAGGGGGAGCCCAACGAGGTGCTTGGCTATCCAACATGCGTGCAAGCCAATTTCACCCGCTACCCGTTCCATAGCTCAGAGACAACGGCTAAGGCACCACTTGATGAGGTGGTGATGGATGTGGTGGGCCCCTTGAAACTTGGAGCTGCTGGAGCTGAGTACTTCCTCACTATATTGGATGTCTACACTCGCATGACTTGGGTGTATGTGCTTCCCAAGAATAGTGACGTAGCTGAAACGGTGAAGACCGATTGGTTGCCGATGGTGGAGCGGCAACAAGACCGGCTTGTGAAGGGGATTCACACTGACCGTGGGGGAGAGTTCATGAGCAACGACTTCTCAACTTGGCTAAAGAAGCAGGGCATAAGGCACTCTCTCACCATGCCCTACTCTCCTGCAATGAATGGCATCGCCGAGCGTGCGAATCGGACACTCACGGAGACGGCTCGGGGACTTCTCATTGAAGCCGGTCTTCCCAATTACTTTTGGCTGGATGCGGTGCGACATGCTTGTGTGGCCAAGAACAGAGCCTTGAATCATGTGGGAGAAGACAAATGGGTGCCCTATGTGGAGTGGATTGGAAGGAAGGCGAAGGTGGATATGCTTCGGGTGTTCAGGTGCATGTGCATGGCACTTGTGCCTAAGAAACTTCGACACAACAAGCTTGATGCCAAGGCAACATGGGCCGTGCACCTGGGCATGGCTCAAAACAGAAAGGGATGGCTTCTTTGGGACCTATTTACCAAGAAGATCCTGGTGAGCAGAGATTGCAAGTTCATGGAGAACTTACCGTACAAGGAGTGGAAGGCGGAGAACCAAGCAAAGATTGGTGTACGGCTTGGAGAGGTGAAGACTACTGGCTTGGAGCATGTGGAGTTGGAAGAAGGGGGAGAAGGAAGACCCAGCCCCCCAATATGTTGAGCTATGATCGGTTTGGAAGACCAGCCAACTCAAACTTGACCGGTTCGGCTCTCATGCTAGACGATGATGCAGAAGCTGAAAGCGAGGAGTGCGCTTTTGCCTTCTTCTCTCCGGTGGAGATGCCGGGGGAGCCTACAAATCCCAAGGAGGCTTGGGAGGGCCCCAATGGGAAGGAGAGGAAGAAGGCCTCAGATGAAGAAATGGGGAGCATCATAGAGAATGACACATTTGACTTGGTGAATTTACCTCAGGGACGGAAGGCGATCTCTTTTAAGTGGCTCTTCAAGCGCAAGACCGACGCCGCCGGCAAGATTGAGTGCTACAAGAGCAGACTTGTATCCAAGGGGTACCAGCAGCAGGAGAAGCAGGACTACAATGAAGTATATGCTCCTGTGGTGAAGGGTACAACCCTTAGAACTCTCTTCACCGCGGCGGCCATCAAAAGATGGGTGGTGAAGCAAATGGATATCGTAACGGCCTTCCTCAACAGAGTTTTGGAGGAAGAGACCTACATGGAGCAGCCAGAGGGGAACAATGATGAGAGTGATAGAGAGTGGAAGCTAAAGAAAGCACTCTATGGCCTCAAGCAAGCCCCTAGGCAATGGTACATCAAGCTGTGGGAAGTCTTGGAGGCGATAGGCTTCACTCCCTCAACGACCGATCAATCCTTGTTTATGCTTGGCAAGGGGGAGCAGAGGAGCTTCATAGTGGTTTATGTGGATAACATCCTCATATTCTCACCCTTCTCTGACCTTGTGAAGGAGGTGATGCTGAAACTTCAAGAAAAGTTCAAGTGCAAGACCCTTGGTGTCAACTACTGCCTTGGGCTTCACATTGAGCGAGATGTGGAGAAGCGCTGGATGCGAGTGCATCAAAAGATGTACTTGGAGGCCTTGGCTGCAAATTTTGGGAAGAGTGAAGGTCATGTGGCTACTCCTCTACCCTCAGGGTTCAAGTGTGTGAAAGGACCAGCGGAGGAAAGTGTTGGTGAAGAGGAGAGGCGCCATTTTCATTCCTTGGTGGGCAGCCTCATGTATGCTGCCGTTCACACAAGGCCGGATGCAACCTTTGCTACCGGGCAGCTGGCTAGGGTTGTCCAATGCCCTAATGAAGAGCAGGTAGCAGTTGGAGAGAGATTGGCCAAGTACGTTGGCCAAACAGCAACTGTTGGACTGCAATACTCCGCGGCGGCACAATGCGTCAAAAGGATGTGGATCGAGTCGAACCCGGGAGGCTCTTTCTCACCGCCTTCTCTGATGCATCTTGGGCATCAGAACCTGAGGATATGACAAGTGTGGGAGGCTTCATCTGCTGTGTTGGTGGAGGACCAACAGCTTGGGAGAGCAAGAAACAAGTGGACCAAGCATTGAGCTCGGTGGAGTCCGACTATATGGCACTCTTCCGTGCCATAAGAGAGGTTGTGTGGCAGCGGCGTTTGCTAGCTGAATTGGGGGAGTTTGTTGGTGCAACCCTATGGCTTGCACTCGGCCTGTCGTCCTTGTTTGTGTGTGTGCATGCATGACATGGAATGACTCTGAGTCTATGTCATTGCTCTCTAGTGCTTGTGTGTGTATTTGAATGGTGTATCACAATGTGGTTTGTGTCGGTCAAGACATTAGCGAGTTTTTACAACTCGCATGTCAAGTTATCGTTTGCGTGCCGCATGTGTTTTCTATTTTGCCGAGTGTGAAGTGTCCATCGCGTTGCAGGTGTGTGCAGCAAGCCCTCATCAATTCAAGAAAAAATTATCTTGCAGAATCAAGACCAAGAGCTCAAGATTTCAAGCCCAAGGGACGCAGATATATATTAAATAGTGAAAATAGTAATGCTACTTCGTGTAGTGTTACATCTCACTTGGTGTAGCCCCTTGTTGGGTTTGTTTCGAGTCCCTTCGTGGTTGGGGACTCTGTGGTGGTGTACCACCAACCTGGACGTCAGCTCTTGGGGTATGTAGAGGCTGGGAACCATCTCAATCTCGATTCTTCTTGCTAAGTTTGTACTACTAAGACTATAGTGGCTGCTATACCTCCTGTTAGTCAAACCGTCATAGCGTTGTCAAATCTTCATGGAATTTCATAATTCAACTTGCTGCTGATAGGGGACAGCAAGGCGCTCCAAATCCAACTTACAGATTACCGTTTGAGTCATAGATCAGATCGTTTTTATTATTTGACGCCGTCTAACGGAAATCCGACTGTGCTCTCTATCTCTCATTTTAGGCACATCTGAGCTTATTGTGATTATAACAGACTAGTGACTGTTTGTGTGACTGAGAGTGGCGTAACCCTTCGGGTGCCTATATGCGTGAACCTACTATTCACGCGTTGACTCGCTACTGCTGATGTCATTACGCGCGTTCTTCCATATGAGGTATCGCGCTACCAGTACAGTCTAAATGTTATATCAGGAATGCGCAAGTACATTCTGTCGAGCATACTTCAACATATTTTGTATGTACTGTAGGCTAGTTAGGTGCAGACTTTAGAGGGGACAACATAGGTTCCATGTCCTCCATATGTCACACTATTCATTTGTCGAGTGACCCACTGGGGTTGCCCTAGAGATCCTCGGGGAAGGGCTACATGCTTCTATGCCTTGGGGGTTATGATTGCGCTATGGTTCTACTTAAAGCCCGAGACTAGACTTACAAAGGGGGATTTCAAGAGAGCCCCCCTTGAAGTAGGGGCACCCTTGTAATATTTTGAAACGCATGAAGTGAGCTGAAATGAAATTTATGGGTAGCCGGATTGAGTGAGTCGTCTGAAAACGTGGAGAATGCGAGCGAAAGCCCTTGCAACAAATTCCAGCGATCCATCCGTAAAACCACAAGCAACGTGGAACCCAATAAAAGGAATCGAAACTTGGTCGTGTTCAGCGAACTTGAAGGAAGCACGGTTTCGCCGAGAGGTCACACGATGGTACATCCAAACGCGCCTACCAAGGTGCGAGATCACTATCTGAAAACCTAATTCCGGGCTTGAAACACGCCCTGATGCAACATTATTGGACTGTGAGGAGAAATGGTGTACATGTAGCTTGACGTTGCATACACATTATGCATTGAGAATTCAATGAATGGTTTTCTTTTTTCAGATAGCATTACCCTCGTCATTTCAATGAAGGGCCATTACGTCAAATCCTAAATATACATAAAAATGCAACCGCACAAGAGTGCGGACTCTTGGGTTTAGCCACCACAGCCAACAACTGGCCCTGTAAACCTTCCCCTACAACCTAACAGAGGGGCAGAGGGGGCCGTGGGCATGTGGTGGGCTGCACTTGAAGAAGGGAGGCGGAAGGCCTGCACTCATATAACGGGATTGGAAAGGGAGGCAGCAAAGGGGAGGCAGGGCAGAAGGGGTGGCAGGGAAAATCAGAAAGCATGGAAGAACGAGAGGCAGGGAAGAACGGGAGGCAGGGTGGAATGGGAAGCAGGGTGGAATGGGTGGCACGGTAGAATGGGAGGCACAGGTGAACTGCCTGTCGGACCTCCCCCTCTCTCCCTTCTCCCTCCCCAGCCCTATCCATCTCCCTACCACCCCCCTCCCCCAGCCATATCGACCTCTTGTCAAACATATCTTAGTATGTTGTTATGGACTCTATAAGGTTGTGCCTTAGAGAGTACAACCCACTAGGTTATATTCCCTTGTATCCCACCTTTCTAGTCATTCGTTAACTTTGATAAAGTATCATGAGTAGGTTAGGTCCCCCCCGCCCACTAGCGCTTCCGCCCTAGGTCCTAGCCGCCCCGTTCCCCTCCCGCACGTGCTGGCCTGTCGCCTAGCCAGCCCCATCGCCTAGCCGGCCCTGTTGCCTAGCTGGCTGTTGGTGCAACCCTATGGCTTGCACTCGGCTTGTCGTCCTTGTTTGTGTGTGTGCATGCATGGCATGGAATGAATTGTGAGTCTATGTCATTGCTATCCAGTGCTTGTGTGTGTGTTTGAATGGTGTATCACAATGTGGTTTGTGTCGGTCAAGACATTAGCGAGTTTCTACAACTCGCATGTCAAGTCGTCGTTTGTGTGTCGCATGTGTTTTTTCTATTTTGTCGAGTGTGAAGTGTCCATCGTGTCGCAGGTGTGTGCAGCAAGCCCCCATCAACTCAAGAAGAATTTATCTTGCAGATCCAAGAACAAGAGCTCAAGATTTCAAGCCCAAGGGACGCGGATAAATATTAAATAGTGAAAATAGTAACGTTACTTCGTGTAGTGTTACATTTCACTTGGTGTAGCCCCTTGGAGGGTTGGTTTCGAGACTCTTCATGGTTGGGGACTCTGTGGTGGTGTACCACCAACCTGGACCTCGGCTCTTGGGGTATGTAGAGGCTGGGAACCATCTCCCTCTCGAACCCTTCTTGCTAAGTTTGTACTCCTAAGACTATAGTGGCTGCTGTACCTCCTGCCAGTCAAACTGCCATAGCGTCGTCAAATCTTCATGGAATTTTATGATTCAACTTGCTGATGATAGGCGACAGACACGCGCTCCAGATCCGATTTACAGATCACCGTTTGAGGCACAGATCAGATCGCCATCAAGTTTTGAAGCTGTCTGACGGAATTCTGACTGTCCTGAATTTCTCTCATTTTAGGCATATCTGAGCCTATTGTGATAAATAACACTGGCCCCGTAGCCCAGTCGGCCCCGCCTCCTAGCCGACCCCGCCTCCTAGCCGACCCCGTCGCATAGCAGGCCCCGTCGCCCAGCCGGCCCCGTCGCCTCGTCGGCCCCGTCGCCCAGCCGGCCCCGTAGCCCAGCCGGCCCCGCCTCCTAGCCGGCCCCACCTTTTAGATGACCCCGTTGCCTAGCAGGGCCCGTCGTCCGACCGGCCCTGTTGCCTCGTCGACCGCATCGCCCAATCGGCCCCGTTGCCTAGCCGGCTCCGTCGTCCGACCGGCCCCGACCCCTAGCTGGCCCTGTCGCCTAGCCGGCCCCGTAGCCCAGCCGGCCCCGCATCCTAGCCGAACCCGCCTCCTAGCCGGCCCCGCTGCCTAGCTGGCCCCGTCGCCTGGCCGGCTCCGTCGCCAAGCCGGCCCCGTCGCCTAGCCAGCCCCGTAGCCCAGCCAGCCCTGCCTCCTAGCTGGCCCCGCCTCCTAGTCGACCCAGTCGCCTAGCAGGCCGCGTCGCCCAGCCGGCTACGTCAACTCGTCGGCCCCGTCGCCCAGCCGGCCTAGTCGCCCGACCGGCCCCGTCCCCTAGCCGGCCCCGTCGCCTTGCCGGCCCAGTCACCTAACCGGCCCCGTAGCCTAGCCGGCCCCGTAGCCTAGCCGGCCCCGTCACCTCCGCGCCTAGCCGACCCCGTCGCCTTGCCGCCTGCGGCCCCCTCTCCTGGACGCCTCACAGCCGTTATCAGCCCTCTGCACCCCACTGCACCGCCCCGTACAGCACGGCACTGCACTGCACTGCCCGGTACCGCATTGCACCGCTCTGCACCGCACTGCATCGCACTGCACCACTCTGCACTGCACTGCACCACACCCTACCATACTGCACCTCCGTCTACAGAACTGTACATCACTGCACCGCACATCACCGCGTCCCGCCGCGCCCTGTCGCCCAGAACAGCCTTTCTGCTGATGCAGCGACCATGATGGCAGACTCGGTCCTGCATTTTGATGCGGAGGGGCAGCCGGTTGATTTCGACTCGTGGCTCGTCGACCTCCGCCGCCACCTGACTGGTCAGTGGCAGGACAGCCACTCCCTGGCTGTCCACATCGACGGTACGCTCCCCTGCCCTAACCCCCCTGCTGCTCTATCCGCCGACCCCACGTCTGCTGACCGTGAGTCCGCTGCCGCTGCGGCCCTTGCTCGTGCTATCTGGTTGTCGCGTGACGCTGTCGCACAGCTTGCGATTAGTCATGCCCTCCCCCTGTCCGAGCGCCCCCCGCTTTAGGTCGGTCAGAACTGCGCAGGAGTTTCTAGAGGCTATTGTCGTGCCCTATTCCACCCCCCCCCCCTCTGCCTCCATCGGTCGCCTGATCCTGCCCATTCTCTTTCATGATCCCACGTCATTCCCTACTGTCGCTGACCTGGCCGCCCACCTGCGCACGCTAGACACGACCTGACGCGCTGCCTGCACTGAGGCCCCGCTTCGTGTGTTTCAGCCCACCATCTGCTCTACCCTCTATCTGCTTGCCACCCGCCTCCCTGACCGCCTTGCCACTGCCCACGAGCACTTCCTTAGTCTCCACCCCGCTGACCTCTGTTGGTGCAACCCTATGGCTTGCACTCGGCTTGTCTTTCTTGTTTGTGTGTGTGCATGCATGGCATGGAATGACTTGTGAGTCTATGTCATTACTATCTAGTGCTTGTGTGTGTGTTTGAATGGTGTACGACAATGTGGTTTGTGTCGGTCAAGACATTAGCCAGTTTTCACAACTCGCATGTCAAGTCGTCGTTTGCGTGTCGCATGTGCTTTTCTATTTTGTCGAGTGTGAAGTGTCCTCGCGTCGCAGGTGTGTGCAGCAAGCCCTCATCAACTCAAGAAGAATTCATCTTGCAGAATCAAGACCAAGAGCTCAAGATTTCAAGCCCAACGGAAGTGGATAAATATTGAAATAGTGAAAATAGTTTTGCTACTTCATGTAGTGTTAAATTTCACTTGGTCCAGCCCCTTGTTGAGTTTGTTTCGAGTCCCTTTGTGGTTGGGGACTCTGTGGTGGTGTACCACCAACCTGGACCTCGGCTCTTGGGGCTTGTAGAGGCCGAGAACTATCTCGATCTCGATTCTTCTTGCTAAGTTTGTACTTCTAAGACTATAGTGGCTGCTATACTTCCTGCCAGTCAAACCGCCATAGCGTTATCAAATCATCATGGAATTTCATGATTCAACTTGCTACTGATAGGTGACACAAACACGCTCCATATCCACCTTAAAGATCACCGTTTGACTTAGGGACTTGATCGGCATCAATATTTGAAGCCGTCTGATGGAAATCCGACTGTGCTCTCTACCTCTAATTTTAGGCACATCTAAGCCTATTGTTATTATAACAACCTCACCCTCACTGACTTTGTCAGCACCATGTCTGCCATAGAGACTTGTCAGTGCTCTATCGCCCAGTCTAGTGGTACCGTGCCGGTCTCCATCTTATAGGGCTGTGCCCCTGCTCAGTGCACTTACTCTGACGGTTCTACTGCGGTCGCTGAGACAGCTCCTGCTGCGGAGACAGCTGCCGCCGTGCAGTTTCGTCCGGGTAAGGGTCGCCGCCCCAAGGCTGAGCGCAGCGGAAGTAGCGGAGGAGGGGGTGGTGCCGGTGGTGGAGGGGGCTCACCCGCTGGTAGTACTGACGAGGGGGCTGGGGCTGGTGCCTCGTAGCAGCAGCCCCTCTAGCAGCAGCAGTAGCAGCAGGCGCCGCCGCTGGACCAGCAATAGCAGCACCCCCAGCAGCACCAGCAGTTGCAGCAGCAGCCGCCGCACCAGCAACAGCAGCAGTGGCGGGTCGGCCGTCTCCCGCCCGGGTGGCCAGGCGCCGGCAGTGGCGGTGGTCGCAGTGGTCGTGCGCATGGCGTGATATCGGGTGGTGGTCAGAGTGACAGGCGTTGCCAGTACCAGCTCCAGACCGGTCCTCGCCGCGGCCTCGTGTGCAGTAAGATCGGCCATACCCCCACTTGTTGCTTCAGTCGCTTAGACAACCTGTTTCGTTTCCGCTTTGGCCCGACTGGCACAGTCTACTTCATCGTGGTGTTAGGATCTTTGATATGGACATGGATGAGATTAGCTCTGCCTTGTATGTATTGTATGTCGATGACTATGGTGTGACTGGTTCCTATTACCCTGTGTTGCCTAGTGTAGGTGTGCCCAGTGTGCCTAGTTCAGGCTCCCCTGCTGCGTCAGGCGTAGGATCCCCTGCGTTGTTCAGCCTTGGGTCCTCCCTCGCTCCTCCGCCCCCTTTCGCCACTGCCGCGCTCTCCTTCACCCTAGACTCCGACGCTTCCCGATGTTTCTTTCGGGACTCCACTACACTTACGCCGCTTGCCGCTCGTGCCGCAGTTGCTCTTGCAGACCCTTCCTCCAGTCCTGTAGTTGCCCGTAGCTCCAACACCCTTCCCTGTCCGGCAGTTCCCTCGGGCTCCCTTACAAGCTTGCACATCCCCTCGTTCTCTAGGAACCTATTTGGTATTGGTTGCCTCCAGGACCTTTGCATCACCACTACGTTCCCTGGGCACGAGCGGTACGCTGTCTGTACTGAGGCCGCCACTGGTGCCCCCCTCACCACGTTCCCCCAGGACCCGGTGTCTGGACTGTTCACGCTGGACACCGCATCCCACCTGGTTGGGACGCCTCCCCAAGTGGCAGCGTCTACCCAGGTTGTTGCGGCTTGCTCGTGTCGGCCGCTTACTATTCCGTCGCTTCTGTGGCACCACCGTCTAGGTCACCCCGCTGTCACCCATCTCCGTTACATGTCTCAGCTAGGTCTTGTCTTAGGTCTCCCTGAGTCGTTCCCTGCATTCCCCTCCTTACCAGCGCCTCCATGAGCGCCCTGCGTCGAGGGCGGGCTCCGCCGTTCCCTTCACTCCTCCTTGTTCCCCCCCACCACTACACCACTGCAGACCCTACACATGGACGTCTGGGGCCCCGCCCCCGTCCATGGGCCAGGTCGCGAGCACTACTTCCCAGTGCTTGTCGAGGACTAGACGCGCTACACCACGGTGTTTCCCCTGGAGCGGAAGGTCGACGTGCTTGATGTTCTTATCCCATGGCTTGCCTCTGCACGTGTGCACCAAGGTCTCCCTGTGTTGTGTCTTCACTCTGACCGCGGTGGCGAGTGCATCTCTGGTTGCCTTGGTCGTTTCTGTCGTGCGGAGGGCATCACCCAGACGTTCACCCTACCCGACTCCCCAGGACAGAATGGGGTTGCTTAGCGACACATCGCTTTGGTCATGGAGGTCGCTCGTACCTCCCTGATCCATGCCGGTACACCCCATTTTCTGTGGCCGTTTGCCGTTCGCTACGCCGCTCACCAGCTTAACCTGTGGCCGCACCCTCAACGACCACATGTTTCGCCGACCTTCCTCTAGACCAGGTCCCCTTGTGACGCATCTGCATTCCATGTCTGGAGCTGCCTTGCTCACGTTCGTGCCTCTGGCACGGACAAGCTCGCTGACCACACCATCCCCTGTGTCTTCCTAGGTTTCCCCCTCGACTCGTTCGACTAGCACTTCTACCACCCGCCATCTCACCGCTTCTTTCACTCCCGCGACGTCACCTTTGACGAGTCCGTCTCCTTTTACCACCGCTTCCTCAGCGTGGTCCCTTTGTTTCCACCCCCCTGTTCCTAATTCCCTCTCCCCCAGTCGCCCCAGCTCCCCCCCCTCCCCTCCTTGCTCCGTCTGGTGTGTCTCACGCCACCCCTCTCACGTCGAGTGTCCCTGCCGAGGAGTCTGCTGACTCTCGCGGCTCTGCGGAGTCCCTCCCCGCCCCAGTTTCTCCTTCTCCGTCGCCGCCGCGGCCGCCGCTGCCGTCGTCACCCCCACTGGGGTTCATGCATTCTGGGGGTGCTGGAAAGAGTGCTCGAGTGGGTTCTGGAGCGGGTTCCCATTCTGGGGGTGCTGGCGTGGAGCTTCTTGGAGAGAGCCATGCTGTCGCTGGAGTTTCTGGTGTTGGAGTCGAGCAGCAGCCGCAGCAGTCGCCGGCGGTGTCTGCTCTTCGGCTCCTCGGTTTTCCTTCCCCTGCCCGCCTGCCGGTGCCTCCTCCGACGCCGCTGCCTCCTCCTCCGCCAGACTACGGCCCGGTGTTTCCTCCTCCAGACTCATCTCCAGCCCGTTTCCCACCCAGTTTTCCTCTTGTGTCTCCCCCCCTCTCTCCTGACGCTACTCCTCTGTCTCACGTCTGGTCTCGTCGGCCGTCTCGTGCTCGTCCTACCTCCCCTGTTGCGCGTTCTCACCCTATGTTGCTTCGCTCTCACGCGTCCCGTGCTCCTCCTCTCCTCCCGTCTCCTCCCCCGTCATTGCTTGTTGTGGCTTCGCCTCCGTTCTCTGACTTCCTCCGTGCAGCGCGTCCCCATGTTCCTTGTGTCCTTCCCTCTCTTGTTACCGACCCGTCCATTCCTGACTCGAGTCTGCCGGCTCTTGTCGGTGCTGTCACTGACTTCACGTCTACCCGCCGCCTGGACTACGCCACCGCTCTGGTCTCTGACCTTGCATGCCCTCCGACCGTCAGGGTTGTGGCTTCCTTTGGCAGTGACGTCGTAGAGGAATGGCAGTACGAGCTTGCTTTCCTGTCTGAGGCTGTTCCCGATCTCTGTTCCATGCTACTAGTCCCTGAGGGAGACCCAAAAGCCCTTGATATCCCGACCCCTTGCACCTACGCTGAGGCCACCTCGGGACCCTGGGCCTCTTAGTGGATAGCTGCCATGAAGCAGGAGATGGCATCTTGGAGATCCACCAGTACCTTCGTCGATGTAGTTCCCCCACCTGGGGTGAACGTAGTCGATGGCCGGTGGCTCTTCAAGGTGAAGCGCCCTCCTGGAGAGCCGCCTGTCTTCAAGGCGCGCTACGTTGCTCGAGGCTTCTGTCATCGTGAGGGGGTGGACTTCTTCCAAACCTTCGCCTCGACCCCGAAGATGACTACTCTTCGGGTACTGCTACACGTAGCAGCACAGTGTAACTACGAGCGTCACTCCCTCGACTTCTCTGCAGCTTTCCTCCAGGGTAGTCTACACAAGCAGGTCTTCCTGCGCCGCCCCCAGGGCTTCTCCGGTACCTTTTCTCCTGGTACCGAGTGGCTCCTCCGGCGCCCCGTCTACGGCTTGCGACAGGCGCCCCGCAAGTGGCACGACGCGCTGTGTGCTACGCTTGCTGACCTGCAGTTCTTCCCGTCGTCTCTAGACCCCTCGCTCTTCGTCCGTTCCGGCCCCACTCCGTTCTACATCCTTGTTTATGTAGACGACTTGGTCTTTGCTACTGCAGACAGATCAGATGATCGGCGTCTTTCTGTCTGAAAATACAGACAACCTAAAAAATACCATCTGTTCATGAGACGAGCATGTCTCTGGCCGTCTGATTTTCGGACGTCCCAAAATCTTAGCAAGAGCCCTGACCTCACTGTTTTCGCGGTCGATCTGAACCACCTAGACTGACAAGTACCGGTATTGTGGTGACCGTTTAGTTGATGCAAAACCATATTCGTGACAACCCGACCGACCACTGGTGCAGTGACTGTTCAGTGACCGAGCTACCGAGGAGACACACCTGCACTGACCTAGGAGAGCTGCGCCGCTACCTTGGCTTGCAGATCTCTAGGGATAGAGCAGCGCGCACCATCACTCTCTCGTAGTCACACTTGGTGCGCCAGTTCCTTCAGAGGTTCGGCCTTCAGTTCTCTTCCGCACAGCCGACCCCTCTGCCTGTAACCACAGACTCTCTGCTCCAGTCCCGGAGGAGGCTGTAGAGCCCAGTGGCCCTTACGCAGAGCTGGTGGGTTGCCTCATGTACCTGATGACTTGCACTCGTCCAAATCTCGCATACCCTCTCAGCATCCTGGCTCGCTTTGTGGCCACCGGCAGACACCAACCACAGCACTTGCCGGCAGCTAAGAGGGTTTTGCGTTATCTAGCAAGTACATCGGGCTTGGGGTTAGTGCTAGGAGGACGCAGACTAGTGGTCCTTACCGGACACACTGACGCTTCTTGGGCCGACGACGCCGAGACTCTCCGGTCCTCTGAAGGCTACTGCTTTAGCCTTGGTGCAGGTGCCGTCTCGTGGCGGTCCACCCGTTCATCGTCTGTTGCCCATTTTAGCTGTGAGGCTGAGATCTACGCTGGTGCCATGGCGGCACAGGATATCCATTGGCTGACTTTCTTGCTCACAGACTTAGGTGAGCGGCCTAGCTCTGCCCCAGTTCTGTACGCTGACAATAGGGCCTTGATCCTCTTGTGTCAAGAGCCCAGACTCGAGGGCAGAGCGAAGCACATCCAGCTGCGGTACTTCCTCCTGCGCGATCTACAGCAGCGCTGCCAAGCTGGCGTAGTACACTTGGCCTCAGGTGCCAACACAGCTGATATCTTTACAAAGGCGCTTGCGCCTAAAGATCATCAGCGGCACTGTGTACAGCTTGGTCTTTTTCCTGTAGCCTCTCATTTGCTAGGACGTTGATTGTGTACAGTCATTTATAGATATATATTACCCCGATTGGCCGTATGGCCGCTTCCTTGTGGCTGGACTAGTTGCACCGCCCTGGTTTTGCTCTTGCCTTGTCTGTCCCTGTTTGACTGGTTTTCAGACCCTTGTCTCAGAGGTTGGACTAGTAGTGCCACCCTCAGTTGCTTGTCTCTCACCAGGCACTGCCCCTATCCAGTCCAGGGGATGTGTCACACATATCTTTGTGTGTTGTTATAGACTCGATAGGGTTGTGCCATAGAGAGTACAACCCACTAGGTTATATTCCGTTGTATCCCACCTTTCTAGTCATTCGTTAACTTTGATACCTCTCTGCCATCTTTCTCCCCATCCCTTCCTCCCCCTCTGCCATCTCCCTTCCCATCCCTTTCCCCCTCTCTGCCATCTCTCTCCCCATCCCTTCCCCCCTCTCTGCCATCTCCCTTCCCATCCCTTCCCCCATCTCTGCCATCTCTCTCCCCATCCCTTTCCCCCCTCTCAGCAAGGAAGGGAGACAGCAGGGAGTGTTACGCGACGGGAAGGAGGGAAGGGAGGTGTAACGCGCAGGGAGGGAGGGAAGGGAGGCGTAACGTGACGGGAGGGAGGGAAGGGAGGCGTAACGCGATGGGATAGAGGGGGGGTGGGTAGATAACTCAACAGGATAGAGGGGGGGGAAGAGTAATGCGGTGGGATAGAGGGGGGTGGAAAGAATAACGCGATGGGATAGAGGGGGGGTTGGTAGAATAACTCAACGGGATAGAGGGGGGGGGGAGAGTAATGAGGCGTGATAGAGGGGGGTGGAAAGAATAACGCGACGGGGTAGAAGCGGGGAAGGGAGGCGTAACGCGACAAGATAGAGGGGGAGGGAGCGTAACGCGACGGGATAGAGGGGGGGGGGAGTGTAATGCGACGAGATAGAGGGGGGAGAATGTGTTCCGCGATGGTAGAGAAGGGAGGGACGAAAGCGCGATGGGAGAGGAGATCATTACGAGACGGTGGAGGGCACCGTCTAATTTGCGAGCGTTTATGTGGTTTTCCTGTTGCGTTATGGTTTTTGTGCCCCTTGTGTCGCGTGCTTGTTCGACGAAGACATTGTGCCGAGCGTCTAACCCATAATCCTAGCCGGGGTCGCGAACAGAAGGCGTGACTAATGGCTACTTTTGCGTTACTCTGCCTGCTAAACTGCTTACGTTCTAAAAAACGCCTAGTGAGTACACCGCACCAAAAGCAAAGTGGGGGTCCTCTTGAAAATGCCGGGGGCGAGCTGGTCGCCAGCGTGGTCGTTAGGCTAGGTTCAGCGATGAGAGAGGTTAGTCGTGCAGACATCTTTGGGTGTCGTCGAGTCAGTGTCAGCGCCGCGTGCCAATTACTTTCCTCGTTCCTTTTTGCATCAGGTTTTGAGTGTGTTCATATTTTGTTCAGAGCCAAAAGGTGGAAATTTTTCCTGCTAGTGAAAGATATAAAAGTTTCAAGTGAGCCCCGCTTTGTGTTCTTAGCCAAGGGCTTTAACAAGCTCATTTAGCACAGTGTTTAGTTAGCGATTGTGCTTCTGACATCATTCTCTTATCTTGAAACCCACATCCCAAATTGTTCAAACGCACTGTATACAGTATGAACTTTGACCTGAGGTTGCACGAAACACGCTAAAAAATTGCAAGGGTGTTTCAGTCATAAAGTCACCAGTCCCAACCACTGGGACAAGAAGGGATGTCATCAGGAGAGTTAGGCTCCATATATCCACCTTCCCCATGGAAAGCCTCCCTAGTACCCTACCTAAGGAGAGATAAGAGGTTCGACAGGGCTATCTCAGTGCCACGACAGTTTCAGCTCGCGAATTGGAAGTAGTTCTTGGGCCGTCAGGTTTGCAAAACGCAGTTTGACAGCTGCGATTAGATTCCGCATTGACTAGGGGAAGGTTTGGATTTCGCGCTGTCTGATGGGAATCTGCAAAACAATGGACGGACAAAAAACGCCGGGCACTCAGTGTTCCAAAATAATCTCCGCGGTGAACTTGAACAGCACCCTTGAGTGACGAGAGTCACGTTACCCCTCTACACCCACAAAAACATAAATTTCAAATGCAGTGCGTTTGAAGGCTATCGCCACTAATTAGGGATGCGGGTTTTAACCTGGTATCATCGCTAGGTTAGGTCCTAGCCTCTTCGCTTCTGCACTAGGTAGTCCTCTCGCCCTAGCCTCCCACCCTAGCCTACGCTCTCGCCCTAGCCTGCCACCCTAGCCTGCGCTCTTGCCCTAGCCTGTGCTTGCGCTGCCCGCTGCCCACGCCGCTCGCTGCCCGCTGCGCGCTCCCCCCTCCTCCCCCCTCTCCCTGCGCGCTGCCCGCTGCTCGCCGCCCACTGCGCACCGCCCGCTGCCCGCCGCCCCCTGCCGCTGCAGCCGCTTGCCGCCCGCTGCGTGCTGCCATCTTCCTGCCCACTCGCATGTCGTTAGCCCACACCGGCGCTACCCCTGCCGCAGCCGCCGCTACCTGAGTCGCAGCCGCCGCTACCTGAGTCGCAGCCGCCGCTGCCAGCCGCACCCGCAGCTGCAGCTGCAGCCGCCGCCGCAGCTGCAGCCCCCACCGCCGCTGTTGCATCCGCTGCCGCCGCTGCCGCTGCAACTGCAGCTACAGGCACTGCCGCCACCGCCACTGCCACCACTGCTACCGTAGCCGCCGCCACTGCCCCTGCTCCTGCCGCTGCCACTGCCGCTGCAGCCACCGCTACCTCCGCTGCCGCCACTACTACCGTAGACGTCGTCGCCGCCGCCGCCGCCCAAACCGCACCTGCAGCCACCAGAGCTGTAGCCATCGCAATGAGCACCGTCATAGCCCGTGCCGCAACTGCCAGTCCTGCAGGCCGCCTGACTCTGGCGCCATTACTACCCCTAGTCGCCATTATCCACCTCCTCGTTCACTCGCTCCTAGCCGCTGCCACCACCGTTATCGGCTCCATCACTAAACCTGCTTTCGGTGCTTCCACCACTGCTGCAGTTGGGTCTGCTGCTGGACGCCGCCCACGTCAGGGTACGTGTGGGATCTGGTGCTCCTGCCAGCATGGCGGCCCCGTCGGCGTCGGTGTTTGTCCTTCGGCTCGACGCCGAAGGCTCGGCCGTCGGATTCACAACCTAGTGTAGTTGTCTGCTCTTCGCCAGCAGCTCACAAGCCAGCGTGTGGAGCGCGAGTCGCTTGCAGCCCATGTCACTGGTGAGCTGCCTGCCCCCTCCCACCTTGATCCCCTTGGCTTTGAGGTGACTTCGTCATAGCGTGCGGAGTACAAGGCTGCCAGGACCGCCTCTCAATCTGGGAGTCTCGCGACGCCGCCGCACAGGTTGCCATCACCCGGTGCCTGCCGGTTGACAAGCACTCCCACCTTGAGTCAGAGGAGACGGCTCAGGCCTTTTGGGATGCGCTCGCCGCCTGCTACATGAACCTGTCCTCTGCCACCCTCGGTCACCTATTCCTCTTCCCTGACCTGGCCTCCTTCCCCGCGATCACGGACCTTGTCTCGCACCTGCGCTCCCTCGAGGACGGTTACCGTACGGCCTGCACCAAGGCCCAGCTCCCAGCCTGTTGATGCCGCCCCACTGCTCCCCTCGCTAGCAGCCGGCTTCTGCCACCGCCAGCTGCCACCGCCCATGAGCAGCTTGCTGCTGCCATCACCACCACCCGCTGCCCCTCCTTGCAGCCCGCACCTCTCCCTCCTAGCAGCCTCCTGCTGCTGCCGCTGGCTGCCACTGTCCACAGCCTTCTGCTGCCGCCTCCTACAGCTCACCGCTGCCGCCACTCCATCCTCTCGCCGCCAGCTGCTGCCATGGCGACCCCATCTGCCTCCGTCCTCCGCCTGGACGCCGAGGGTCGCACGCTGGGCTTCTCTGCTTGGCTGGTCACCCTCCGCCGCCAGCTCAAGTCTATTCGCCCAGATGGCCAGGCCCTCGTGGCCCACAATTCGTTGCCTACTACCCCCGAGCCCGCCGCTCTTGCTGCTGATGCGACATCCGAGCAGCAGATGGAACACGAGACTGCCCAGCCGGCCTCTTTGTTTGGGAGTCCCGCGATGCAGTTGCTCAGCTAGTAGTCACTAGAGCCCTTCCCTCTGACGAGCATACTCACTTTGAGATGCTAGAGACAACTAAGGAAATCTGGGACGCTGGTTGCGCTCGCTACTCTACCCAGTCCTCCTCTACCCTAGGTCGCCTCCTACTGCCGTTTTTGTTGCCCGACATCCTTCTCCACTGTAGTAGACCTAGTAGCGCACCTGCACTCCCTTAAGGCTCGCTGGCATGCAGCGTGCCCTGAGGAATAATGCACCACCCACTTCTAGCCCATCTACATGACCCTGTACCTCCTTGCCACCCGCCTCCCTCACCGTCTCGCCCCTGTGCGAGATGCTATCCTCACACAGCCCCTCACTACCCTCACTATCACTGAGTTTTCCATTGCCCTGATGATAGTTGAGTCGCACCTCTGTGCCATCGCTGACACCATTGTGGCACAGTGGCGGTCCTAGTCTTACTGGGCTGCTCTGCCAGCTCCCCATTTTCGGGGCCTCCGCCTATGTTGCGGAGGTCACCGAGACAGCCACAACGGTCACCACGCCCAGTTGCTCCTTGGGACAAGGGGGCAAGGGTCGTGGGGCGTCGACAGCGGCGGGTGGCAGGGGTGCTGGGGTGGACGGAATGGTCAGTTTGACGTAGTTAGGGACTGCGCAGCAGCAGCAACAGCAGTCGGAGCAGCAGCAGCAGCAGCTGTAGCAACAGAAGCCACAGCTGCCATGGGTGTGAGAGTACGACCCCGTTACACCACTTGGCCTTTCCCTATTTCCTTTTCCTTCCATTTCTCTTTTTATCACATCTCATTTGGTTTCCTATTCTCCATTTTCCCTTAACCTTTGGTTTATCCTGCTATTATAATTATATCACCGACCAGGCTTGGGATGTACTGGTGCGCTCTATCTAGCGTAATCCTGCCGTAATCCCTTAAAGCCAATAGCCTCGCGTGGGTATACGCAGTGTGATTCTATCTTCTAGAAGGGTCTATTCCCTTAGGATAAGATAAACCTGGTTACCTGATGTACTCTGGAAGTATAAAAGCGCCTTGTACTGATCGATAGTGCAATCTTTCCTCGAGTCATTCGATCTTGTGACAATGGGGGGCGGTGGGCCCTGGGAGTGGTGGTCGTGGTGGAGGTTGGGCCCCGAAGCAGTTGATGCCCTGGGAGTCACGTGGCCCTTCTATGGGCCAGGGTGCTGGCGGTCCTGGAGGCGTTGTGACCTGCATGTACCGGCTACTGATCGGCCCCCAGGCCGGCCAGGTTTGTAGTCGCACGGGCCAACCCGCTGCCCGCTACTATTGTCGCCTAAACGACCTCTACCGCCGCCAGTTTGGACGCCAGCAGCAAGTATCTCATTGGCCCTCTTTGCTTTGTTGTGTCATTCAGATCTTTGATCTCGATATGATTCAGGTAGAGCATGCCATGTACTCTCTGTATGTTGATGACGCTTATGCTGTTGGTTCCTTTTATTCAGATGTTTGTTGTCTAGGATCCCCTGCTGCATCAAGCATAGGCTCTCCTAGCGTTACCTCACTGTCCCTCACTGTGGCGGCCCTCTCTTGTACATTAGACTCTGGTTTGTCTCTCTACTTCTTTTGAGGCAGTACTGCTTTCACCCCACTTCCTGCACCGGTATAGATCTCCCTAGCAGACTCCCCAACCACAGAAGTCCTACACAACACCATTGCTCTCCTTTGTCCAGTTGTCTCCTCTAGCTCCCTCACAGGTCTGCACATCTCTATGTTTTCTAGGAACCTAGTTGGTGTAGGTTACATCCATGACAGAGGAGTCACCACCACGTTTCCTGGCTAAGCGAGACACGCAGTCGTGCAGACACAACCACATGCGCCCCTCTAGGCACTTTTGAGCGTGACCCAACGTCCGGTCTCTCCCAATGCACATACACTCCCTGCCAGTTGATGCGTCCACTGAGGTAGCCATGTCGTGCTCCTATCGCTCCCTTGCCAACCGAACCTTCTGTGGCACCACCGCTTAGGTCACCCTGCACTACCGTGTCTTAGGCGCATGTCCCAGCATGGTCTAGTCACCGGTCTCCCTGCGTCACTCCCATCCCTGCCTGCATCGGTAGAGCCACTGTGCACCTCCTGCGTCGAGGGCCGGCAGCGCGCCGCCCCCTACTCCTCCTCGTTTCCTCCTACCACAGCATTGCTACAGACACTACACATATACATATAGGGCCCTTTCCCGGTCCATGGTCTTAGCAGCAAGGAGCGCTTCCTCCTCGTCATTGTTAACCGCATCTCGCGCATCACCAAGGTGTTTCCCCTGGACTAGAAGGCCGACGTACCTGATGCTCTCATCACGTAGCTGCTCGCCGCACGCATTCAGTGCCGCCTCCTTGTGGTCCGTTTGCACTCCACCCATGGTGGCAAGTTCGCCTCCGGCCGTCTAGGCCAGTTCTGCCATAAGGAGGGCATCCGTGAGACGTACCCACTGCCGGACTCCCCACAGCAAAATGGGGTCGTTGAGAGACGCATCGGCTTGGTCATGGAGGTAGCTCGCACCTCCTTGGTCCACGCGAGTGCACCCCATTTTCTGTGGCCGTTTGCAGTGCGCTACGCAGCTCACCAGCTTAACCTGGGGTCACGCTCCCTGCGCTCACAGGTTTCGTTGACCCTCCTCTGGACCGGGTCCCCTGGTGATGCCTCTGCTTTCCACGTTTGGGGCAGCCTTGCTCATGTCTGCGCCTCTTACATGGACGAGCTCTCAGCCCGCACTCTCCTATGTATCTTCCTAGGGTTTCCTCTTGACGCCCCTGCTAGGCTGTTTAACCACCCGGTACACCACCGATTCTACCGTTCGCGTGAAGATGAGATAGTCCCTTACTACACCCGCTTCCCTCACCATGCCTCTCGTGTTCCTCCTCCTCTTTTTCTCGCCCTTGCCCCACCTGCTGCACCCCTCCCATCCCCCCCTGCCAGGTCTGGTATCTCTCACGCCACTTCGTTCCCCTTGGTTGGGCCCGTGGAGGAGTCTGCTGACACTCAGGGCCCCGTTGCTTTGGGTGTGCCTACTGTCCCTTCGACTCCACCCAACCCCAGCCCCCATGCCCCAGCCACCTCAGCAGCCCTCCCTTTTGCCTCAGCAGTAGCAGCCGCAGCCGCCGCGGCAGCCTCGGCGGCCGCTGTAGCAGCAGCAACGGACAGTGGGCTCTAGGGGTGCTGGCTCTGGGGATGCTGGTTGTGGGGGTGCTGGTTCAGGGAGTGCTAACTCTGAGGGTGCCAGTTCTGAGGGTGCTGGTTTTGTGGGTGGTGCGCCAAGGGGTGCTAGTCCTGAGTGTGCTGTTTTGGAGAGAACTGGTGGCATTTTAGATGAGGTGGGGCTGGAGGTCCCGGAGAGCAGCAGAAGCAGCTGCAGCTGCAGCAGTAGCAGCAGCAACCACAGCAGCCACAGTCTGCCCTTTATCTCCTTGGCCTCTCCTCCAGTTCCCCTGACTGACCGCCTGTCCCTCCTACTGTGCCCTCCCTCCCGCCTGACCCTGTCTACGGTCCACTGTTCACTCCCCCGGCCTTGGTGCTCGTTCTGGCTCTCCTTGTCCTAGCGTCCACCCTATGGTCATTCGTTCTCGTGCACCTCCAATACCCGTTCTTCCATTACCTCCCCCGTCGTCGCTTCCGTTGTCCTCTGCTACTCCCACTAACTCTGCTCACACTGCTCGCCCATTAGTCTCCCGTTTGGTTGCGTCTCTTGTCATTGACCCTACCACTCCTCCTGAGACTGTCTCTGCACTTGTCGTTGCTTTCGCTGACTTTGCTGCTAGCCACCGCCTTGACTACGCTAGCGTTCTGGCCTCTGACCCTGCGTGTTCTCTATTCGTCGGGGGTGAACCTGCCCTTGGCAGTGACGTCCTAGAGGACATGCAGTATGAGTCGGCTTACCTTGTTGCCGCTATACCCCATCTCTGCGCCATGCTTGTATCCCCTGAGGGTGACACGGACGCCCTAGACATCCCTATCCCATGCTCTTACGCTGAGGCGGTCTCGGGTGCCTGGGCATCCCAGTTAATATAGGCCATGGAGGCTTAGATGGCATCCTATACATCCACGGCACTTACTTCCTCATAGCTCTCCTACCTGGGGCAAACGTAGTCGATGGCATGTAGATCTACAGGGTGAAGCGCGCACCAGAAGAGTCGCCGAAGTTCAGGGCATGCTACATGGCTAGAGGCTTCTGCCAGCGGGAGGGTGTGAACTTCTTCCAAACGTTCTTTCCTACTTTGAAGATGACTACTCTTCGGGTGCCCCTTCACCTAACTGCGCAACGTGACGACGAGCTCTACTCACTGGACTTCTCCACAGCCTTCTTGCAGAGTCGTCTGCACGAGCAGATTTACCTTCCGCGCCCACTAGGCTTCTCTAGGTCCTTCTTACCTGGGACCCAGTGGAGCCTGCGCTGCCCTCTCTACAGTCTGCATCAGGCAACCCGTGAGTGGCACGACATGCTCCGCCCTAAATTTTTGTTGCTCTCCAGTTCTTCCCGTTTTCTGCTGACCCCTCGCTCTTTGTCTGTACTGGTCAGACACCGTTCTACATTCTAGTGTACATAGACGATCTTATCTTTGCTACTCCTGACAGAGATGCACTAGCCTCATTGAAGGCCAATTTACTTAGGAGGCACATCTGCACTGACCTGGGGGAGATGCAGTGCTATCTGGGCTTGAAGGTCTCTCGTGACCGTGCCGCGCACACGATCACACTCTCCGAGTCCCATATGGTGTAGCAGATCCTTAAGAGGTTCTGTCTCCACTTCTCCTCAGCACAGCCCACCCCTCTGTCTGTGGACCACAAGCTCCCTGCTCCTGTTCTGGCTGAGCCGGCCGAGCCCAATGGTCCATACAAAGAGCTGGTGGGGTGCCTCATGTACCTGATGACCTACACTCGACCAGATCTAGCGTACCCTCTCAGTATCCTTGCTCGCTTTGTTGCGATTGGCAGACACCGACCAGTGCACTGGTCGGCTGCCAAGAGGGTGCTGCGGTATTTGGCGAGTACATCAGGACTGGGGCTTGTTCTAGGAAGACAGGAGCCAGTGGTTCTCACTGGACACACTAACGCATCGTGGGCTGATGACTTGGAGACGCTCAGGTCCTCACAGGGCTATTGTTTTAGTCTTAGGGTGGGCAAAGTCTCGTGGAGGTCCACTAGGTCGTCTGTAGCTCAGTCCATTTGAGACGCATAGATCTATGTTGGGGCCATGGCCGCTCAAGAGCTCCGCTATCTGACGTTTTTGCTCACTGTATTAGGTGAGCAGTATAGGTTTGTCCCGGCCCTGTTTGCTGACTACAGGGCCATGATCTTCCTGTGTCAGGAGGCCCGAGTTGAGGGCAGGGTGAAGCACATCCAGCAGTGGTACGTCCTACTGCATGAGTTGCAGCAGGGCGGTCAGGCTCGTGTAGTACAGTTGGCCTCAGAGGCCAACACCACTGATATCTTCACCAAGGCCTTAGGGCTTCGTGACCATCAATGGTTCTATACTCAGCTTGGTCTAATCTCAGTAGCCGCTCCCCTAAATGTACTCTGATTTATGCTATACCAGCTTGGACTTGCTGTTCTATACCTACTTGTCTTGCTACACTTGCTGACTGACCTTATGGCCCTTGTGTTAGTGGTTAGGCTAGTATTGCTGCCTTGAGTTGCTTTGTTACATCCACCTTAGGCCAGACTAGTAGTGCTGCCCTGGTTTTCTAAGTGCTGCCTCTACCTAAGCTAGGGGGTGTCTTAATCAACAAATATATATCTTAGTTAGGCTAGTTGTGTTTGTCAGAACTTAGTCACTAACCACAGAGCTAAAAGGGCTTGTTAAGTAGCGGGTATTTGTGCCGATAACCTCCCCAGGCAGAGAGATGGCATGTAGCCCTTCCCTGAGGATCAAGGGCGAACCCCGACGTGTCTCTTGACACCCTCCCTTGCTGGGATTGGCAGAAGACACAAGCACGTCTGCAGCGCTGGCACTGGGAATTTAACCCAAGTCACACGGCTGTGATACCATGTCAGAACTCAGTCACTAACCAATAAGCTGAAAGGGCTTGTTTAGTAGAGGGGTAGAGAGATGGCCCGTTGCCCTTCCCCAAGGATCAAGGGCAACCCCAACGTTTTTCTTGACAATGTTTATATATCTTAGCTAGGTCAGCTATTAGGGAGCAGAACACCTTCAACTTGAATTCCCCCCTCTCTCTTCGTAGTCACTTTTCTTTCGCTACTTTGACAGTAATCTCATTCTGTCCCACAAACTATTTTCCCACTATTGTTCTTCCATGCTATATAATCATTGCTTGTATTCGCCAATAGCATGAATCATCTGTTTGGTTATTTCTTCGCATACTTCGCTAACAACGCTTTCGCTAAAGTCTTCGGCCACAAAATTTCCTCGATTTAACCAACTCCGCTATTCCCTAGCGGATTTGGGCTAAGCGGCCTACAGCTGGTGGTTGCATTCAATGTAGAGATTTATAATCTTTGTAATATATTATACGACAGCATTCCACTTTGTATGGCAATGGTATTTCCTTGTCACAGGTTTTAGTCAGTAAGGCGTACACAGCTGTAATGGGGTTGCCGCGCAGCTCTGCAACGAAATTCAAATCGTGGTCCCAAATGCGGTCTCCTGACGAGCCGCATATATTGTTGCCCGCCTTACTGTTGCATGCCTAGATCTGGGTGCTCTGCGCCATTTTACGAACCACACGTCGTAGATCTACCGAGCCACGACCGTGTGCTCCTAGGCTAGTTATATCCATGCTCCCCGTTGTTTTGATGTTGCCTCAGTTGTATTGTTTCCTCGTTAATCAATCCTTTGACACACGCTCTTTGCGCATCATTACACCTGACCATCAGCGCCAACGATTCTCAGCCTTGCGCACTAGTTCTGCTGCCATACCGACACTTAGGGATATGCCATACTGCATATCCACTGTCCTTGTAAAAAATCGATAATTACCTACAGCCACGACCGTGTTCGTAGTGCCAGCGTGCCGAAAGTCGCCCAAAACTTCCGTGAAATGGTGGATCCGTTGGCATCTACCAGCATGAGTCCTGAGGAAAGAGCAACAATACTTTATGAAGTCCGTCTCACTCACGAGTTGTACCAGTAGGAGTTGGCATGTCTGCGAGCTGAAATGGCCCAAGCCAAATATGAGATATTTGCACTTCTGAGCCAACAGCAGCAGACACGAGACAACGCGACCGCGCCAACGATAAATCAAGGACAACAGGAGCAAGTAACCGAGCAGCGTTCCGAAATACCTAGCGACAATCAGCTACCACATGCGACCTCGTCCGAGGGTTCGACGAACAACCTGCCACTAGCTATTTGACAAGCGGAAATTCGCGAAGGATGAAAGTAAACCTTCCACCCCCAATTACCTCTCTAATCAGCCTGCAACCTGCCAATGTCAACATGGCGCCAGGCATTCACAAGAAGCAGAGGCAGCCCACGTTCGATCCGAGCCAGCGTGGCAGCTTGTCTATCAGCAGGTCGATTTTCCACCTGAAAGTTTTTTACGACTGCAGCCTCGTCAGCAGCGACACACAAAATATCCGATACGCCGTGTCGCTCCTACGTGTACCGGCTATGGATTGGTGGCAGCAGATTATTCATACGCAGGAGCCAGATACGACGCCGCACGTGATCGGGCATGCAAATATCTCATATTTGGCTCCTAGTTTGCTTTCAAGGGTCGCTATTTTGGGTGTAATAGGCCGGGACACCGCAAGTTAGAATGCCTGGAGGAACGGAAGAAGCAGAATCAGGGGCAGGGGAGTTCCAGCGACCAGGGAAACGCTTAGTATCGGTAGTTACCGGGCCTACTACTGATGGAACATGCTCGTTCGTGACCAATGACCCTCATCAAGTACTAGTGCCGATCCACGCAATCGACCAAACTCGGCTGAATAAGGAGGGTGCAGTGGCGGATTATCCCATTTATTTAGAGGGTAGGGTTCAAGGGGGAAAAAACAAAAATCTTCGTGGACGGGGGGGCCAGCCACAGTCTGAAGCTCGCCACGGCCAAAAAATTGAAGTTACCCTTAGATAGGTGTCTACCGGAGATTGGCGCCCGACTAGTCAATGGGACTCCACTAGTAATAAGAGACAGGGCGAACAAGATTAGGGTACGCTGTGGAGCTGACTTTAAAATTTTGATGGGGATGCTGGCAACTACACTCGACGGCTTCGATATGTTGCTGGGACGGGATTGGCTGCAACGATTCAGCCCAAAAATTTGCTGGACAACCTGCAGCTGTTCCGTCAAGATCAATGGCTGTAGTGTGATGTCACCGGAATGGACAGAGGGGATCACAGGGGGAGTGACGCTCGTGGACTGTGTGGCGATCAAACGAGCGGTCGCATGGGGAGCGGAAGTCTTTGCTGTAGTTGTTCGCGTCGTCGACGTGGCATCGTAGCCGCCCGATTTAGAGAAGCTGACAGCAGCAGTGCCGGCCTGCATTAAGGATTACCACCGCAGCGGCCCTTCGACCATCGAATTGAATTAGAACCAGGGACACGGCCCACAGTGCAGCAGAAATTTTAATTAACACAATCGGAGTTAGAGGAATTACGGAAACAGTTAGATTACTTACTGGAGAAAAAAATCTTCCACTCATTCTCGCCATTTGCCGCCCCCATACTGTTAACCCCGAAGAAAAATGACCGGTACCGAATGTGCACTGATTACTGAGCACTGAACAGGGTGACTATCAAGTCGCGTTACCCTATCCCGCGCGCCGACGAACTGATCGATCAGCTTCGCAAAGCTCGTTTCTTCTCCGAAATCGATTTACGAGGGGGTTACCATCAGATTCGTGTAGTCGCAGTTGAGTGTCACAAGACTGCGTTTCATACTAGGTACGGGAGTTTCGAGTATGTAGTCACAGTATGCCCTTCGGGCTGACAAACGTCTCGGCAACTTTTCAGATGACCATGAACCAGATCTTCAGTTTAGTCGTAGATAAGTGTGTTATAGTCTACATAGATGACATCCTGATCTACAGCGAGACCCGGGAGCAGCACTTAAAGGACCTTGAAGCAATTTTCACGCTACTGTAGGAGCATCGGCTGCTCACGAAGGGAAGTGCGAGTTTTTAAAAGACCACTTAGAATTTCCGGGACACGTTATTTCCACTAAGGGCATCGAAGTAGACCTGCGCAATATCGAGACAGTGAAAGCATGGCTACTGCCTAAGAACCTGCAGGAGCTGCAATATTTTTTAGGGTTCGTCAACTATGTTTGGAGATTTATCCCGAATATAACGAGGGTAACTGCACCATTAACTGACCTGCTGCGGAAAGGGACTGAGTATAGGTGGGGGAGAAAGAGCAAGTTGCCTTCTCTGCACTCAAAAAAAAATATGCGCTCAGCCCCTGTCCTTTGCATCACCAATCCTCACCGTCCATTCGAAGTAATGACAGACGCCAGCGACATCGCCATCGAAGCAGTACTGTTACAGGATTTTGGCGAAGGCAGAATCAATCGCGTACGAGTCACAAAAACTGCACCCGTCTGAGCGAAACTATCTGATACATGACAAGGAGATGCTCGCGATCGTGCACGCGTTCAAAGTGTGGCGGTGCTATCTGATGGGCGTGGATGTAATAGTACGGACAGACCACCGAAGCCTACAGTACATCCGCGCACAGCCACTACTCAACCCACGACAGATTCGGTGGTTGGATTTCATGGAGTCCAACTTCCATTACATGGTCACCTACAAGAAAGGGGCATCCAACATTGTAGACCCCTTTCTCGCCCATCCGCCCATCTCAACTCCATAATCCTCGCCCAAACTTCCCTGCTATTAACAAGTCTATTTCCCCATGGGTACCAGATAGACAGATTCTTTACGTCGGGCGCGTACGAATAGCTCGCAACAGCTAAGGGAGTCTATTACATTAAGACAGGGACTAACCACGTATGGGTACCAGAGTACAGTCTACTACGGGAGTTACTTTCACAAGAAGCTCACGACAACACCTTTTTGGGGCACTTCGGAGTGGAGAAAATCCGTCAACAGTTGACCAGATATCATTTCTGGCCTGACATGCAAGGGGACGTGCAGGGGCATGTGATTTCATGCAGAACCTGCTAAACCATGAAATCATCGAAACAGAAGCCAGCTGGACAGTTGCAGCCGATTCCGCCGTCTGAGCTCGCGTGGTAGCAGGTGACGATGGATTTTGTCGTGAGATTGCCTACCAAAGATGGCTGTAATGATGCGATATTTGTCGGCGTCGATAAGCTGACAAAGATGGCCCATTTCGCTGCCTGCAGGAAAAGCATCTCAGCCGAAGAAACGGCCCGCCTCTTCATCTCAACCGTCGTTCGCCTACACGGAATCCCATCCGCCATCATTTCAGATCGTCACACAAAATTCACCAGCAATTTTGGCGCAACCTCTGGGAACAGTTTGGCATGCGCCTGCAGTTCTCCTCCGCCTACCACCCGGAGACTAACGGACAACCGAGCAGACCAATCAAACAATGGAGCAGCTGATTCGCGCCACCTGCGATGACATGGCCGACTGGGAACAGCAACTGCCACTGATTGATTTCGTGTATAATAATGCCCCGTCAGCCACTACAAGACGGTCACCATTCTACATGAACTACGGTCACCACCCTATAGTTCGATCACGCGCAACATCGAAAATCTAGTACCACGAGCCCAACAGTTTGCCAAAATATTACAGGATGCCCGCGAGCGAGCAGCCGTAACCATTAAGCGCGTGAATGTTATTTCTAAGCACAACGCCGATCTACATCGACGAGCAGTAACTTACCAAGCCGAAGACTTAGAACTGCTCGACACCTAGAACCTTCGACTGCCCATCGTGCCAAAACTCCGCCCCCGCTACTGTGGACCATTTACCATCAGCCATATGATATCTTCCGTTACAGCCCACCTATTATTACCGGCCACCTGGAACGTCGGCCCATCATTCCACGTGCGATTACTTCGACCATACATCGCCAGCACCAGTAAGCTACCATGTCACCAAATGAACTTGAACATCCGACCGCTCGCCGAGCCTACTATCGAACCTGCAAAGGTTACCAACCATCGGATCAAGGATCATCGAGGGGCTCGCCTAATCGAGTTTCTGATATCTTGGAAGGACCGGACTGCCCAAGAAAGCAATTGGTTGCCCCTGGCATAGATCGAGAATTACCCAGTATTACGGGTCTACCTCATGTCACCCAATGTTTAGTCAGTACAGCGTACACTACTATACCGGGGTTGCCGCCAGGCCCTCAGATTCGTTTTAGGCCACGCTGATTGATCTGTGTCGATCTTAAAAAACACCCTGAAAACCAGTTTTTGGTAGTGGTTTTCTTACTGGTTAGCCCTGGCTATTTCGTTTTCAAGGCTGATTCATCAGGGTCGGTACAACAGAACACCCTGAAAAAGAAAAAGCAATATCAGCGTAAAAAGCCTGATACAGTAACTATGGCCCTGGTTGCCCCGCAGCTCTTCCACGAAATTCAAATCGCGGTCCCAAATGTGGACTCCTAACGAGCCGCATACATTGTTGCCTGCCTTGCTCTTGCATGCCTAGATCTGGGTGATCCACGCCATTTTACGAACCACACGTCGCAGCTCTACCGAGCCATGACCGTGTGCTCCTAGGCTAGTTATATCCATGCTCCCCGCTATTTTGATGTTGCCTCAATCCTTCGGCACACGCTCTTTGTAAGGAATTTTGATTCCTTACGGGGGCTCAACACAGCGATGTCAACTTATACATATGTTGTATGTAGAAGTTATAGGCTAGCCTAGGTGTGTGCTTCTAGTGAGTACAACCCCAATAGGTATATGTTCTAGGTTTCTAACACTAGTCAATTATTCTCGCATTCTAACATGGTATCACGAGTAGGTTAGGTCCACCCACCCACTTCCGCCAGCGCCCTAGCCTCTCGCCCCCTAGCTAGCCCTAGCGCCCGCCCGGCTCGTTGAGCCCGCCTGTGAGAGTACGACCCCGTTACACTAATTTCCCCTTTCCATATTTCCTTTCTATTTCATTCGCCTTTTTATCCTGATTCATTTGGTCTTTACCCCATCTCATTTGGTTTCCTATTCCTCCTTTTCCATTATCCTTTGGTTTATCCTGTTATTATAATTATATCACCGACCAGGCTTGGGATGTACTGGCGCGCTATATCTAGCGTAATCCTGCAGTAATCCCTTATAGCCAATAGCCTCGCGTGGCTATACGCAGGGTGATTCTATTTCTAGAAGGGTCTATTCCCTTAGGATAAGATAAACCTGGTTACCTGATGTACTCTGGAAGTATAAAAGCACCTTGTACTGATTGATAGTGCAACATTGAGCAAACCTTTCCTCGGGATATTTGATCCTGTGACACCGCCTGCCCCGTCGCGCCCGCCTGACCCGTAGCGCTCGCTTGGCCCCGCAGCGCCCGCCTGGCCCCGTTGCGCACGCCTGGCCCCGTCGCGCCCGCCTGCCCCACCGCGCCCACCTGCCCTGTCGCGCCTGCCTGGCCCGTAGTGCCCGCCTGGCCCCGTCGCGCCCACCAGGCCCCGCCGCACCCGCCTGGCCCCGTCGCGCCTGCCTGCCCCTGTCGCGCCCGCCTGGCCCATTGCGCCCGCCTAGCTCCGCCGCGCCCGCCCGCCCCGTCGCGCCTGCCTTGCCTCGTCTCGCCTGCCTGGCCCGCCGCGCCCGCCTGGCCCCGTCGCACCCGCCCGCCCTGTCGCGCCCGCCTGGCGCCCTCGCGCCCGCCTGGCCCCCTCGCGCCCGCCTGGCCCGTCGCGCCCGCCTGGCCCATCGCGCCTGCCTGGCCCCGTCGCGCCCGCCTGGCCTCTCCGCGCCTGCCCGGCCCGTCGCGCCCGCCCGGCTCCCAGCGCCTGCCCGCCCCTCCTAGCGCCATCTCGGCCCCTCCTAGCGCCTACTCCGGCCCTGTGTCCTCTGCTCGCCCGCGCTGGAGCGTCTTGCAGTCGTCCTCCTGGAGGTGTCCTGCTGTATCCCTGTGCCGCTGCGTCCCTGTGGAGCTGTGCCGCTGTGTCCCTGTGTTGCTAAGGAGCTGTGTTGCTGACCCTGCACGATGGCTGACTTCGTCCTCCGCCTGGACGCTGAGGGCCATGCGGTTGACTTCGCTGCCTGGCTGTCCGATCTCCGCCGTCAACTCACAGGTCAGCACCAGGATGGGCACTCCTTGGTTGTCCATGCTGAAGGCTTGCTCCTCCGCCCCCCTGCGCCTGCTCCCCTCCCCGCTGACCCCACCTCTGCTGAGAGTGAGGCTTTCTCTGCTGCTGCCCTTGCCTGTGCCGTCTGGGACTCTCGCGATGCAGTTGCTAAGGTCGCGATCAGTCACGCCCTCACTGTGTCTGAGCGTTCGCGTTTCGCTACCGTTGATACAGCCAAGGCTTACTTAGATGCTGTTGTTGCTCGCTATTCTACGCCACCTGCGAGCCCTAGAGTCTCGCTACCGCACTGCCAGCACTGCTTCCCAGCTCACTGCGCTCCCCCCCCCTTCTGCATGACCCTCTACTTTATCGCTATGCGCCTACCTGACCGCCTTGCTACTACACGCGACCATTTCCTTAGCCAGCAACCGGGTGATCTCACCCTGCCAGCCTTTGTCACCGCCCTGACCGAGATCGAGACTCGCCAGTGCACTATCGCTCAGTCGAGCGGTGCGCCAGCAATCTCTATCTTTCACGGCTGTACTCCCTCCAAGTGCACATTTACTGACTTTTCGGCTGCGGTCGCCACTACGACCCCTCTGACCGAGACTGCAGCTGCGGTCCACCCGCAGCAGCGCTCGAGCCGCGCTGGTCGTGGCTGCCAGGGAGGGCGTGGTGGTGGAGCTGGTGGTAGTGGTGGTGGTGCCGGGGACAGTGGTTCTACTGAGGGGACTGCCGCAGCTAGTCAAGAGCAGCAGCCGTCGCCCCAACAGCAAGAGCAGCCGCAGCAGCCGTCGCAGCAGTCGCATTCGCCGCAGCAGCCGTCTCAGCCCCCGCCGTGGGCTCGTCTTACGCCGGGTTGGCCCGGCACCTCCGTTGGTGGTGGCCGTGGTGGCGGCCCGCGCAGCTTGGTGTCTACCAGCAGCTCCGTTGGTATGACCTACTAGTACCAGCTTCAGACCGGGCCTCTTCGCGGCACTTCGTGCCACCGCCCGCACCCGACAGCCCACTGTTTCCGCCGCCTCGACGATCGCTTTCGTCGTCGCTTTGGCCCGGCCCCGGACCTCCCCGACTGGCACAGCCTGCTTCGCCAGGGCGTGCCGATCTTTGAGTTAGACATGGATCAGATAGGTGTTGCTTCTAGTGTTGCCGGATCTTATTACCCTGTGTACACTAGTTTAGGTGTAGCACCCTTGTGTAGCTTTGCCTCCTCTGCTGCGTCAGGCGTAGGACTGCCTAGTTTGACTAGCCTCGTTCTGTCACCAGCCCCGTTCCCGGCCTCGGCTACTGCCTCGCTCTCCTTTACTCTTGACTCCAGTGCTTCTGCCTGTTTCTTCCGCGACCGCTCCACGCTCATGCCGCTTGCCACGCCTGTTGTTGTCACTCTCGCTGACCCCTCTGCGGGCCATGTCGTCGCTCGCAGCTCCACTTCCCTTCCCTGTCCAGCCGTTCCCTCAGGCTCCCTTACCGGCCTCCACGTTCCCTCGTTCTCCAGGAACCTAGTCGGTGTCGGCTGTCTTCAGGACCTCGGCTTCACCACTACGTTCCCTCGGCACGAGCGGTTCACTATCTATACCGAGGCGGACTCAGGTACCCCTCTTGCGACGTTCCCCCGGGACCCGGTGTCCGGTCTGTTTACCCTCGACACCGCTTCCCCCCCGGTGGATGCGTCCTCCCAGGTCGCTGCAGCTTGCTCGTGCCGGTCCCTTACTCACCCGTCTCTTTTGTGGCACCACCGCTTAGGTCACCCTGCTCTCCCGCGTCTGCATTACATGTCTCGGCACGGTCTTGTCTTGGGCCTCCCAGAGTCGCTCCCCGCCCTTCCCCCCTCGACTACGCCACCGTGCACGCCTTGCGTCGAGGGCCGGCTCCGCCGTGCCCCTCACTCCTCCTCGCTTCGCCCTGCTACTGCTCCTCTTCAGACCCTGCACGTGGACGTTTGGGGCCCAGCCCCCGTCCCCGGACCGCGCGGTGAGCGCTACAATCTTGTGCTCGTTGACGACTAAACGCGCTACACCACGGTGTTTCCCCTGGAGCGGAAGGCTGACGTGCCTGACGTTCTTCTACCATGGGTTGTGGCTGCGCGTCTTCACCGCGGTCTCCCCGTGTTGTGTCTCCACTCTGACCGTGGCGGCGAGTTCGCCTCTGGTCGGCTTGGCCAGTTCTGTCGTGCGGAGCGCATTACCCAGTCGTACACCTTGCCGGACTCGCCACAGCAGAATGGGGTTGCTGAGCGTCGCATCGGCTTGGTCATGGAGGTGGCTCGTACCTCCATGATTCATGCCGATGCCCCCCATTTTCTGTGGCCGTTCGCTATTCGCTACGCTGCTCACTAGCATAACTTGTGGCCACGCTCCCAGCGGCCACAGGTTTCGCCGACCCTCCTTTGGACTGGGTCCCTTGGTAACGCATCTGCGTTCCACGTCTGGGGTTGCCTTGCTCAAGTTCGTGCCTCTGGCACGGACAAGCTCACTGCCTGCACTGTCCCCTGTGTCATCCTCGGTTTCCCCCTAGACTCGTCTGACTGGCTCTTCTACCACCCGCCGTCTCACCGCTTCCTTCACTCTCGTGACGTCACCTTTGACGAGTCTGTCTCTTTCTACCGTCGCTTCCCTCACCGAGGTCTCCTGGTTCCCCCCCCCCCTGTTCCTTGCTCCCTCTCCCCTGTATCCCCTGCTCCCCTCCCACCTTGTTCTGCCATGTCTGGTGTCTCTCATGTCACCCCCCTCCCGTCGGTTGTCCCAGTTGAGGAGTCTGCTGACTCTGGTGGTCCCCCCAGCCGTCCTTGCCGCGTCCCCCCTCCCCGGTGTCTCCGCTTTCGCTTTCGCAGTCGCCACCGCCGTCGCAGCCGCCACTACCGCCGCCGCCGCCGCTGCCGTCGCAGCCGCCGCTGCCGTCGCAGCCGCCGCTGCCACCGCCGCTGCCGCCGCTGCTGCCGCTCTTGGCCTCTGGGGGTGCTGGCGTTGAGGAGGGTGTTCGTCCTGCAGCTCCTGGCGAGCCTGGGAGTGCCGCTGGTTCTGGAGGGAGTTCTTGCTCTGGGGGTGTTGGTTCAGGGGGTGCTGCCATTGAGTTTTCTCCCGACGGTCGTCGTGCCTCTGCCGGTCCAAGGGTCGAGCAGTAGCCGCCGCAGCAGCCGCCGCCCGTCTCCGCTCTTCGCCTGCTCGGCCTTCCCTCCCCTGGCCGCTCGTCGATGTCTCCCCCGCCACCTCCTTCCCTTACTGTCTACGGCCCTGTGTTCCCGCCGCCGGACTCGTCTCCGGCCCGTCTTCCTCCTCGTTCCCCTCTTGTGTCCCCTCCGCTTTCTCCTGACCCTACACCTCCGTCCCACGTTTGGTCTCGCCGTCCCTCACGTGCTCATCACGTCTCTCCTGTCCTGCGCTGCGTGCCACGTTAGCAGACCTACAGTTCTTTCCGTCCTCTGCTGACCCCTCGCTGTTTGTGCGTTCCGACCAGACTCCGTTCTACATCCTTGTCTACGTAGACAACCTGGTCTTCGCTACTGCTGACAGGGACGCACTGGCCTCTGTGAAGGCTGAGCTGCTGAAGAGACACACCTGCACTGACCTTGGAGAGCTGCGTCGCTATCTTGGCCTGCAGATCTCCAGGGACAGAGCAGCACGCACCATCACTCTGACACAGTCACACTTGGTGCGTCAGGTCCTTCAGAGCTTCGATCTTCAGTTCTCCTCCGCACAGCCCACACCTCTACCTGTAGACCATGGGCTCTCTGCTCCAGTTCTTGAGAAGCCAGTGGAGCCCAGTGGACTACGCATGGCTGGTGGGTTGCCTCATGTACCTGATGACTTGCACTCGCCCAGATCTTGCATACCCTCTCAGCATCCTGGCTCGCTTTGTGGCCACTGGCAGACATCGGCCACAGCACTGGTCGACCGCTAAGAAGGTTTTGCGATATCTAGCAAGTACATCAGGCATGGGGTTAGTGCTTGGAGGACGTTGGCCAGTGGTCCGCACTGGGCACACAGACGCTTCTAGGGCAGACGACTCTGAGACTCTCAGGTCGTCTCAGGGCTACTGTTTTAGCCTTGGGTCGGGTGCTATCTCTTGGAGATCCACTCGCTCGTCGTCTGTTGCTCAGTCTAGCTGTGAGGCTGAGATCTAGGCCGGTGCCATGGCGGCACAGGAGCTCCGCTTGCTGACCTTCTTGCTCACTGACTTAGGTGAGCAGCCTAGCTCTGCCCCGGTCCTGTACGCTGACAACAGGGCCATGATTCTCCTGTGTCAGGAGCCTCGACTTGAGGGCAGAGCGAAGCATATACAGCTGCGGTACTTCCTCCTGCGCGAGCTTTCAGCAGCGTCGCCAGGCCCGCGTAGTTCATTTGGCCTCCGGTGCCAACACAACTGATATCTTTACTAAGGCGCTTGCGCCTAAAGATCATCAGCGGCACTGTGTACAGCTTGGTCTTGTTCCTGTAGCTTCTCAGTTGTTAGGACCCTGATTGTGTACTCTCTACTATATATACCTGTCTGACTGGCCTTGTGGCCTCACCTCCAGTGGCTGGACTAGTAGTGCCGCCCTGGCTTGCTTTAGTCTTGTTTGTACTCTTGCTGACAGGTCTCCGGACCCCTGCCTCAGCGGTTGGATTAGTAGTGCCACCCTGACCTGTGTGCTTCTTGCTTAGTATTGGAAATACCTCAAGAACTTAAGCGTTTCTGAAATGTAACACTACACTCGAGGAAGATCGTAACGGGTACGCGAGCCAACGGAGGTTACACGAGGGGATGGACAAAGAATACGAAAGGACTCGAAAGGGTCGCAACCGGAGGTTGCGATTGACCGTTACAACTGCAAGAATGGTAACCGAAGCGACAATCAAGCCGCTGTGCGACTCGATAACCGCCCTTCAAACTGTATTCTACAACTGCTTGCCTTCTTATTTCTATATATTGCTGGATGCTTGTTTCCTTTAATCAATCATTTGTTCTCACATACTAGTACAAGGGTTCAATTACTCAACTTCCGCTGCACTACTCAAGTCTCATTTTACAACTGGGACTTAGTCTCTGGAAAGATCCCAAGGGCTTTTATCAGCCCAACATGGTATGAGAGCTAGTCAGAGACCAAACTCCCAGCAACTACGCTCTATCTACAATCTGCACACCAACGACTTCATTGATTACAAGTCATGGACAGCAAGGGCAAGAAAACCTCTAGGGGCTCACCCAGCGCCCAAGACACTAAACTCGGCAACTCTGGATTGCACACCTCAGGACTACAAACCGAGACCGGCGCTGCTCAAGAAACAACAAGAAGAGCACCGGAAATGGTGACCCCATCACCCTCTTCAAGCATGGATCCGAACCTTATGGAAAGGTTCTTCAGCTTCATGTCGCACTTCGACCAGTAGCAGCAGACAAGGACACCTGCGCATTCAACACAGAGCAACGGAGGAAACATGGGATTAGCGCCGATGAGCCTCGACAACTCATCGTTCGGGCGACACAATCAAGCGCCTACCTTTGCGCCTTATCACTCTTCACCGGGGACATTCGAGTTCATGCTGCCCCGTGCCCAACCAACAGCAGCTGCATCACAACAGACACCAAACGAGATTTTAAGTCTCCAGGCGCAGTTTTCACACGTGATCAAACTACAGACATCCTCACCGTTCAACGGACACGACTTCTTTACCTGGAGCTTTGATTTCGAGCTACTGATGGAGGCTGCGCATCTCTTGGGATACTTCAACGGGTCCCTGCCATTTCCAAGCAACGGCACTGCGAAAGAACAAGAAATTTTTACGTATCAATCGCTGCTGGCGTACACAGTCCTCCTGCGGAATTTGTCACCACAAGAGCAGCAAAGCATCATAACATATCGGAGCTATGGAAACTCCGCGGAACTCGCATGGCATCATCTCAAGTGTCTCTATCAAGCAAACGACAGCGTGACACAAAGCAGACTCATGCAGCAACTGACAACAATACAGATGAAGACCGGAGAAAAGGCGATGCAATATATGAATCGATGCCCGACACTCCGCGACCGCCTGCTTCGGTGCGGAGGAACAATCACTGAAGAAAGCTTCGTGACGCTTGTCCTCGCTGGGCTCGGGTCAGAATGGAGAACCACCCGCTCGCTTCTTCGCGCCCACGGACGAATCTCGGAGATGCACCTCTGCGCCGAGCTTCATGCTGAACAACAGGAGATGGACCTGTTTGAAGAAAGACAACCAAGGAAGCAGCAACCGTTAGTCTTCTACACTCAACGAAGGAACGACAACAACTACAATCGACGCGGCAAGCAAGAGCAACGCGACAACAGAGGACTCACCATTGTGCCGCCGTTCTGCCACAACTGCCAAACATCCGATCACTCCAAAGTCAACTGCACACGTCCCCGAGCTTATCGTCCAGTAGACCCACAAGTCGCCTCCACTCAAGAAAGCCCACCGAGACGTTCCTCCTCATCTGCACAAGGCACACCAAACATCATCAATTGCATGGTACACATCGACAACTGCGTACCCGGATCACCACCCACTTACGCACCAGACGAAGAAGAACTGCCGCCGCCATGCTTACAAGGACTTCAGGTCAACCCGACATACGCTGCAGTCGCCAACGCCGAACCCACCGGACAAAACACCTGGTTCTTGGATAGCTGCTGCGGTCAACACATGTGTTCCTCCGGGCGCTTCGTGCAATGAGAGCGACGCCTCAACCGCGATGTCATCCTTACCGTCGCCAACAATGAGAACCTGAAAACAAACAGACAAGGAGTGGTTCAGTTACAGTCCATGGAAACAAACGTTATACTGCAACTCAACAAAGTTCTCATCGTCGACAATCTGGGATACAACTTACTCAGCGTCAGCCAGTTAATGGCAAAAGGGATTCACCTGGAGTGCGACTCAGACTCCAACGAATTTCGCCTTTACCACGGGAAGGGCGGTCTCTTCATCGGTCAAGCTCTCTTGAAGTCAGGCATCTTCGTGTTGGACTTCGTTCCCGACCGCGGTACTGCCGACAGTGATGCCATCGTGTCGTTCGCAGCCTCGACGCACCCGCCAGATCTTGACCTCGACTTCACCCCAGATGGATTCTGGTGTTCCAACACCATACCTGCAGCAGAAAGAACACGAGCGTTAGCAGTCATCAGACAAGAAAGACAAGTACCAACAAGAGTCCCTTCCCAACCATCACCTGCAGTAGCAGCAGCAGGACCCAGCCGAGTACCACCACCAACGATCCGAGGACCACCAACCGAAGCAGATCAATTTATGCCCATCACACGAGAAGTCTGCCGAAGTCCCGCCACGGTCGTCGCGTTCTTCTCCAACACCGACATATACCAACGCTCGCCCGGCCATCGCGCCTCCGACGACATCTGGCACCAACGCCTTGGGCATCCTGCAAACAGCACGGTACTACAAACCATCCAAGCCGACATGTTAGAACGGAACGCTCTTCTTACAACGAGCAGCCAAGAACTTCGACGACCTCGCGCACGGTGCTTCACGTGCCCCGAAGCAGATCTTCCCCATCAACCTTTCCCATCACATCACAATCCAAGTGCACCTGCATATGCACCGATGGAAAAAGTTTACAGCGACATCTTAAACATGCCTCGAGACGACACTGAAGCCGACTTCAACTATGTCATCACGTTCATCGATGCAGCAACAAGATATGTTTGGCACTACAACCTCAAGACGCAAGATAAGGCTTTCGAAGCCTTCACGACGTGGCTCCCCATCGCTGAACGAGAATCAGGAACTAAGCTCAAGAGCTTCCAGTCAGACGGCGCACTAGAATACCAGTCACAACGATTCAGGACCTACTTGGCGGAAAGAGGAATCAGACGCCTGGTGTCTCTACCCTACGCTCACCAGCAGCAGGGGGTCGCTGAAAGCATGAACCGAACGTTGCAGACGACGATGCGGAAGTTGCTCCTGGGTATGAGACTGCCCAACACAGTGCGGCCAGACGCGATGACCCATGCAGTCCACCTGCACAATTTGCTATCCTCGTCATCGCTCCCCAACAACGCATCACCGTACCTGCTGTGGACACGAAAAAGGGGCAGCACAAAATTACTTCGGGTTTTCGGTTGCATGGTAGAGTACAGACCCCACACAGCCAGAGCAGGACGCTTTACTCAACGAGCACGATGGGGACTACTCCTCGGCATCACAAAACACTTTCAAGCATGGAAAATCCTCGACATACAAGACAAAAATACCGTGGCATCACGTGATGTGATCTTCTACGAACGACTGATGCTGCAGCATTACCTAGACAACATCGCCAACACAGACGACCCCACTGACGGTATCGCAGGCCTTCGCTCCTTCGCTGACCGTGCTGCCAAGGCTGACGCAGCAGAAGAAGACGTACCTAGAGCTTCGGAAGCTGCCGGACCTCTCCCTTACTGCTCAGTGCCGGTTCCACTCGACGAAGACAATCCTCTCGATAGCAACAACATCGACACCCTTTACCACTTCGCTGACCAAGGTTACGTTACACCTCACCCGGTCGACACGAATGTCTCAGAACGCATCGGCCCAAACTTCTTACCTGATCCCGAAGATGGTGACGAAGCAGCCTATCCCGGGAATGAAAATTCCCCTCGACACACACCCACTGGACTGCAAATCCTCGGCTTATGGGTCTCCGTCCAGCATCCGCCGCCGCCATCTCCGCGCGAGCCTACGACCCTATCACAGGCTCTGGGGGGGGAACATAAGGCGAAATGGAAGGAGGCGATGGAAAAGGAACTAAAAGCTCTGCAAGACCGAAATACATAGAAGCTGGTACCTGCAACGAACATCAACGGGAAGAACGTCCTCTCGGGAAAATGGGTGTACCGCATCAAGACCAATGCGGACGGCTCCATCGAACGATTCAAGGCTCGCTGGGTCGTACGAGGATTCGATCAACGATACGGAACTAACTACACAGAAACATTCGCCCCAGTCTCCCGTCACACCTCCTTGCGCATCCTACTCGCCGTCGCGGCCACGAAGAAACTACCACTGCGCCAGATCGACGTCGCAAACGCTTTCCTATACGCACCTGTGGACGCCGAGATCTTCGTCGAGCAGCCCCACGGATTCATCGACGACCCCACAAAAGTATGCCAGCTGATAAAATCCCTTTACGGGATCAAGCAAGCCCCGAGACTTTGGCAGCAGCATCTTCACGGTCGCCTCGTCAAAATCGGATTCCTACAGCTGCCGCACGACCAAGGCATGTACCGACTACAAAAGGAAAAGGAATTTATCCTACTCATCTTCTACGTCGACGACCTGCTCTACATCGGCTCCACTACCGATATCGCCACCTGGTTCGAAGGGGAGCTAAAAAGGGACTTGACACTCACGGTGTCTGACACCGTAACCCAGTACCTGGGTCTGAACGTCATCGAAGACAACTCCGCGTTCTACCTATACGCTGGAAAATACGCAAGCGTTGTCGCGAAGAAGTTCGGACTAACACCGACTAGAGTCGCGACTCCCTACCGCTACGGGAACAAGGACGACACCTCCGCAAAACTCCCCGCGAAGCAAATCCAGGAGTATCAGCAGAAGCTCGGCTGCCTACTATTCGCAGCAGTAACCTGCCAACCGGACCTATCTTACAGCGCGAGCCAACTGGCGACGCATCTAAAACAACCGGAACAAGAAGATCTCGAGGAGTTAAATCGGGCACTACTCTACTTCGTCTCTACGCCGACGATCGGACTTACCTACAGTAAAGCAACAACATCGTCCGTGCAACTGCTCGGATACGTCGACGCCGATCACGCGGGAGACAGGGAAAATCGACGATCAAGGACGGGCTACATCTACCGACTAGAGCCTATCGGGACTATCTCCTGGCAGTCGAGCAAGCAGGAACTAATCGCATTGTCTTCAGCTGAAGCAGAATATATCGCCCTCTGCACTGCGACCAAGGAAGGACTTTACCTGCGAGAGTTATTCGAGGAAGCAAAGATTGCGACCCTGCCCGTCTTCTCACTCCTCTGCGACAACCAATCTGCGATCAAAATCGCGAACAAGGACGGCTTCGCCAACCGAACCAAGCACATCGCCCTGCGGTACTTCTTCGTCAAATATGAAATCGCGAAGGGGAGACTTCAACTCAGTTACTGCCCTACAACAGAAATGGCCGCAGACTACCTGACGAAGAAACTGGCGAAGGCAAAGTTCGACCACTGCATGCTGCTGACCGGGCAGACAAACCTCACCGGATCTGAACACGTCAACACTCCAGAAACGAAGGGGAGTATTGGAAATACCTCAAGAACTTAAGCGTTTCTGAAGCGTAACACTACACTCGAGGAAGATCGTAACGGGTACGCGAGCCAACGGATGTTACAAGAGGGGATGGACAAAGAATACGAAAGGACTCGAAAGGGTCGCAACCGGAGGTTGCGACTGATCGTTACAACTGCAAGAATGGTAACCGAAGCGACAATCGAACCGCTGTGCGACTCGATAACCGCCCTTCAAAATGTATTCTACAACTGCTTGTCTTCTTATTTCTATATATTGCTGTATGCTTGTTTCCTTTAATCAATCACTTGTTCTCACATACTAGTACAAGGGTTCAATTACTCAACTTCCGCTGCACTACTCAAGTCTCATTTTACAACTGGGACTTAGTCTCTGGAAAAATCCCAAGGGCTTTTATCAGCCCAACACTTAGCACCACCCCTTCTCTAGCCTAGGGGGTGTGTCAACTTATACATATGTTGTATGTAGAAGTTATAGGCTAGCCTAGGTGTGTGCTTCTAGTGAGTACAACCCCAACAGGTATATGTTCTAGGTTTCTCACACTAGTCAATTATTCTAGCATTCTAACAAGCGAGTACTGCAAACAGTGCGCGTTCGCAGGCTCGGCCCTTGGTTCTCGCGCCAAACCAGCCCCCGTCGACCTTTTCGGCCCCAACCTGATCCTGAGTCGTCCCGAACCCATTTTGACCCCGTCACCCTCGGGACTATCGAGCCCTTGACTGGCCCAACCCTCGACATTCAACCGGGTCAACTCGCACTATATTAGCTTTAGGCCTCATTTCTATCGACACATTGTAATCACGTTCCCCTATAGTATTCTGTGCTGTACTATGAGTTATAATTCATAACACTCTTTGCGCATCATTACACCCTTCAACTCATGAAGTGTAACCTTTGTTTCGCAGCTCATGGGATCGCGGGAACATTTTTGTCGCACGAGATGAACCTCCAGCGCAGCGAATCACGAGCAGGTGATGCCGCGCTTGCCTCACACCATTCTCCCGCGCATTTCGAATCGCCAAACGGATGGCTGGGGATCGACCGCCGCGCCAAGTTGAGATTCCGTTGAGCCGAGCCTGTGGCCGCCAGGCTGCCCCCCCCACCCCATCGGCCCTGCATGGAATGGGCTCCCTCCACTCCACTCGCTGGGGTGGAGTTGCGAAGGGGAATGACAATTGAGGAGCCGGAAGGGAGGAGCCTCGCGTGCACGCACCACCACAGCAATGCCCTTGTGATCACAAAACAACGCCCTCTGGCGGCACAGAGCTTCTCGCACGTTCCAGAAGGATTTGTTACGGTAGAAGTGACTCGACGTCCTGTGGCGACTCTCTGAGTACTTGATACTCGCCATTTTAGCCGCCAGTTAGGAAACGCGCGTGATGCACCAGATCTGAAAGCTAAGGCTCCGGTAATTAGGATCGTAGACTAGTTAGTGGTCGCTGTCAGTGGGTCTGACGAACTTCTAACAGAACCCGAACTAACCGCCATGGGCATCCCCATGCCCGCGCGATCGGACGAGATGGAATCCGCGCCAGCGGATATCCCACCGACTCCACCTGCGCCTGTTTCCGCGCCGCCGCATGACGGCCCAACCGCCATGGGTGCGCTCGGCCTGCTTCGCCTCTTCTCCATCTGGCCGCCGCAGCAGAAGGCGGCTCCCGCGTGCCCGTCCGGAGTACCCCAGGCGGTGCCGGGCTGCCCGCCGACGCCGGAGGTTGCGGGGACGGACGCGGGGCGAGCCATGGAGCCCGGCGCGGCAGCAGGGAGTGGGGAGGAGATGGGCGATGGCAATGCGGGTGGCATGGCGGGCGCAGCGATGGCCATTGACGAAAGCGCCACCGCGCACGCAGCACCGCACCCAGAGGAAGAGCACCCCGCGCAATCGCCGTCCCGCTGCTTAGATCCGTCCGCGTGCCCCCCGCTGGAGCGCCCCTTCTCCCCCACGTGCGTGCTCGACCCGCCCGACTGGGCGTCCGTCGCCGGCCTCGACAGTCTGCAGCTGCCGGCGCTGCAGCGACTGGCGTCGCACGGCGTCGTCTGGAAGCACCCTGCGACGGCCGCCCTGCGACGCTTCACGCTGCACTACGGCGGCGAGGTGGACGCGGACGGCAACTGCCTCTTCGCCGCGCTCAACCGCCTCGTGCCGCATCCCCACGGCGCGGCGGAGCTGCGGCGGAGAACGGTGCGGCGGTTTATGAAGGAGTACGAGGCGGGCGTGGTGGAGCGCGCGCGCGTGGACGCGGCGGTGCGGCACCTGTACGCGCCGGACGTGGCCGTGGGGTGGGGCGTGCACGTGGTGCAGGAGGTCAAGCTGCTCGCGCCGCGCTCGCAGCGCCAAGAGCTCGTGGCGGCCGTGGCGCAACTCGTCGACTGCGGCATGTCCAGGTGCGCCCGCCGCTCATGGCTGCATGGCGGATTGGGTACCGCTGCACGGTCGAAGATCCGCTGAATTCCCTCTTGCTCCATCCCTCGTGCCGCCGCCGCTCATCGCTAGATCGCTAAGTGCTTGCTGCCACTTGCGTCATCGTCATGTCGCTAGGTTGTTTGGCGGGTAGGTAGGTCGGCAGGTAGCACGCACGGCCATACGGCAGCTGTGGCTGCGACCCACCCGCGCCCATTTCCTCTCCCTCTCCTTTCCCTCCTCTCCCCGCCATCAACTCGTGTCCGCCCCTCGCCTCTCCCCCCCCTCGCAGGGACCACGCCATGGAGCTCGTCGCGCAGGACCGCTGCCTCCCCGTCGACTGCGCGCGCCGCTGGGCGCACTACATGTCAGTGGGCGCGCCCCTGGTGCCCACCGGCGCAGCGGAGACAGCGGGGGAGGGCGCGGGGATGGCGGAGTGGGTGGCGGAGGCCGAGGAGGCGGGCGGGCACGACGTGGTGTCGCTGCAGTACGCGCAAGATGGGCTGCTCTCCGCCTCCGCCTCCTGGGACTTTCCGCCGCCCGCCGTCTGCGCGGAGCGGGATACGAGCGCGGGGGAAGCGGGGGGGGGCGCGGGAGGCGGCACGGCGGCGTTCGGCGACGACATGGCGATCGAGATGCTGGCGACGGAGATGGCGCGTGAGATCATCGTTGTACGTGCACTGCCGCACGCCCCGCCATGGCCATGCTGCTACTCCAACTCACCTCTGCTCGCCGCGCCTGCCGTCCGCCATTGCCAGTTGCCCCGTTGTGAGCAAGGCCCTCTGTCCCCCCATGTGTGCGCGCGCGCGCAGGTGCAGGCGCACGGGCACGACGCCATGGTGGACGAGCACTCCGCGCTCTTCTTCCTCCCGCATGCCCCCAGGGGCGCGCCGAGCTCCGTGGCGCACCCGCCACTCTTCCTGCTCATGAAGGGCACAGGTGGGCGGGGAGGGGCGCGAATGGGGAGGACTGGATGCGAGGGGTTGAGAGGAGAGGGGGTTTGAGGGGATGGATTGAGATGAGACGAGTTGAGGAGGGGGATGGATGGTGCGGGCAGCGCAGTGCATGTCATGGCAGATGCTCTTGGCAAAGAATGTGTGGGATGGCAGCACTGTATGGCCGTGGCGCTGGGATGAGCAGGGCGCGCTGCACCATGAGCAACCTCCCTGCTGCCTTGCGCATGCACACCACAGCCGCGCCACCACGCCCACCCTCACTTGCCTGCTCTCCCTCGCTGCCCTTATCCCTCCCGAACTCTCCCCCCCCCCCTGCAGCGTGGTGTGGCGCGGGTGGCGATCACTACGAGGCCATGGTGGCGGTTGACAGGGGGGAGGTGCCCAAGGGGGACGCCCAGAGGACGTGCGGTGCTGTCATGCTGTGATTGGCCAAGAAGGGGAGGGGGGGGGGGGGGGGGAAGAAGGGAAGAATGCAAGGCGCAGTAGTGGGTGTGGTAAAGAGATGAGAGTAGAGACACTACTGGTTGCTGACAGGTTCTCCCATGGAAGAACGGCGCTCACATGCCCACAGCAGCCTCCATGCAATGCTACCGGTGTGAGGATACTACGGTACCACTGGAGTAGGGACAGCGCAATGCTTCAGCGCTCACACCAAGGGTGCTCGACCCTTGCTTTTTGTAGGAACGTGGTTTGATGCGCTGCCACAGCCTAAGGCTGTAGGTGACTGTTGCGGTCTCACAGACTTGTAGCCTTGTAGTACACACAAAGAATAAATATCAGATTGTTTACAAGCATAAGTTCACAGCAAGATGCAAGAATAGCAAGGCCATACCCGCCCATCCAGGCCAGGAAGGATGGGGTCATGGCAGGCGGCCAACTGATGCCAACGCAACTCGACACCCACCGGCCGCACATCCCAGCCCAGCAAGTCAACCCCCCCCCAACTCCCACCATCCCCCCCCACTCCCCCCACTCCCCCCACTCCCCCCTTAGTACCAGCCGCCGCCGCCCTCCAGTGACAGCCAGCCATGCCCCAGCGAGTCCAGGAAGCTGAAGCGCGGCCACTGCGGGCGCCCTATGCGGTGTGAGAAGAAGAACCACCCGGCGCGCGCACGAGCGTATGCCGCAAGCTGCGCGGAGGCCAGCCCCGCCATGCCGGCGTCATCCACGCTGTCGTACCCCGCCACGGCCAGCGACCACTCGCCCACCATGGCCACGCGCTCGCTGCCGGCGGGCTGCAACTCTGCGAGCTCCTTCACGCGCGTGGTCAGCACGAAGCTCAGCACCGCCGACAGGTTGCCCGCCACACCACCCGCCGAGTCCGCCGTCGCCGCCGTGTTGGCAGCGGGGTTGGTGGCGGCGGGATCAGTGGCGGCGGCGGCGGGCGTGGCGGTGGACTTGGGGGCGTCGTGGAAGATGTTGTAGAAGTGCTCGTCGTGGATCACGTTCGTGAACACCTCCTCGTTTGATAGATAGTCCAGAACCTCCGTCGCCTCCGCGCCCACGCGCGCACTGATCGCCACGTACGCGCACTGCGAGTGCGCGCGCACGGCGGCGTACGCGCGCTCGTAGTAGTTGCCGAGGGTCTTCGGGGAGATGGCCTCGGCCAAGGGCTCGTTCAGCACCGCCATGCCCGCGAACGCCTCGTTGCCCGCGTAGCGCGCCGCCAGCCAGTCCACGGCCTCCACGGTGCGGTCGATGTTGACCTGCGATGACCCCCAGTCCGGAATGCCGTCGCGGCTCGCTGAATGCTCGTAGCCGTTCTGCGAGCCTGGCGCTGCGTGCAGGGAGAGTAGCACGCGCATGCCGTACCTGACCGGGGGGAAGGGGGGAGGAGGGGGGGAGAAGGGTTGTAGCGTGAGTGGATGATGTGTGAGAGAGAGATGATGGGAGAGGGAGGAGAGGTGGGGGGGTGGAGGAAAGATGAGAGGAGTGGAGAAGCAGTGGATGACATGGAGCACGTGCCTCCTCTCACATGCATAGCCAGTCCTCCCCACACCCACATGCATGCACACACCACCTCCCTCCTTCAACCATGTCAACCCCACTCCGCGAACAACTGGCATGGCCAACCCTCCCCCCTCCGCCCCCACTGCGCACTCACTTGCCGGCCATGTCGAAGGCCCAGTCCAGGTACTTGAGTCCTCCCTTGCTGAACGGGTACAACGGCCCCCCCGCGCCCACGTCGCCCTCCGCCTTGCCCTCCTCCGCCAGCCAGTACCCCACGGGCACGCGCACCGCGTTTACGCCCGCCGCCTGCAGCGCCGCAAAGTGCTCCTCACTCACCCACGTGCTGCGGTGCTGCTCCAGCCGCTTCTCCACCTCGGCCGGGCCCCACTGCCGCCCCAACTGCCACTCGCCGCGCACAGCCGTGTTCTGCACGAGCAGGAATGCGACGCCCGTGGTCCACGCCCAGCTGCCCACGGCTGTGTTCACCTGCTCCGCCGGCACGGACGCCGTCACGCTGCCGTCGTCGTTGACGGTGAGGAAGCGCCCGTTGGGTGCCTGGATCATCACCCACCGCACCTCTGCGCCGTGGAACACAAACCGGAACGTCTCCAGCCCCTCGCCGCCCACACTCGCCACGTCGCTGCGCACATCCGCCACCGCCGAGCCCCCCCCCGCCGTTGCTGCTGGGCCACCACTGCCGCCGCCACCACCGGCAGCAGCGGAGGCGTTGGGCGGCGGTGTGGCAGCGGCGGCGGAGGCGTTGTGCAGCGACCAGAAGGAGAAGTCGAGCGAGCGCACCTCGTGCAGGTGCGGGTCGCCCAGCGTGAGCGTGCGCATGTGGAACGACGCCCAGTCGCCGGGGCGCGCGTCGCGCGCCACAAGGCGGAAGGCGTTGGTGGGGTCGACGTGCAGGAAGTTGCCGGTGTAGAGCGACTGCAGCGAGAACTGCAGCCCGTCTGTGTAAGTGGGCACGCGGCGAAACAGGTCCGGGCGCAGCCACCCCTCCAGCACCAGCCAGCCGGGGAAGCCCACCCCACGGAAGGCGGGCAGCTGCATGACCTCGCGCACGGCGAAGGGCTGCGCCACGTCACGGTTGTGCGAGCGCATGAGCGCGCCCGACTCCTCCACCACCATGAACGACCCGTCCGAGCACTGCAGGCGCACCTTCTGCGGTATGCCCTCCTCCTGCTCACACGAGCAATGGGGAATGCGGGCAGGATAAGGCGGGCGACATGGGGCGAGTATGGCGAGATGGGAGCATGTGGCGCAAGGAGCAGTGGTGCACGGGAAATGGCAACAAGAGCCAGCAGCACACAAGCACTCTCAACGTCCCCCACTCTCTAAACCTAACCACCAGCCCCGCTTGCCCTTTCAAGAACCGCATGGCATTCCCCCTCTCCTCTCCCCCCTTCCCCCAGTGCGAGCACGCACGACTTCAGCGGTGAGCAGCGTGGCAGGCCCGGGAGCAACGTCCAGCCCGGTGACCATGAGCTCGCGCCCGCACGTCAGGTACGTGCCCTGCGGCGTGCGCAGGCGCAGCGCGCCGCCCCCCTGCCCCTGGGCGTCCTGGCGCTCCACGGTGTAGAACTCCGTGGGCGGCGCCGCCTCGTGGTATGCCCCCGGCTCCGCCCACCGTCCCGCTGGCAGGCGTGGCCCCACCCACAGCCCGTTGGACGCCTGCAGCTGCACCTGCGCGCCGTGCTGCGGACGCGCAGAGGGGGGGCGGGACGGAGGGGCGCGGGGTGGTTGTTGAGGGTGCGAGTGGAAGTGGTGGGGAGAGGGGGGGGAAGGGTGGGGATATTGACGGAGTGGTCGGGCAGAGGGCTGCGGGGTAGGGGCTGCGGGAGAGGAGGAGCAACGGGGTGGCATCATGCACGCAGGTGCGAATGGCACACACACACACTCCATCTCCAACCCCCCCCCTTTCACCACCACCTCATGCTCCCTCCCCGCACTTACTGATCTAGTGCACTGTAACCTTTCTATTTTCTGTGCAAGGACGAAATAGAGGAAGAAACATTTGCCTCTCTCGATTTGAGGCGGTGGTTGGGGGGATGAGATGGGGATGGCGGGGGGTTGGGGCGGGCGGGCGTACATGGAGGGCGGCGGACCACCACACGGAGGGCATGCTGGCGGTGCTGGCCGCCAGAGCTGGTGCGCGCGAGCTGCAGCACGGCCCCTCGCATCCGCCCGTATCCCCGCCCCCCCCTGCCCCCCCTGGCCCTGCACCGCCTCCATCCCCCGCGCCATCTGTACCCCCCGCGCCCTCCCCCTGCGCGCTGCTCTGGTCCGCCCACTGCGCCTGTGCAGGGGGAGCGGGGGACGCCTGCGACACCGAGGGGTCCATGGGGGGAGGGGCGGCTCTGACGGGGGCGCATGGGGGAAGGGGAGGGGGGGATGGGGGCGAAAGCACGGGGTGGGTGGGTGCGTGGCGCAGTGGCAGAAGGCTGAATGCAGCAAGCGGCAATGCGAAAGTAAGGCGGTGGGTTGCACAAAGTAACTACACGAATGGCTCATGCCATGTCTTTCGCGCTCACGCGCTGCATTCTCAACTGCTGTCGCATGCCATGTGGCCGTCACTCGCCCGCAGCCCGCGTCTCACTTGTTCATGGCGCCGGAGAGCCAGAGCACGAGCAGCAGCGAGCTGGATACCAGCAGCCCCACCAGCGCGCACGCCAGCACCACGCGCTCGCACGTCCAGAAGTGCTTTTCGCGCAGCGAGTAGTCACGCAACGTGCCGCTGTGCGACGGGCTGGGCTCGCCCACGGTGCCGGCGATGGGCATCGTCTCCTCCTCGCCCACCATCGACGCCGACATGCCCCCCCCGCCGCCCCCGCCGAACAGCAGCCCGTTCAGCCGCGAGCTCGCGGGGCCCGTCAGCGAGTTGCCGAACGCCGACGCCTCGCCGCCCGCGCTGCCCGCGCTGCTGCCCGCGTCGCTCTCCACGCCCGAGATGCCCACGGCGCCGTGCCCCGGGCGGCCGAACCACACGGTCTTGCGGTCGCGCTCCTGGAAGCTGCCCGCGGAGCTGCTGCTGCCCGCGCGCCGCTTGGGCGGAATGCCGATGAGCAGCTCCGCCGCCGCCTCGTCGCCGCCCCCGGAGAACCGCGATGACCCACCAACGAACGCGCCCGGGGACGCGGAGGACGCGGGCGCCATGAGCGGCGACTGCTGCTGCAGCTCGTCCGTGTACGACCGCGACACGCCCCCCGATGTGCGCCGCGGCGTGGAGCGAGCGGACCCGCCCGACGGCATGCTGGTGCGAACTCGGCGCGCTGTGCCGTGAGACTCGGGGACACGGCTACGATGAGTGTGGGAGTTACCTAAAAAGAGAACGTGTTGGAAATGGCATGAAAGCTGTCGAATCGAGGTGTTGTGTTGCGGAGGGAGTGGCGAGCGTCTTAGATGCAGGCACGGACTCCACTACGGACGCGCCTCACGTCGTTCTGCAAGACTCGGGTTGTTGGGGCCGCAAATACGGAACGACAACTGTACGCGTTCTTGAGCTTGTTCTCCAGCAAAATCCGTTACCGGTAATTGCAGAAGAAACACATTAAGAAATGTGACCCATTTTGCCTCCTCACCATTCTAGACTTAAAGAGATGGCTTGGTTCTCTCATTTGGATAGAGCTTTTATTGCCTTCTTGGATGGCATGGGGGCATGGTTGCCTTCCTCCTCATCTTCCTACAACTAGTTGCCCTAAAAAATAGCCAAAATGATTTGGATCATTCACGATGCCCATTTCCTGGTTCAAGTTGGGCCCAACTTGAATTGGGGGTTTGCTATTTGGCCGTTGGCTTGGAATACGAAAAGGCAAAGGTACATAAAGGCGTCACAGCACAGAACTCCGTTGGGAGCAAACAAGCACATGCATGTGCATGGTTACACAGGAATCCACTTGAGAGATGCACTCTCCAGTTGCACATGCATGCTCACACGGCACACACCTACCCCCATCCCCTCACTCACAACGCACCCACGTACAGCACAGCACGCCGTACATGGACGCCCAAGGCTGCACAAACGCACTCGAGGATTTAGCCCAGAGCATCCAAGGGATCATGCGACAGGCAACAGGCCCGCGAAGATGCTCAGGCAGCCATAGGTGTGAGTTGGAACAGCGGCGCCTGGCCCTGACACAGCGCGTCTGGCTTCAGCGAGGCCATCCCAGCGCCTGCACCGCTCCCCCACACGCCTGCCCCGTCCCGCCGCAGCTCGCCATGCTCTCTCCCCCCGCCCTGCTCGCACGCGGGCAGCTGCCACTCGCCCGTGCCAGCGAAGCGCAGCCCGTACACAACACTGGGGGCAGCGCTGTCGTGCATGTCAGGTGCGGGAACGATGATGTCGATGGACTCGATGGGGCGGCGGTCCAACTCCATGTCCAGACACAGGCTCTCCACCCCTGCCACACACACGCCAGGGGGGGTTGGGGGGGGCATGCTTATTGGTGGCTACAAAAGTGGGAGGGAAACCTGCAGGTACGCTTGGGCAACAGTTGAAGCCCCTCAAATGAGAAAAAAGCAGGATGGGGTGATGCTGGGTGGGTAGACGGAAACCCCAAGGCGACTTTCTGGTCAGTCCTGCCTGATAATCTCATGCGGCAGCGTTTCAAGATATGTACCCTGCCAGTTGAGGCATGCGCACGGTGGCTCCGCGGCTGTGATGCCGTCGTTTGGCGAGCCGTGGCTTTCCAGCGCGCGATCCCCGTCGTCTGAGGCTGCCTGTGATCCGGAGCTCGTGAGAGAAGACGAGCTGCGCCCGTCCCCTTGCGGCGCAGCGCTGGTAGCTGCAGGCACAGCGGGGGGCGCGAGTCGGTCCCACACACGTGGCTTCCCATCTGCAGCGCCATCAGCTGCTGGGAACGCCGCGCCAGCAGGCATCCCCGCGGCAGGGGCGAGGGGCGGGTGTGCAGTTTGAGCAGGCGACGGGTGGGTGAGCTGCTGCAGCGACTGCAGCTTCTGAAGCAGCGATGGCGGCAGGTCGCGACCCGCTGCCACGGGGGGAACAGGGAAGGGGAGGACACCAGCGGAGGGGGAAAATGGATTCTGAGAATAAAGTGTATGAGGGGGGCACGCAGGGAAGGATGAATGTGGAGGGGGGGGGAATGGATGTGGGGTATGCGAGAGCGCGAGGAGCAGCGCGTGGGGCGTGGCGGATGCACGAGTTACGAGACGCGAGCACGGCGTCAGGGTTACTCCCATCAAGCACCTCGCCAAACACACGCGCCCACCGTCCCTCATCCACTCACCCGAGGGTAGCCGCAGCGCGGACGGCCCTCGTTGCGCTGCCATTCCCACTCGCCCGTACGCTATGGGCCCCGATCGCGCAATTGGCGCCGACAGGAAATCCGCGTCGCACGCAGCGCCATCGCCCTCCACTGAGCCGTCGTCGTTCGACTTGTAGCTGGGCGACTCTCCGCCTGTCGCACGGGCGAACCCTCTGCCAGTTCCGCTGCTGCTGCTGGGTCGGCGCAAGCCGGCGACGTTGCGCGGCAGCACCGCGGATGGCGGGACTCGCGCGGATGGGTGCAGGCGCTGGAACGGCTGCGGCTGCTGCCGCAAGTGCGGCATCTGCGACGGCAGCTGCTGCTGCAGCGGCGGCTTGGGCGCCTGCTCTCTGCCCATCGAAGCGCCCGACGCAAGGCCGGCCTGCACCTCGCCTCGCTCCAGGGATCTCTGCCCGCCGCTCGACGACCCTCTGCGCCCGGCAGCGCCGTAGCTGCCGTTGCTGTTGCTGAATGATGGGAAGAGGGGGACGTTTCCCGCGTTGGCTGCGCCATCCGCCGCGTTCCACGTCATCTCCGCCTTGTTTCCGATGCTGCTGCTGCGGTTCAGCGCGCGCGCCTCCGCAGCGTTGACGCCGGCGCGCGTCGCGCCGTACTCCGGCGACGACAGCTGCGCGTTCGCGCCTACCCCGGGGAACGCTCCCCTCTCCGCGCCGAAGGTGGCGCCAGTTTCGGCCTGGGCCCGCAGCGCGGCGGAGGTTGCGAGGCGGTTGGGCGGGGGGAAGGGCATGGAGTGAGTGAACAGCGCGGGGAGCTCGCCGGCTCCCCACGCCGCCGCGCCCACCGGCCACAGGGTCTCTTCCGCCGCCGATTGCGCACTGCGGTCTCCGCCCGAGCCTGGGCGAGCGACGCCGATCCTATTTATTCCGCGCACCCTTGCGCGTCTCTCCGCACTGGCGGCGCCGTCAGTCTTCGCGCGGAGCAGCTCTCCGCCGAGCCACTCGTCGCCCTCCGCCGACTCCTCCAGCATGGCCAGGCGGGACAGCTCGTCGCGCAGCGAATCGCCCGCAGTCCTCTCCGCCTGTGCCGCCGTGCTCGGGCGTCTTCCCGGTAGCCCGGTCCCCGCGACCTCGCCGGTATCAGCGCCCGCTAGGCGCAGTGAGCCAGCGTTAGTACACGCGTCTCTGAACGGAATCGACGCGTCCATGCTCGCTCGGCGATACTGCGCGGAAAGCGGCGCTGGCGGCGACGCGTTGAAATCAAGCTGCAATCTGATGCTGCCGTCGCTGCTGCTGACGCTGCTGCTGCTGCTGCCGCCGCTGGGTCTCGGCGGCACGGCAGACGAAGTGGGTGCTGCTGATGGCCTGCCCGCGCCTTCCGCGGCGTTGTTGGCTCCGGCCGTCGTGTTTGCGCTTCGGCTGCGCGAAAACGGAGCACCTGAGAAGAAGAGGCGAGTTCCGCTAGACCGCCCGCGCGCCGTGCTGGGCGAGGGAGGCGACATGATATCGAGGGCACCTTAGGGGCAATGGAACTATGAGCGACGTGGTTTCTGATATGGACGAATGCCCCGCTGGCTCGGTGAGAATTTCGGAAATGCGCGATGTAACTGGTGGCGTTGGTGGCTTCCTCTGAAAAGCAAGCCGAAATACAGAAAAAGAAGCAAGCCGATTCTTACCCGCGCAATGCAAACACACAAACTCAGAGAGGGATGCAATGTGTGCGGCTTGGAGATAGCGAGGATGGAAAAGAACAAGGCGATGGCTGTGGGTGGTTGACTGGTGGTGCTTCGTGAGAGCCGCAGTCAAATTGGAAACAAGACCGCGTTTCTTGATGGGAGGGGGTGGTGGGGTTGAGCCATCGACAGTCTTCAGATCAGAAACACGGATTCCGTGAATGCGACGTGAGCGATAGGACCGCGAAACACGCTGGGAAACTCAGGGGACTAGCCAAGCCACGCAACAACACCAAGCTGGAGGGTAAGCACGCTGACAAACGGGGGTCTGGACCGGAGTGGGCATTTCCAGCTGTGGCTGTTGCAAAGGTCCACGGGCGTCGAATTGGTTGGGCATCAGGGGACTGTCACGTATTGAATGCCAATGGATGTGGCTCTCTGTCGGCATTGAAGCAGTGGATAACCTACATGTGATAGGGAAAAGAAAAAGCCGGGACCGATTGTTCTCAGGGAGGTTCCGCCGCTTGTGTCAGACTCGAGGTCAGCCAGCTCGGGTCATAGATCCCTAGGAAGGCCTGACACGGACCATCCGATTCGCCCCATGGTTGCAGAAATTCCCTCTGGCCATTGCCTGAACTCGAGTCTGACACGAGCTGCAGAATTTACTTTTCAACTGATTAATTCTATTCTCCCAGGCTGGGGATTGCCCAGGTCTAGGATTCTTGATATATTTTACTGTACAACTAGGAAACGATCCAAGAACTTGCTACACTCGCTGCCCACAACCAATTCCCTCCCCACACCTCCGGTGCCAATCAGTGATTTCCATGGTCCGCAGGCAGAATGGTCTACATCCACAAGAATGGAGAGAATTCTGTGCTCAATCTCGAACCAGGGGGCCAGTTGGGCATGTCACTTTGCAACGACTCTCACGTGCTGTGATGTGAACTACAGCGCGCAATACCCGCAAGAGACAAAATTTGAATAACGATGTTCGTTGATAAGCGACTCCTCAAAGCGATTCAGTCACAGCTGTGATTCAACCATCCAGTTACGGGTGTAGGTGTGTAATAGAGCCTCAAATATCACTATTACAATTACAACGCCCAAGTTGGAATACTCTAAACACTCTATTCGTTATAATACTAGAAAATGCAGGACCTAGGGCCTAATGCACAAGTGCTGCACCCCCACAAGTGCCGCACCCGAACTAGTGCCATAGCCTCGGGGCAGCTGTGTTTGGCATGGTTTCGAAATGTGTGGAAGAGCGCTTGGGAAAGGATTGATAACTTGGAGCTACCACAATCCCCTATCATGATAGGGTTTAGCTAGGTAGGTGATGTCAAAGATATATTTGTATATTTTTATAGACTGCATAGGGTTGTGCCTTAGAGAGTACAACCCACTAGGTTATATTCCTTTGTATGCTGTTGGGCTGAGAAAAGCCCTTAGGATCTTTCCAAAGACTAAGTCCCAGTTGAAGAATGAGACTTGAGTAGTGCAGCGGAAGTCAAGTAGCTGAACCCTTGTACTAGTATATGAGAACAAGTGATTGATTAAAGAAACAAGCATACAGCAATATATAGAAAATAGGAAAGTAAAGCAGTTGTAGAATACAGTTGCAGGTGCGGTTATCGAGTCGCACAGCGACTCGATTGTCGCTTCGGTTACCATTCGTGCAGTTGTAACGGTCAGTCGCAACCTCCAATTGCGACCCTTCAAGTCCCTTTGCGTTCTTTGTCCACCCCCTCGTGTAACCTCCGTTGACTCGCATACCCGTTGCGATCTTTCTCGAGTGTAGTGTTACACTTCAGAAACGCTGAAGTCCTTTGAGGTATTTCCAACACTCCCCTTCGTTTCTAGAGTGCTGACGTGTTCAGATCCAGTGACGTTTGTCTGCCCGGTCAGCAGCGTGCAGTAATCGAATTTTGCCTTTGCCAATTTCTTCGTCAGATAGTCTGCGGCCATTTCTGTCGTAGGGCAGTAACTGAGTTGAAGTCTCCCCTTCGCGATTTCATCCTTGACGAAGAAGTACCGCAGGGCGATGTGCTTGGTTCGGTTGGCGAAACCGTCCTTGTTCGCGATTTTGATCGCAGATTGGTTGTCGCAGAGGAGTGAGAAGACGCGCAGGGTCGCAATATTCGCTTCCTCGAGCAACTCTCGTAGGTAGAGTCCTTCCTTTGTCGCAGTACAGAGGGCGATATATTCTGCTTCAGCCGAAGATAGTGCGATTAGTTCCTGCTTGCTCGACTACCAGGAGATAGTCCCGATAGGTTCTAGTCGGTAGATGTAGCTCGTTCTCGATCGTCGATTTCCCTTGTTTCCCGCGTGGTCGGCGTCAACGTATCCGAGTAGTTGTACGGACAATGCCGTTACTTTACTGTAGGTAAGCCCGGTCGTCGGCGTGGAGACGAAGTAGAGTAGTGCCCGATTAAGTTCCTCGAGATCTTCTTGTTCCGGCTGCTTCAGATGCGTCGCCAGTTGGCTCGCGCTATAAGATAGATCGGGTCGGCAGGTTACTGCTGCGAATAGTAGGCAGCCGAGCTTCTGCTGATACTCCTGGATTTGCTTCGCGGGGAGTTTTGCGGAGGTGCTGCTGTTGTTCCCGTAGCGGTAGGGAGTCGGGACCGTAGTCGGCGTTAGACCGAATTTCTTCGCGACAGTGCCTGCGTATTTTCCAGCGTGTAGGTAGAACGCCGAGTTGTCTTCGACGACATTCAGTCCCAGGTACTGGGTCACTGTGTCGGACACTGTGAGTGTCAAGTCCCCTTTCAGCTCCCCTTCGAACCAGGTGGCGATGTCGGTAGTGGAACCGATGTAGAGCAGATCGTCGACGTAAACGATGAGTAGGATATACTCTCTTCCCTTCTGTAGTCGGTACATGCCTTGGTCATGCAGCAGCTGTAGGAATCCGATTCTTACGAGGCGACCGTGAAGATGCTGCTGCCAGAGCCGCGGGGCTTGCTTGATCCCGTAAAGGGATTTTATCAGCTGGCATACTTTTGTGGGGTCGTCGATGAATCCGTGGGGTTGCTCGACAAAGATCTCAGCGTCCCCAGGTGCGTACAGGAAAGCATTTGCGACGTCGATCTGGCGCAGTGCTAGTTTCTTCGTGGCCGCGACTGCGAGTAGGATGCGCAAGGAGGTGTGACGGGAGACTGGGGCGAATGTTTCTGTGTAGTCGGTTCCGTATCGTTGATCGAACCCTCGTACGACCCATCGAGCCTTGAATTGTTCGATGGAACCGTCCGCATTGGTCTTGATGCGGTACACCCACTTTCCCGAGAGGACTTTCTCCCCGTTGATGCTTGTTGCAGGTACCAGCTTCCATGTATTTTGGTCTTGCAGAGCCTTTAGTTCCTTTTCCATCGCTTCCTTCCATTTCGCCTTATGTTCACCCCCAAGAGCCTGTGACAGAGTCGTGGGCTCGCGCGGAGATGGCGGCGGTGGATGCTGGACGGAGACCCATAAGCCAAGAATTTGCAGTCCCGTGGGTGTGTGTCAAGGGGAATTTTCATTCCCGGAATAGGCTGCTTCGTCACCATCTTCTGGATCAGGTAAGAAGTTTGGGCCGATGCGTTATGAGATGTTCGTGTCGACCGCGTGAGGTGTAACATAACCTTGGTCAGCGAAGTGGTAAAGGGTGTCGAGGTTGTTGCTATCGAGAGGATTGTCGTCGTCAAGTGGGACTGGCACGGAGCAGTAAGGGAGTGGTCCGGCAGCTTCCGAAGCTCCAGGTACGTCTTCTTCTGCTGCGTCAGCTTCGGCAGCACGGTCAGCGAAGGAGCGAAGGCCTGCGACACCGTCGGTGGGGTCTTCTGTATTGGCGACGTTGTCCAGGTAATGTTGCAGCGTAAGTCGTTCGTAGAAGATCACATCACGTGATGCCACGGTATTTTTGTCTTGTATGTCGAGGATTTTCCATGCTTGAAAATGTTGTGCGATGCCGAGGTGTAGCCCCCATCGTGCTCGTTGAGTGAAGCGTCCTGCTCTGGCTGTGTGGGGTCTGTACTGTACCATGCAACCGAAAACCCGAAGTAATTTTGTGCTGCCCCTTTTTCGTGTCCACAGCAGGTGCGGTGATGCGTTGTTGGGGAGCGATGACGAGGATAGCAAATTGTGCAGGTGGACTGCATGGGTCATCGCGTTTGGCCACAGTGCGTTGGGCAGTTTCATCCCCAGGAGCAGCTTCCGCATCGTTGTCTGCAAGGTCCGGTTCATTCTTTCTGCGACCCCCTGTTGCTGGTGAGCGTAGGGTAGAGACACCAGGCGTCTGATTCCTCTCTCCGGCAAGTAGGTCCTGAATCGTTGTGACTGGTATTCCATTGCGCCATCGGATTGGAAACTCTTGAGCTTAGTTCCTGATTCTCGTTCAGCGATTGGGAGCCACGTCGTGAAGGCTTCGAAGGCTTGATCTCGCGTCTTGAGGTTGTAGTGCCAAACATATCTTGTTGCTGCATCTATAAAAGTGATGACGTAGTTGAAGTCGGCTTCCGTGTCGTCTCGAGGCATGTTTAAGATGTCGCTGTAAACCTTTTCCATCGGTGCATATGCAGGCGCACTTGGATTGTGATGTGATGGGAAGGGTTGATGGGGAAGATCTGCTTCGGGGCACGTGAAGCACCGTGCGCGAGGTCTTCGAAGTTCTTGGCCACTTGTTGTAAGAAGAGCGTTTCGTTCTAATACTTCGGCTTGGATTGTTTGTAGTACGGTGCTGTTTGCAGGATGCCCAAGTCGTTGGTGCCAGATGTCGTCGGAAGCTCGATGGCCGGGCGAGCGTTGGTACATGTCGGTGTTGGAGAAGAACGCGACGACCGTGGCGGGACTTCGGCAGACTTCTCGTGTGATGGGCATAAGTTGATCTGCTTCGGTTGGCGGTCCTCGGATTGCTGGTGGTGGTACTCGGCTGGGTCCTGCTGCTGCTACTGCAGGTGATGGTTGGGAAGGGACACTTGCTTGTACTTGTCTTTCTTGTCTGATGACTGCTAATGCTCGTGTTCTCTCTACTGCAGGTATGGTGTTGGAGTACCAGAATCCATCGGGGTTGAAGTCAGGATCAAGATCCGGCGGGTGTGTCCAGGCGGCGAACGACACAATCCCATCGTTGTCGGCAGTACCGCGGTTGGGGACGAAGTCGAACACGAAGACGCCGGACTTCAGGAGAGCACGACCGACGAAGAGGCCGCCCTTCCCGTGGTAAAGGCGAAACTCGTTGGAGTCCGAGTCGCACTCCAGGTGAATCCCTTTTGCCATTAGCTGGCTGACGCTTAGCAGATTGTATCCCAAGTTGTCGACGATTAGGACCTTGTTGAGTTGAAGGATGACATTAGTTTCCATGGACAGTAACTGAACCACCCCTTGTCTGTTTGTTTTCAGGTTCTCGCTGTTAGCGACGGTGATGATGCCATCGCGGTTGAGGCGTCGCTCTCATTGCACGAAGCGCCCGGAGGAACACATGTGTTGACCGCAGCAGCTATCCAAGAACCAGGTGTTTGTCCGGTGGGTTCGGTGTTGGCGACTGCAGCGTATGTCGGGTTGACCTGAAGTCCATGTGAGCGCGGCGGCGGGAATTCTTCTTCGTCTGGCGCGTAAGTGGGTGGTGATCTGGGTGCGTAGTTGTCGATGTGTACCATGCAGTTGATGATGTTCGGTGTCCCTTGTGCAGATGTGGAAGAACGTCTCGGAGGGCTTTCTTGAGTGGAGGCGACTTGTGGGTCTACTGGACGATAGACACGAGGACGTGTGCAGTTGACTTTGGAATGTCCGGATGTTTGACAGTTGTGGCAGAACGGCGGCACGATGGTGAGTCCTCTGTTGTCGCGTTGATCTTGCTTGCCGCGTCGATTGTAGTTGTTGTCGTTCCTTCGTTGAGTGTAGAAAACTAACTGCTGCTGCTTTCTTGGTTGTCTTTCTTCGAACAAGTCCATCTCCTGTTGTTCAGCATGAAGCTCGGCGCAGAGGTGCATCTCCGAGATCCTTCCGTGGGCGCGAAGAAGCGAGCGTGTGGTTCTCCATTCTAGCCCGAGCCCGGCGAGGACAAGCGTCACGAAGCTTTCTTCAGTGATTGTTCCTCCGCACCGAAGCAGGCGGTCGCGGAGCGTTTGGCATCGACTCATATACTGCATCGCCTTTTCCCCGGTCTCCATCTGTATTGTTGTGAGCTGTTGCATGAGTCTGCTTTGTGTCACGCTATCGTTTGCTTGATAGAGACACTTGAGATCATGCCATGCGAGTTCCGCGGAGTTTCCATAGCTCCGATACGTTCTGATTCTCTGCTGTTCTTGTGGTGACAGGTTCCGCAGGAGAACTGTATACGCCAGCAGCGACTGATACGTGAAAATTTCTTGCTCCTTTCCAGTGCCGTTGCTTGGGAATGGCAGGGACCCGTTGAAGTATCCTAAGAGATGCGCAGCCTCCATCAGCAACTCGAACTCAAAGCTCCAGGTAAAGAAGTCGTGTCCGTTGAACGGTGAGGATGTCTGTAACTTGATTACGTGTGAAAACTGCGCCTGGAGACTCAAAATCTCGTTTGGTGTCTGTTGTGATGCAGCTGCTGTTGGTTGGGCACGGGGCGGCATGAACTCGAATGTCCCCGGTGAAGAGTGATAAGGCGCAAAGGTAGGCGCTTGATTGTGTCGCCCGAACGATGAGTTGTCGAGGCTCATTGGCGCTAATCCCATGTTTCCTCCGTTGCTCTGTGTTGAATGCGCAGGTGTCCTTGTCTGCTGCTGCTGGTCAAAGTGCGACATGAAGCTGAAGAACCTTTCCATAAGGTTAGGATCCACGCTTGAAGAGGGTGATGGGGTCACCATTTCCGGTGCTCTTCCTGTTGTTTCTTGAGCAGCGCCGGTCTCGGTTTGCAGTCCTGAAGTGTGCAATCCAGAGTTGCCGGGTTGAGTGTCTTGGGCGCTGGGTGAGCCCGTAGAGATTTTCTTGCCCTTGCTGTCCATGACTTGTAATCAATGAAGTCGTTTGAATTGCAGATTGTAGATAGAGCGTAGTTGCTGGGAGTTTGGTCTCTGACCAGCTCTCATACCATGTTGGGCTGAGAAAAGACCTTAGGATCTTTCCAGAGACTAAGTCCCAGTTGAAGAATGAGACTTGAGTAGTGCAGCAGAAGTTGAGTAGTTAAACCCTTGTACTAGTATATGAGAACAAGTGATTGATTAAAGAAACAAGCATACAGTAATATATAGAAAATAGGAAAGTAAGGCAGTTGTAGAATACAGTTGCAGGAGCGGTTATCGAGTCGCACAGCGACTCGATTGTCGCTTCGGTTACCATTGGTGCAGTTGTAACGGTCAGTCGCAACCTCCAGTTGCGACCCTTCGAGTCCCTTTGCGTACTTTGTCCAGCCCCTCGTGTAACCTCCGTTGACTCGCGTACCCGTTGCGATCTTCCTCGAGTGTAGTGTTACACTTCAGAAACGCTTAAGTCCTTTGAGGTATTTCCAATATATGCATTGGTTCTCCTCATTCGTTAACTTTGATATGGTATCATGAGTAGGTTAGGTCCCCCCCGCCCACTAGCCGCCCCGTTCCCCCCTCGCCCGTGCTGGTCCATCCCCTGGTGGCCCTCGTCGCCTAGCCGGCCCCGTAGCCCAGCCGGCCCTGCCTCCTAGCCGGCCACGCCTCCTAGCAGGACCCGTCGCCCAGCCGGCCCCGTCGCCTAGCCGGCCCTGTTGCGCGACAAGCCCCATCGCCTAGCTAGCCCTGTCGCCTAGCCGACCCTGTAGCCCAGCCGGCCCCGCCTCCTAGCCGACCCTGCCTCCTAGCCGGCCCCGCTGCCTCGCCGACCCCGTCGCCACGCCGGCCCCGTCGCCTAGCCAGCCCCGTAGCCCAGCCGGCCCTGCCTCCTAGCCGGCCCCGCCTCCTACCCGACCCCGTCACCTAGCAGGCCCCGTCGCCCAGCCCCCCCCCCCCGTCACCTCGTCGGCTTCGTCGCCCAGCTGGCCCCGTCGCCTAGCCGGCCCTGTTGCACAGCCAGCCCCGTCGCCTAGCCGGCCCCGTCGCCTCGCCGCCCGTAGCCTTGTCTCCTAGACGCCTCGCCGCCGTCATCGGCCCTCTGCACCACCGAATACCGCACTGTACCGCAGTGCACCGTACTGCACCGTTCTATACCGCACTGCACCGCTCTGCACCGCACTGCACTGCACCCTACCGTCCTGCATCCCCGTCTACCGCACTGTACAGCACCGCACTCCACTCCACTGCTTCCCGCCGCACCCTGTCGCCCAGTACCGCCTTTCTGCTACTGCAGTGACCATGATGGCGGACTCGGTCCTGCGCTTTGATGTGGAGGGGCAGCCGGTTGAGTTCGACTCGTGGCTCGTCGACCTCAGCCGCCACCTGACTGGTCAGCGGCAGGACGGCCACTCCCTGGCCGTCCACATCGACGGTACGCTCCCCTGCCCTGACCCCCTTGCTACTCTACCAGCCGGCCCCACGTCTGCTGACCGTGAGTCCGCCGCAGCTGCTGCCCTTGCCCGTGCTATCTGGTTGTCGCGTGACGCTGTCGCAAAGCTTGCGATTAGTCATGCCCTCCCCCTGTCCGAGCGCCCCCGCTATAGGTCGGTCAGGAGTGAGCAGGAGTTCCTAGAGGCTGTTGTCGCGCGTTAATCCACCCCGCCCTCTGCCTGCAATCTATTCTTGCGCACGCTAGACACAACCTGGCGCACCGCCTGCACCGAGGCCCAGCTTTGTGCTCTACCCCCCATCTGCTCTACCCTCTACCTGCTTACCATCCGCCTCCCTGACCGCCTTGCCACCGCCCGCGATCACTTCCTTAGTCTCCACCTCGCTAACCTCACCCTCACTGAATTTGTCGACACCATGTCTGCCGTAAAGACTTGTTAGCGCTCTATCACCCAGACTAGCAGTACCGTGCCGGTCTCTATGTTTCAGTGTTGTGCCCCTGCTAAGTGCACTTACTCTGACGGTTTTGCGGCGCTCGCAAAGACAGCTCTTGCTGCGGAGACAGCCACCGCAGTGCAGTTTCGTCCAGGTAAGGGTCGTCGCCCCAAGGCTGGGCGCGGCGGAGGTAGCGGAGGAGGGAGTGGTGCCGGTGGTGGAGGTGGCTCGCCCGCTGGTAGTATTGATGAGGGGGTTGGAGCTGGTGCCTCGGAGAAGCAGCCCCAGCAGCAGGCGCCGCCGTTGGACCAGCAGCAGCAGCCGCGGGCCGGCCGTCTCCTGCCCGGGTGGCCTGGAGCTGGCAGTGGCGGTGGTCGCAGTAGCCGTGTGTGCGGCGTGCCGTCCGGTGGTGGTCAGAGTGACGGACGCTGCCAGTACCAGCTCCAGACCGGTCCTTGCCGCGGCCTCGTGTGCGGTAAGATCGGCCATACCCCCACTCGTTGCTTCCGTCGCCTAGACGACTTGTTTCATCTCCGCTTCGGCCCGTCGCCTGACCTCCCCGACTAGCACAGTCTGCTCCGCCGTGGTGTTAGGATCTTTGATATGGATATGGATGAGATTAGTTCTGCTTTGTATGTGCTGTATGTCGATGACTCTAGTGTGACTGGTTCCTATTGCCCTGTGTTGCTTAGTATAGTCGTGCCCAGTGTGCCTAGTTCAGGCTCCCCTGCTGTGTCAGGCGTAGGATCCCCTGCCGTGTTTAGTATTGGGTCCTCCCTCGCTCCTCCGACCCCTGTTGCCACTGCCGCGCTCTCCTTCACCCTGGACTCTGTTGCTTCCTGGTGTTTCTTTCGGAACTCCACTACGCTTACGCCGCTTGCCGCTCCAGCCACAGTTGGTCTTGCAGACCCTTCCTCCGGTCCTGTAGTCGCCCGTAGCTCCACCATCCTTCTCTGTCCGGCGGTTCCCTTGGGCTCCCTTATAGGCCTGCACATCCCCTTGTTCTCTAGGAACCTAGTTGGTGTCGGCTGCCTCCAGGACCTTGGCGTTACCACTACGTTCCCCCGAGCGGTACACTGTTTGTACCGAGGCTGCCACTGGTGCCCCCCTTACCACGTTCCCTTGGGACCCGATGTCTGGCCTGTTCACGCTGGACACCGTGTCCCCCCCGGTTAGGACACCTCCCATGGTGGCAACGTCTACCCAAGTGGCTGCGGCTTGCTCGTGTCGGTCGCTTACTCACTCGACGCTTCTGTGGCACCAACGACTAGGTCACCCTGCCCTCACACGTCTTCGTCACATGTCTTAGCACGGTCTTGTCTTAGGTCTCCTTGAGTCGTTCCCTGCACTCCCCTCCTCACCAGTGCCACCGTGCATGCCCTGCGTCGAGGGCCGGCCCTGACGTGCCCCTCACTCCTCCTCGTTCCCCCCCACCGCTGCAGACCCTGCACGTGGACGTCTGGGGCCCCGCCCCCGTCCATGGGCCGCGTCGCGAGCGCTACTTCCTAGTGCTTGTCGACGACTACACATGCTACACCACCGTGTTTCCCCTGGAGCGGAAGGTTGACGTGCATGACGTTCCTATCCCGTGGCTTGTCTCTGCACGTGTGCACTGAGGTCTCCTTGTGTTGCGTCTTCACTTCGACTGTGGTGGCGAGTTTGCCTCTCGCTGCCTTGGTTGCTTCTGTCGTGCGGAGGGCATCACCCAGACGTACACCTTGCCGGACTCCCTGCAGCAGAATGGGGTTGCTAAGCAACGCATCGGTCTGGTCATGGAGGTGGCTCGTACCCCCATGATCCATGCCGGTGCACCCCATTTTCTATGGCCGTTTGCCGTTCGCTACGCCGCTCACTAGCTTAACCTGTGGTCGCACCCTCAGCAGCCGCAGGTCTCGCCGACCCTTCTCTGGACCGGGTCCCCTGGTGACGCGTTAGCGTTCCACGTCTGGGGTTGCCTTGCTCACGTTCGTGCCTTTGTCACGGACAAGGGAGAGAGATGATTGACAAGGGTTGCGACCCATGACAACTTCGTGGGAAACCGAATCCATGACTCGGTAATTGTGCACGATACGGGTAACTACTCGTGCTGTAATTGCGTGTCAGTTATGTGTCATTGGTGTTGTGCCTGACTCTCGACTCTTGGACTTCAGACTTTTCATTTGCCGGTCAATAGCCAACGACCGTTGCCATTCGCAACTAGGCACATGCGCATACCCAATGGGGAGTTTAACTCACAGGGGAATACTAACGTCGTAAAGGTACTTTTACAAATGAACAAGTTACATTTCCTGATCGTAGCACTCCCTTTCATTTATGAAGGTAGTTGATTCTGGCGTGCTTGGTGATTCCGCAGAGATCAGTCAGTGCTAGTACTGCTGACATGGTAAGTTCTTGGTGAGGAAGTCAACTGCCATGTCACCAGTAAGGCAGTAAGTGAGGTCCGCCTTGCCCAAATCAATTTCGTCTTTGACGAAAAAATATTGTAGTGCGATGTGCGTTGTGCGGTTATAAAGTTGGACTTGTTGGCGATCTTGATCGCAACCTAGTTGCCGTAGTGTAGCTTTAAGGTCTGTGATGGGCTGAGTTTCACTCCCTTGAGGAGTTCGTGCATGTAAAGCCCTTTGCGAACTGCTGCAGTAGTGGCAACGATCTGTGCTTCAGTTGAAGAAAGCGCAACCATCTCCTACTTCTGATAATTCTAGGAGATAGGTCCATAAGATTTCAGAAGAAAGAGGAAGGCTGATATGGTCGGCATCAACGTAGCCGACAAGTTGGAACAAAGGCATAGAAAGAGTGGAGTAAGTGAGTTTGATTCATGGAGTCGAAATGAAATATGGGAGAGCCCCCTCTCTATTGAGTAGATTCTCTGTTCGCCGGGAGTACAGGGCGAGCTGCCTGGTGGTGAAGGAGAGGTCGGAATGGTAGGTTACGGCGGCGAAGAGCAGGCAGCCTAGCTATTGTTGGTAGAGCTGGTGCCCAGCATGGGAGAGCACCTTGGTGTCGGGCTTGTAGCCCACGGCAGTCGTGCGATAGGGAGTGGTCAAAATTCTTGGCGAGGGTCTCGACGTACATGTGGGTGGCATCATGCGAGCAGGAGATGTAACACGAGGAACTGGGCGACGGTGGAGGAGGTTGTGATGTTGATGTGCTGGCTGAGGTTGTTATTGGATTAAGTAAGGAGGTCAAGGCTGATGGCATTGGAGAGGACATCGTTGACGTACACCAAGAGTAAGATGTTGTCGCCATGAAACTAGAGGCGATACATACTTGGGTCATGCGAAGCCGATGTCAATGAGAATGTCATTTAGGTGTTGCTGCTAGAGATGCGATGCTTGCTTGATCTTGTAGAGGGCTTGCCACAACTAGCACACCTGCGAATCTCCATCATTGTATGTGTGTGGTTGCTCAACGAAGATGAGTGCACCCATCTTGGCGTAGAGAAACGTGTTCTTCACGTTAATCTGACACAGTTCTAGGTGCTTGGCAGCCGCGACGGCAAAGCTCAGGCCGCAGTCGATGCCGCAATGTTGATCCTAGCCGCAGACGACCCAATGCGCTTTATATTGCTTGATAGCACTGTTGGCACCTGCCTACACACGATATACCCTTTTCTCTAAAAGGATCTTTCTTCCCTTAACTGTTGCATGGTCTACCGGAACCCAAGTATTGCGGGAACGGAGAGCGGCAAGCTCCGCATCCATGTCCTTGCACCATTCCACGCAATGAGGTCTGGTGAGGGCTTGGCAGGGGGTTTCCGGCTCGACTGGCTGTGGTCTGTGGTGGACAGCAATATGGAGTCCAAGGAGGTGAAGACTTGTGAGCATGGGGTTGTGCTGCCCGGGGTCAATCACTTCCCGGACATCGTCGTCCGATTCAGCAGCATAGCAGGAGCCTTTTGTGGAGTCGTGGTGTAGTGTATCGCAAGAGGGGTCGAATGGTGCATCATCGTCATCGAACCTTGGGTTACGTCCGGGGTGCTCATCGGGTGGGAGGTCGCGAGGATGACCTCGGAGCTGCCTCATCTGCTGCCGATGCAAAGCTACGTTCCCCTGATCCTAAGTAGTGGCGTTGCCGGTAGCTCGGTCGGCTCGGAAATTCTCCAAGGCAAGGCACTCGTACAAGAGGACGTCACGACTTGGAATAATCTTGGACGTTTTGAAGTCTAGGACATTCCAAGCCCTAAACTCCAGGGAGATTCCGAGATGGATTCCCCAGCGCGCACGGCTCTCGAACTTGCCGGTGGTTGCGGTGTGAGGGCAATATTCCACCATGCACCCCCAGAGGCAGAGCATGGAAATGTCACTGGAATTGCTGGTCCAATTCCGATGAGGCCACATATTGTCCCTATTTGGCGTGGTTGAAAAGAGGTTGTGCACGCACACTGCGTGGTGCAGGCGTAAGGCCAGTAGTCCATGGGCATATGCAATTGCTGGTTGTGGTTGGTGTGTTCAGCGATCCCTTGTTGCTCGTGAGCGTACAGTAGGGACAGGCGATGCTCGATTCGTGCCTCCTGAAGGTAGGTTTGAAGTTACTCACTGCAAAACTCTCTGGCTCCGTCTGTCTACCAACATATCAGGTAATCACTGTGGACCTTGTCCACCAGCTCATAGCAGTTCGTACCAAGGACTAGCGGGGAAATGGCTGATGCGTAAGGGGACCTTCGGGGCATGTGTGTGGCTCGTTGCTCGGCCTTAGCCCTTCCCTATTAAGGTTAATGAGATTTTCAGGCACGAAGCATCTGCCCTCAGATAGTTGTCGAGGGTAGTGCGGGAGGGATGATCGAAACGCTAGTGGAAGATGTGGATGGGTGCTGGGTGTCTGGAGGAGCGATGATAGTTGGTTGTCAGTTCTTCGACAGAGAAGGCTGAGACCTCTAGGATGAGAAATTCCCTGTCAAGGATGTCTGTGGGAATAAGTTGCTGTCTGAGCGATTGTGGTGGCCCTAGAGCGGACTCATTGGTCTCCTTAGTGGCCGAGAAGAGCCGGAGGAGATGAGGTCGAGGGGGCCTAGAGATGACGGGGCGCTCTTCTTCTTCGTCAGGTCCAATGGAAGTTGCTTCAAGCGGGTTGGGGCTGTCAGGTGCTTCAGCAGGTTGATGGATGCACCAGTTGTCACATTGTGATCTTTCAGGGATGCGCTCGTACCCAGCCCAGGTGCCTGGTCATTAGGGGGGATGACCAAGAGGAACAATTGAGGTTCCCCCCTAGTCCTCTTTGTTGTCTTCCCCAATGTACCGGTAGCACCGGTTGCTTCGGTACCAGCCGATGTTGGGGTTTATCACCCATTCTGCAGGTGGTTCTGGCTCAGCATGCCGAACCTAGCCGCCTGGTTGTACTTCATTGGTTTCGTCCCAGGCAGTAGTGTGTGTGCCCCATTCTCCTATGACTAGGGAGGATGCGCCCCAGGTTAGGTGGCGGATTGGTGGCATGCCGATCTCGACCGTGGGCTCTGGGGCTGGTCCTGTTGCTGTTCCCCCTGCTGCAGCTGCCGCCCTTTGTGCTGCTGCACGATCAGTTGCCCTGACTGCCTCTCTTATTGCTGCTGTTGTTGCTATTGCTGCTATGTCTGCTGCCTCCTCATCTTCCGTTGCTGCTGACCCTGTCCTTCCTGCTGTTGCTGCCTTGGCTGCTGCCTGTGCGGCAGCTTCTATTGCCAGTGCTATTGCAGTAGCTGTTATATCTGTCTTAGTTGTCGTACGCTGGTTGGGATTAAAGGCCATGTGAGTGGTGAGATCCCATGGCTTAGCTCGTATGGTATCATTGAAACAGCCAAGTCCCATGAAGCGTAGGTTGTGTTGGATGATTGCAGCAGCAAGTTCATTGGTGGTCATGTGAACTCCAGGTGGGAATTCTACGTCTTCCAAGGTGTCCAATCTGGTTCTTGCGATGTTGCTATTGGGGTTCTGCAGGTGATGCAGATGCCGTCAGGTCCCGGGGCATGCAGGTCAGTCTCGGAAGAGTGCATGTGGTGTGTCATGGTAAGAGATCAATGAGCTTGTGTCTTACGCCACTGCAGTCCTAGATGTCAAAGTCAAAGGCGTAGACGCCATTCATATTGCGGGCCCGTTTGATGTACTGCGGGAGATTTGGTGCTTCCCCGAAATCCCTGGTGGGTTTTTTTTAGTGGTTCTCGATGTCTCGCATCACAGGATCGGCCCGCATCTCTATGCCGCACTTGACAAGCTGGGACGTGGAGAGCAGATTGAACTGCAGGTTTTGGACGATGAGCACATTGTTAAGCATAATGTGTGCTTGGCTCTTCCGGACTTGGAGAATGATAATCCCTTAGGTAGTTGCCTGAAGTCTCTGATTGCTGGCGATGGTAACGTATAAAATTTTGGGAGTTGTGACGGCATTGGATATATATTAACGAGTCAATCATTTATTGGCCGCAATAGCTGTCTATGTACTAGGCGTTGTAATTCTTCTCTCCATCCCACGCGAGGAGCGCCGGGTTCGGAGTGAGGAGGAAGGGGTGGTTTGCTGAATGCATGAAATGATCGCATTCGAAACCATCAGGTATGAAATAGCCCCCTCCAACGTTGTAGTCAATTAGACTTGACAGGCATTCGGGAAAACGAACTGGTAGGTTCTAGTCCTGGTCGCATTTGATTAGGTATTCGTCATGCATGGTGTGTGGATTGTTGTATTATTCATTGGGTACTTTACTGATCTCTCCGTTGTGGGGCAGCGACGGGGGGAAGAAGTGAAAACTGATTCATCGCGTGAGCGCGGGAGTGCGCAGCGCCATGAAGGCTTGGCGGACTACTCCGGTGTTGGCGGGCCTTGATTGGCGTCTGTGTATAGTTCCGGTTCGGCTTGGGGCAGGTCGCTGGTCCACTTGGGATGGGCGACTGGCCTGGTGGTGATCCTATCAGTGAGGATCTACCGGCCTCCTCTCACAGGTAGTGTTTCACTGCCAGTCATGGAGAGAAGCCTTGTTGGGACGGTCGTAGATGCCGCCAGCTTTGGAGCTAGGGCTGCAGATGCTTCAAGAGGGGGACTTCCTTGCCCTTGCTATCTCGAGCTTGGGGCCATTCTTCGGTAGGAGCATGTCATTGGCACTACCGTGTTCGAGTTTGAATTTATTCAAAGGTGGTGACGTGTAGAACGTGAACAACTCTAATACTATAATGCGATCATAAGGGTCCTGGGATTGTCACGGGATCGAAATGCTCGAGAGAAAGTTGCACTATCGATCGATACAAGGCGCTTTTACACTTCCATGGTACATCACGTAACTAGGTTCATCCATATCCTAAGGAAATATACCCTTCTAGAATAGAATCACCCTGCGTATAACCACGCGACGCTCTTGGCTTTAAGGGATCATGGCAAGATTACGCTAGATATAGCGCGCCAGTAGATCCCGAGCCTGGTCGATGATATAATTTTAATCATAGGATAAGCCAAAGGATAACGGAAAATGAGGAATAGGAAACCAAATGAGATGAGATAAAGACCAAATGAATGAGGATAAAAAAGGGAACGAGAAACTATATAGAAATATAGAAATATAGAAGTGTAATGTGGTCATACTCTCACACTTCCTCCCCTCAAAGATGGGTGGTAGAAGTAACACCATGCTTGACAAGGTACTCGCGAAGAGGACGACGGGAATTACCCATGTCGGATTCAGAGACCCAGCTATCATCAGAAGGATCATAACCCTTCCAATGGATGAGAAGGTCCAAGGTGCCATTCCGACGACAGCAGTGTGCAAGCACGGACTCGAACTCGTACTCGGGTTCATCATGGATGAGGACGGGCGACGGCGGCGGCGATTGGCATCTAGTGAAGATCGTGTTGGGTTCGCGGTGGGGCTTCAGAAGTTGGACATGGAAGGCGTTGTGGATCCTCCAAGTAGCGGGCATGCGTAAGCAGAAGGTAACAGGGTTGACAGGTGCGTGAATGAGAAAGGGCCCGCAGAAGCGAGGTCGTAGCTTGAATGGGAGATGGCTGATGTCGAGGTTGGGGGAGTCGAGTTGAACATGGTCTCCCACAGTGATGGTGTGGTCATTGCGATGGCGATCGGCCTGGCACTTTTGTTGTTGAATATCCAAGAGGCGCTTGTGGGTCCGATCCCAAAGCTGGTGCATGGTTGTGATGAAATCATGTGCAAGTTGGACTGTGAGTACTGGTGCCGGTTTCTGTGATGTCAGCGGGTTGCATATGTAACAGAAAAATGGTGTCTATCCGGTAGCGGCATGAGTGAAGTTATTGTAGGCAAACTCCAAGACGGGTAGGTGCAAGTCCCACTTAGAGATTTTGTCCTTGCATGTTGCGCGGAGGAGTTGCTCTATCATTTAGTTGAGGCATTCGGATCGTCTGTCTGTTTTTGGATGGTATGCAGATGACATGGCGAGTTTGGTCTCGAGCAGAGACATCAATTCCTTCCAGAAATTGCTGGTGAACTTAGGGTTTCGGTCAGAGATGAGTGTGGCTGGAATGCCGTGCTGTGAGATGATGTAGCGGATGAACAGTTGTGCTGTCTCCTGGGTGTCTGCTGTCGTATGTGTCAGGATGAAGTGTCATATTTTGGATCATTTGTTGACGACGACAAGGATTGCGTCGTGACCGTTAATGGTAGTTGGTAACCCAAAGTCCAAGCTAATCACTTGACAGGAAGAGGCTGTAGCAAGCCTGCTTTCTTCTACTTACTACTCTTCATCCGCTGACATGTGTCGCACGAGGTGACAAATTTCTGTATGTCGTCTACCATGTGGGGCTAGTGGTAGTGCTTTGCAATACCGGTGAGCATCTTATTGCTAGCGAAGTGTCCGACGTATAGGACATTGCGGTATTCTTCGAATAGTAACTGGCGCAAAAGTGGGTAGTTGGGTACCAAAATTTTAGTTGATCCTTTTTGGTATGCAATATCACTGTCCCACTGAAGTAGATGTCGCTCTACTGCCAAGGGAATCTCTGAGTCGATGGTGTATCCATGTGTGAAGAGTCCCTAAAGTAGCTGGTTCATCCCTTCGACCTGGATAACGGCAATGTGTGCAGGCTGGCTAAGAACGTCTGCTTTGTTCTTGTGTCTCGGCTTGTTCACGATGTCGTAATGAAAATGTGTCTCGAGGAAGTCAATCCACCGGACCTGTCGTATAGAGAGGTTTGGCCGTGTCTTCAAATATTTCAGGCTGCAGTCGTCAGTGTAGACAATCGTTTTTCATCATTTGAGATAACATCTCCTAGTTTTTAAAGCGATGACAATAGCGAGGGCCTCTTTGTCGTGTATCGGGTAATTCAGTTCTGCCCTGTGTAGTTTTTTACTAAGGTAGGCAATTGTTTGCAGTCCATTCCACTGGTCTTGCACTAAGAATGCTCCCACTGCCTGGTTACTGGCGTCAGCTTCGATAACGTACTCGCATTTGGAATCTAGCAAGATGAGTACTGGTGCGGACGTAAGTGCCTGTTTTAGCTGCTCGATGACTTCCTGGTGTTTTGGTTCCCATTGGTAGGGCATGTTCTTCTTCAACAGATTCGTAAGTGGTGCGGCGAGTTTCGCATACTTGGGCACGAACCTGTTGTAATAATTAGCGAAGACTATGAACCACTGTAACTCCTTACGTTCTCGGGCATCTTCCACGTGCGTACAGCTTCGATCTTCTTTCGGTCGACGTGAACCCCTTGGGCACTCACCATGTATCCTAGGAATTGGACCTTCTTAAGGGCGAATTCGCTCTTAGATAATTTGACATACAAGCGTTCGCGTCGAAGAAATTTGAAGACGCGTCACATGCATTCGATGTAGTGCTTCATAAGAATGCCGTCTAGGTACACCATCACACACTTGTCCAGTAGCGGGCATAAAATGTGGTTCATTGTGGCTTGGAAGGTTGCCGGTGCGTTGGTGAGTCTGAACGGCATTACAAAATTTTTACGGACATTATCAGGAAGTGCTCGTACGACCCGTAACGAGTCCGGAAGGCAGTTTTGTAGATGGAATTGTCAGCCATTCGTATCTGCAAGTATCCGGACCACAAATTAAGTTTGGAAAGGACCATGGCTCCCCGAAGCCGGTCAAGCAGGTCATCAATTTGTGGAATCGAATATATTGATTTTTTATGGTCTGCTTGTTGAGAGCTCGGTAAACGATGCACATGCACAGGCTTCTGTCCGGTTTCGGTGTGAAGAGTACTAGGGCACCGCATCGTGAATTGGATGGTCGGATGAATCATTTATGAAGGAGATACTCGATCTGTTACTTCATATCGACTAGCCCTGTAGGGCTGAGCCAGAATGGTGTTCGGAAGGCCGGTTTCGAACGTGGTTCCTCCACGATCTCGTGTTGATGCGTTCGATATGGTGGTAGCTCGTTTGAAAGGTCGTCCGAAAGAATGTCCTAGAACTCTTCCAGTAATTCCTTGATATTCTCTCGAGGTTCTGAGGCTTTCTTTACGTCATCTTCTGTATCTGTTGCTATCGTTAGGAACCCGTTGCCGGTTTGCTTCACGTCCTTCTCGAATCCGGCGAGTGTCTCCGCTGGGATATCTCATGTGTTGTCCCAGTTTGGTAGCTGGACTCTCCTTTCTTTGTTGTAGATGCTTGCGGTGTGGTTGACCCAATTGATCTCAGGGTTAAAGCTTTAAAGGAAGTCTTGCCCGAAAATCAAGTTAAGCAGTTTTATATTGGTGATGGGGAGGGCAGGTCTCTAGCCAAGTGGTCCGATTTGTAGGTGTAACATTGCAACGCTGTAGGCTGGTAACTTGCTACCGTCCACCATCGTTGCAGAAAATACTGAAGGCTTGCAGTCTTCGTGAAGCCGGTCAATTGCTGCCTTGTCGCGTATGGTGTATGATGCTCCGCTGTCCACAAGTGTTTGGTGGCATCGCCCTTTGCACATGACCTCGAGCACGAGAGGCAGGCGTTGCTCGGAGTACCATAATATAGTTTCATTAATAGGATCATAGGGTACATCCCAATATTCCGTACACACCTTTTTGTTGCTATCTACTCCTGAGCTGGCAACTGGCCGAGGCTACTTGGAGATGGGCTCTTCTCTAGGGCCCGGTGTTTCCTTGACGATTGTGCGTGTCATCGATGACGTTGAGCTGGATGCATCTGAATGCAAGAGGCATCCGCAGTTGTACATGATCTTTTCCACTCTCCTTCTCTCCAGTTGGCAACACTCACTTCCCCATTCTTAGCACACACCCCTTACCCTCGAACAGCTGGAGACCCTCTGGATGTGAGGTGTGGGACATGCAATATACTAATATGCATCTCAGGTAGTGAGTGTCAACGATGTGTTGTTCAAAACCATCTTCAACATCTCGATCTTAGAAGGTAGTCCTTTAAGAACGTTCATCATCCACCCATCTTCCTCCTCCTTCCGCTCACCTGCGAGGTACTTCAGTCTCAGGTCCTCACCACAAGCTCAATACGCCATGGCAACCTCGCCCTTCTTCATCTGCAGCAAAGGGAGCTAAAAGTAGAGGGCCATGGGGTTGTAGAGGCCTTGTTGTAGAATTCATGCACCCGCTTGTGGCCTTCCACACTGCACACACATACAGGAGTAATGCCCATTCAGCATCCAGCATTGGTAACTTCGGTTTTTCCATCAAAACTCCCACACTGGACAAACTTGCGCATCTCGCATGAGGGCATTGCAGAAATGCAGAATTGCCTTGTACCACTGCTCAAATCAAAAGCTCTAGGTCCAATAGTCAGTTTGTCAAACTTGGGCGCATGATCAAATTTCTTATCACGCTTATCATCCTTGATCGCAGCTCTCGGTGTTGACGATGATGAAGGCGGTAACAAATAGGAAGCAGCAACTGCCAAGGTAGTGGTGATACTAATGGAGACCATGGTGGTGCCTGCGGGATTGATTCATGTCCTCCTTGAATGCCAAGCCTTAGAGCATGGCAAATTTACCACCTTGGATTCCTCTTCAGGTGATTAGGCGAGCAGATAAATAACGATCTGCCATTTTTATCGTGTTTGAGCTTCCCTACAAATTTTGCAAATCTCCCGCAAACCACTCGTTGGATGCTGGTGGACCCAGGGCAATAATTGTTGATCATTGTGTGCATTTCTCAACGATATCCTGTACACGCCCAATGCTCAAACTTGATGGTGCACCTCCAAAACTAGCTGACGTGCCACATATCCTCCCTAATGGATCAACGCCTGATTCATCATGGTTTCTCTCCTCCTATGCCTTTCTACATACGGAGTCCGTCACAGCGAGTTTCTACAAAATTTGGCAGTCTTTGGGAGAAGTGGAGGCTCTCTAGACTCAATCAACGAGTTAAAGACCGCTCCCAAATCTCTTCCAATCTTAATGGACAGTAGCTCACTATATGAAGACTCTTTCGACTCTAATATCATATCACGAGGTTCTGAAATAAAGCATAAATAGTGTTCTTAGATTTACTTGAAGTCATAAAAGCAAGGTAATCAGGCTCAATAAAAACTTAGGAACCATGCATTTCAAAACTAAGATCCAACCAAGTGACAACCCTTGCATACAGTAAAGGGTTTGGGATGTAATACAGTATAAGATCCCCCAATCCAACCAAAGTACTCTACACTATCATGGTGTAGTCGTAGTTGTATCATTAGAGCAACCTCGATGAATGCATACTGTGATGGAAATATTTGGGCTTGAAAAAGTGATTGAACTCTAAATGCTGTGTGATTTAAGCACGTGATGTATGCGTTCACCCCCGAGGATCCCTTGTATACCTTGCCTAAGGACTTGAGCATCGTAATATTGTAGGAAGTTATTTCTTGTAAACAAATTCTTTTAGTGAGTACACAAGTATACTACCGCCACTCAATGCGAACAATTACCACCGACATTAAGTCTATGACTTTTTCTTCATGGCATTTCGCAATTTTGCATACCTAGCTGCCAAGTTTTTTTTACAGCACATCGTGACCCTCGCCAACCTCCCAGCAATAATGCGTCCGCTTTCTTTGCGCCAATAAGACAGGATATTGATTCTGCTTCAAGAGGGTAAGAGTTTTTGACAGATCGCTAGAGCGTTAGGGATAGGGAAGAGCATTATTCAGAAATACGCCCAAGAGGCCTCTTAGTGCACCAGCCGCATTGTGAGAGTACGACCCCGTTACACTACTTTCTCATTTCCATCTTTTTCCTCTATCTCATTCTTCTTTTTATCCTGATTCCTTTGATCTGTATCTCATCCCATTTGGTTTCTTATTCCTCCTTTCTCATTATCCTTTGGGTTATCATATTATTATTATTATATCACCGACCAAGCTCGAGATGTACTGGCGCGCTATACCTAGCGTAATCTTGCCGTAATCCCTGAAAGCCAATAGCCTCGCGTGGCTATACGCAGGGTGATTCTATTTGTAGAAGGGTCGATTCCCATTGGATAGGATAAACCTGGCTACCTGATGTACCTCGGAAGTATAAAAGCGCCTTGTATCAATCGATGGCACAACTTTTCCTCGACACATTCGATCCTGTGACATGCATAGTGGTCATGCCGACAATCGCGAGGTCTGGCTGACCACACATGCTTTTAGTACGTGATAGGCACACCCTCCTCGAGCTGTAACTTCTTGCCACATGAAGACTAGAATAGAAGTCGCGAAGCTGTTGGAAACAAAATTGCGGCATCAAGATCTGCCCTAGAACTGTGCACAATGCTCTAGAACTGCGCAGCAAACAAACGTGTAACATCAGAAACCTTATACATTTCGCTAGGGCCCACATTGACTGATACTTGGACGATTGGAAATGGGTGATTTGATCCGATGAGACCAAGATCAATCGTTTTTGCTGTGATGGCCACACGTACGCATGGATTCAGGACGGGACGGCTCTTCAAGGGTATCATATCAAGCAAACTGTAAAGCATGGCTCTGGGTGGTGTGAGGTGTATGACGTACAATGGCTCTGGATAGATGTGTATAATAGACGGGCCGCATGGACAGCCCACTGTATCGTAGCATCCTGCAGGATGAGCTTGCCCAAACCATTCAGTTTTATGACCTAATCCCCTCTGATGTCATTTCCCAGCATGACAACGACCACAAGCACAAGAGCCACATTGTGCAGTAGTGGCTGTCGGAGCTGGAATATTCTGTCCTTCAATGGCCCTCTTCCTTCCCTGATCTCAACCCCATCGAGCACTTGTGGGCACACCTCAAACACGAGCTTACCTAGTATGAGCACCCCCACTCAGGGACGAAGGATGGCATAGGTACTGATGTGTGCAGGGGGCTCATTGACAGTATGCCTAGGAGGGTGAAGGCGGTGGATGCTACTTGATTTCTTGCTTGATTTGAGACTAGCACAAACTGTCCGAGTGTAGCAATGTGGATTTTGTATAACCTCATGCATATTATAATGACTTTTTAGTGTTGGTTGTCATGTAACATTCGTGGCTACGCATATATCTACAAGTGCCTTCAAGCTTGGTATTTAATTAGTTTCAAATTGAAACACCACATACATTTCTTTGCTAATAGAGGCTCATATCTATACGCCCCCATGCTTGATGGCGGTTCTGCAGAGTTGCCTCGTTCCGAATCCACGTGTATTAGCCATCAGAGGAGTAATGGCTAATATTAGTCCTATCAGACTGGATAACCCGCCTCCAATTGACTAGTGTTTAGTCAAAGTGAGATTTGGCAAAGCCTAAACGATCCTAGACATTTTTTTCCAGAGAGTCTCGGTTTCCTCGGCTGTTGTACCGCCACGAGTCCTAAGTCTTTAAGCGAGTTCCTTACATTGCAAGGATGAACAGTAATGGTGTGGTCCATTTCAAGTAGTTTGGCAGCTTCTACGGAAGTTTTCACGACGCCTAACATGTTTCCTAGAATGAGCGTGCACCTATGATGGTCAGACAATTTGCGAGGTTGACTTGGTGACGTCGGATTCGGCGTGTCTTTTGTGATAGTACTTAGTGAGCTAGCTTTGGCGGCGTATATCTGCACTATAGGTTTCTTGGTCCCCAGCTGGCTGGCAATCTTGCGGTAACTTAGGCCCTCGCAAAGAAAGGCCATGATCTACGCATGTGAATGTAGATCAATTGGCTTTATGGTGTCGGCTCGACGGCGAGACTGACGTACGCGATGAGGTGAGACTTGGACGCCAGGGATCAACCGAAATGCTGTAGAATGTCTTGGCGAAAACATATATAATATCCTCTTCATAACATATTGTCCGGATGTATAGCAAGCAATTAAATATTGTACTCGTTTAGGGGAATTTGATATTCTTTAGTAATCATCCTTCCAACTTCTAGACAACAAGTTAACATATACTAGAATGTAACATGGGGTTTGTACTCTTACCCCAATCAGGTATAAAGCAAGGTGGACAATTAAAACTCACCTAAACATGGACAATATTTTCCGTAACTGTAGATACTCGAAATGCTGAGGTGGTTGCGACGAATTCTTAAGTTGACAAAAGTTCAATCACTTCTTGTTTCGAGAGATGACTGCACTAGGTTCGAGTTTGAATTTAAGCCTTGTTTGCAAATGCCCGTTCTCTGGGTCAGCTATATGGTCAGCATCAATGTATCCAGGCTATCGGAAGGTTGCTGTGATGTTTATCAAGTAGGTCTTTCCAAATGAGTCAAAATGAATTATTGGAGAGCTCGCCTAAGATCTACCATATTCTCCCCTTCAGGACAGTATAGGTACAATGGGAGCTGGCTGGCGATGTAAGCAAATTTGGGTTTGCAGGTGACTACAACAAAGAGAAGACACCGAAGCTATTGTTGGTAGAGTTGGTGTTTGGAAGCTCTGAGAGTGTCGTGTTCGGGGTATGGTTATGAGTAATGTGATGAAAAGGGGTGGTGAGGTCGATGGGAGAGTTTCAGCATACTTGCTGGAAGAGAGATAAATCGCATCGGGGCCACAATCCACGCTTAGATCCAGAAGCAGGGTGACGTTTGGGGAAATCGTGATGCCGAGAACAGTTTGGATCCTCTCCTCCAAGCATGCCAAGATTTTGGTACTGTAGTTGGTGTACAGTAAGTCGTCGACATGAGCGATAATAATGGTGTACTAGCCATCAACTTTGAGAAGATACATCCCAGGGTCGTGGGGCAACTGGATGAACAGAGAAGTAAGGAATCCGTAGAGATGCCGCTACCATAGTTGGAGGGCTTGCTTGATAGCGTCCACAGAATTTTACATGTGGAAGATTCGGGAACCATTTCCGTAAGTGTGGGGTAGCGCAACGAATATTCCAGCATAAAGAAATGTGTTCTTGATGTGTAGTGATCACAAGATCGAAATGTGTCGAGGAAAAGTTGCACTCTTTATCGATACAGGGCGCTATTATACTTCCAGATTACATCAGGTAACCGGGATTATCCTATCCATGGGAATAGACCCTTCTATAATATAGAATCGCTCTGCGTATAGCCGCGCGAGGCTATTGGATTTAAGGGATAACAGAAAGATTACACTCGATAGTGTTAGCGGGTACATCTCGAGCCTGGTCGGTGATATAATTATAACAATCAGATAAACCAATGGATGATGGCGAATGAGGAATAGGAAACTAGGTGAGATGAGATGAAGCCTAAATGAATTAGGATAAAAAGGAGTATGAGATAGATAAGAAATATAGAAATGCAAAAGAAGTGTAACAGGGTCGTACTCTCACACTTCCCCCCCCCTCAAAGCCGGGTGGGAGAAGTAACAACCTACTTGACAATGTAGTCGTAAAGAGGACGACGGGTGTTACCCTTGTCAGATTCAGAGACCCAACTATCCTCATAAGGATCATAACCCTTCCAATGGATGAAAAGCTCTAAGGTGCCATTCCGATGATGGCGGTGTGCAGGCACAGACTCGACCTCGTACTCGGGTTCATTGTTGACCAGGACAGGCGGCAGCGGCTGGCGTCTGGTGGAGATAGCATTTGGTAGGGCTTCAAAGGTTGGACATGGAAGGCATTGTTAATCTTCCAAGTAGCTGATTGGTGTAAAGGGGTTGACCTATGCTTCAAACAGAAAAGGCTTGCTAAGGCAAGGTCGAAGCTGCTAGTATTAAGGACGGAGTCTAGGTGTGTTTAGGAGCTAGAATTACTCAAAATATATATCCGAAATTCTGGACAGAAAAGTCGTCTTCACATGAAACGACGTCGACAAAACAATAGCCGTTGGAATGTCGCGAAAATCGGATATGTTGTAGCTTGTAATCTTAGCTACCGTTCTCAATTTGAATCACGTCGATTGATGGGGTATTCGCGATTCTATGTCTTTCGACGCACTGGGGGGTAAGCTGTAGGAGGAGAACTTAACTCAATCTCAAAAGTTCAATCAAAGTTCAAGAATCTCACAAGGAATTTAGAGGAGCAAAAGAAAGGTTGGGATAGAAGAGAGGGATGAGAGGGAATGTCCTAAGAGAGTCCCCAACCAAGGAAACCCCATAAGCACAAAGATTTCCCCCCTGTAGGAACCCCAACTTTGACATTTGTCCCTTCCCAACCAATCCATCCAAGTTGGCCACCTTTGCCAACCTAGCTTGGTTGTTCCCAACCAATTTGCAGCTGTTACAGTAGAGTGACAAATTTCCCCAACCCCAAAGGTCCCAACTCCATATATAGTCACCTCACAACTTCACTTTGTAACCGCCGCAATTGTAACGCAAGCTCATGAACTTTGAATCTTCATAGCTTTCGCGTTCTTGCTCCGATTTAAGCGATTCTTGTTGCGTCGGAAAGACCTTCTCAAGATCTATCATCACAAATACCTGCTCAGAATGAATAACACAAAACACATTCCCAAACTCCAGAACACACATCACACAAATTCTTTCACACACAGTCAAACCATACATGCGAATTGAAACAAGGGATGGGAGGCAGACAGAATGTGATAGCATATGATGACATCGCACAACAGAAGCCTGGATGGGAGGTGGCTGATGTCGAGGTTGCGGGTGTCGAGTAGGACATGGTCTCCCATGGTGATGGTGTGATAATTGCGATGGCGATCGGCTTGACACTTCTGTTGCTGCTGGATGTCCAAGAGGTGCTCATGGGTCTGATCCCAAAGGTGGTGCATGGTGGTGATGCAATCATGTTTATGTTGGACTGTGGCGGGAACTATCGATTTTTGTGTTGTGAGCGAGGTTGTGTCCATAACAGAAGAAGAATTCCAGTCTGTCCTGTAGTGGCGTGATTTTGTAGTGGCGTGAGTGCCATTGTTGTTAGTAAACTCCAGTAACGGTAGGGGCGAGTACCAATTGGAGATTTCATAATTGCAGGCTGCACGTTGGAGTTGCTCCACAACTTGGTTGAGTCCTTCGTTTGTCCGTCGATCTATGGATGGTAGGCGGATGACATGGCAAGTTTGTTGCTGATTAGAGACTTCAGTTCTTTCCTGAACTTGCTGGTGGGTCTCAGTCAGAGATGAGTGTAATTGGAATGTCGTGCTGTGAGATGATGTATCGCACGAACATTGGTGCTATCTCCTCGATGCGTGCTATCATCTGTGTCAAGATGAAGCGTCCCATCTTGGAGAATTCGTTGATGACGACAAGGATTGCGTCATGTCCGCTGGAGGTAGGTCAGACTCCGGTTATGAAGTCCAGGCTGACCACTTGCCATGGGACTATAGCATACCTGCTTTCTTCTGATTACTGTTCTTCATCCACTTGCACGTGTCGCATGAGGTGACGAACTTCTGGACATCCTCTACAATGTGGGGCCAGCTGTATTGTTTTGTAGTACCGGAGAGCGTTTTATTACCGAAGTGTTCGACATAGAGGACGTCGTGATATTCTTTGAGTAATAACTGGCGCAAAGATGGGTAATTAGGTATCCAGATTTTTGTTGATCCTTTCTGGTACGCGAAATCACTGTCCCACTGTATAGATATAATTTCTCTGCTTATGGAATGTTGGGATTGATGGTATGCCCGTGTATGAAGAGTCCCTTGATGAGCGGATTCATCCCTTCAACTTGGATAGCAGCAATGTATGCAAGCTGGCTACGTGTGACTGTTTTGTTTTGTTTTGTTTTGTTTTTTGTTGTCCCGTTATTTACGATGTCGTAGTTCAATTGTGTCTCAAGAAATTCAATCCACCAGACCTCTCGCCTGGAGAGGTTTGGATGTGTCTTCAAATACTTCAGGCTACATTGGTTGGTCTAGACGGTTTTATTTAGCCCATCAAGATAACATCTCCATGTCTTGAAGGCGATGACGATAGCAAGGGCCTCCTTGTTATGTATCGGGGAGTTCAACTCTGCCCCATGTGATTTTTTGCGGAGGTAAGCAATTGGTTGCTGTCCGTTCCTGTGGTCTTGCATTAAGTTTGCTCCTATTGCATGGTTACTGGCGTCAACTTCGATGACATACTCGCATTCTGGATCTGAGAGGATCAGTACTGGTGCGGACATGAGTGCTTGTTTCAGTTGCTCTACGGCTTCTTGATGTTTAGGCTCCCACTCATAGGGCGTATTTTCATTCAACAGATTTGTGATAGGTGTGGCAATTTTTGCATAGTGTGGCACAAACCTGTTGTAATAGTTGGCAAAGCCTAGGAACTGCTGTAACTCCTTCACGTTCTCAGGTATCTTTCACGTATGTACAACTTACATTCTTCTTTGGGTTGATGTGAACTCCTTGGTTGCTCACCATACAGTATGTTCAAGGGACTTAACTTTCTTGAGGGCAAATTCGTTCTTGGATAGTTTGACGTAGAAGCGTTCCCGTCGATAGATCTCCAAGATGCGTCAAAGGTCTTCGATGTGCTGTTTCATATCACACAAGTAGATGAGGATGTCGTCCAGGTATACAACCATGAAATCGTCCCGAATTGGGCGTAGGATGTGGTTCATTTCAGCTTGAAAGGTGACCGGTGCGTTGGTGAGTCCGAATGGCATGCCTAGATACTCCTACGATCCATAACATATTCGAAAGGCAGTTTTGTGGATGGAATCGTCTGCCATTCTTATCTGCCAATATCCGAATCGAAAATCCTGTTTGGAGAATACCATAGTGCCCTGAAGCTGGTCAAGCAGGTCATCAATCCGTGGAATCAGATATTTATTTTTTATGGTCTGTTTATTGAGAGCAGGATAGTCTATGCACATCCGCAGGCTTCCGTCCGGTTTGAAGAGAACAAGGGCAGCGAACGGTGAAGTGTAGGGTTGGATGAATTCCTTTTCGAGGAGGTACTAAATTTGTTTTTTCATATTGACTAGCTCAGTCAGTACTGTGCTCGAAAGGTCGGCTTCGAACCTAGTTCCTCCATGATCTCGTGTTGATGCGTGCAATATGGCGGTAGTTCGTTGAGAAGACCCTCAAGAATAATATCCAGGAACTCCTTCAATATTTCCTTGATGTTTTGAGGAGGTTTCGAGGCTTTCTTTCCGCCATCTTCTGCTTCCATTGGGTAGGAACCCAGTGTCGGTTAGTTTTACGTCCTTCAAATTGAGCGAGAGTCTCCACAGGGATATCTCCTATGTCTTCCCCATTTGGTAGTTGGACTCTCCTTCATTTGTTGTAGATGTTTGTTGTACAGTTGACAAAATTGACATAAGGAGATGATTTTTTAAAGGAAGCCTTGCCCAAACTCAAGCCAAGCCCTTTATATTTGTGATGGGGAGGGTAGGTTTTCAGCAAAGTGGGCCAATCTGTAGGTGTAATACTGCTTCACCGTAAACTGGTAACTTGCTGCCATCCACCATCGTTGCGGAACATGCCAAAGGCTTGCACTCTTCCCATAGTCGGTTGATTGCTGCCTTGTTGCATATGGTGTGTGAAGCTCCGTTGTACACAAGTGTTTGGAGGCGTCGCCCTTTGCATATGAACTCAAGCACCAGGGGCAGGCGTTGCTCAGAGTGCCCAAAAATATTTCATTCATAGGTTCAATGGGTACATCCAGTATTTAGTACACCTTTTCGTTGCTATCTACTCCTAAGCTAGCAGCTGGCCAAGGCTGCTTGGGGAAGGGTTTTTCCCTAGGGGCCGGAGTTTCCCACATGACTGTGCCTGTCACCGATGCCGAGTTTGCTGAGCTGGATACATCCAGAGGAAGAGTTCTGGGGTTTTGCAGCTTCCTCTGGACCCCCAGCTTCCGCTTGAGGTGCTTCAGCTCCACTGACTGCTTCCGTGAGGGCCAGGCCGTCGCTGTGGGCTGGTGGCGGAAGAGAATGTTGATTTCGTTGGAAGGTCAGCTCCTTTCCACACTCCTTTATTTTCCCCTATATTCTCCAGTACTAGTATAATCTCCTTAGTTTTGTGCTTCTGATAGAGTCTCTCCCAAAATTTCTCCAAGTATCGGGACCCACGAAAATCACAAGAATTCATTAAAGCATCTTATAGGTTAATGAATCCGTATACTTTCCGGAGACTTGAATATTTTTTCCCATATTGGAAGAGTTTTTTTTTCGCGAAGTTGATTTTTTTCTCTGCGATTTCCCCTGATGAAGACTGGTTATGAGGTGGAGATTTTTCCTCATCATCTCCTCCTGCGGTCGCTTCCAGAACTTTCCTTTTTCTCCGGATAGATCCGCAATGACTGGCGAGTCTCGCTTTTTGCCTTGGGATTGGCTTCCTGATTCGCTCCACTGTTGTGCGGGCGGTACTTGGCATGTGCGGCTTTCATTTTGTTGCAGTAAAAGATTCGGTGGCCAAGCATGCCACAAAATTTGCACGTTAAGTTGGTGTTTTTCGGACGTGGTCGCCCATCGAATCGGTCGATCTCCATCAGCCCGACGAATGTGGAGAGTGCCGAGCAGTTGCCCTATCGCGTACTGCCACCATGCGCTCATCGTGTTCCAGCATTGACCAGTTCAAACCGTTCCGTGTCCGATACAACGTCACTATAGCTCACGTAAGTCGTTACTGCCCTTTGTCGCTTGACTTTGGTCTTCAGCCCGGCGAGGTATGATTGCACGTTTTCCCCCTCGGTCAAGTTGGGAATCCTGTTATAAAATTCCTCCATCTGCTGCGTGTACTACGCTACACTCTCGAGCTGTCGAAGGCGATGATTTTTTTCCCAGGTAAGGAAACCGGAATTTATTGGCTCGAAACGTTTTAGCAGGTCGGTGCGGAACTGCTGCCACGTGGCTTCGCCATGGATAAAAGTACTGTTGTCGCCGATCCACTCGAGTGTCGGCCCTTGCATCAGTGTCACCACGAGTCCACATGAGTGCTGTCCATCCCAAACCTGCAAGCTGTATCCGAGGGTGGCGAAGTAGATCTCCATGTCGGCGATCCATCAGCGAACAGCGGAAGTTCATTTGCTCGGATCGAACGGCTCAGGAGGGCAGGTTCGGAGCTTCAAGAAAATGTTGTGACTGATGTATCGTCACTGTCGTTTTGTCTTGCAAACCGGCGTGGCAAGTTACGCGCTTGAAATCCACTCATTTTGCTTAGCATCTCCTCCTGCAAGGCTTTGATGTGGGCGAAAAGCTGCTGGGTAACCTCGGTTGTCCAGCGGCATTGCCATCCTATTCAAAACCACGTGAGGGGGTTAATTCAAATAAACGCGGAGCTGGTGCTTACCAGTATTGGCACCGAAGTAGTTGCCCTTGACGTTTTCCCGAGGCAGGTTTTTCCGCTACTGCTGCTTACTTGAGACTTGTGAAGTGGGAAATGCCCTGATTACCAAGTGTCATAGGATCGAAATGTGTTGAGGAAAAGTTGCACAATTAATCGATACAGGGTGCATTTATACTTCCAGATTACACCAAGTAACCATGTTTATCCTATCCAAGGGACATTTCTAGAATATAGAATCACAATGTGTATAGCCATACGAGTTTGCGTTAGCAGATACACCCCACGCCTGGTTGGTGATATTATTATATTAATAGGATGATGGCAAATGAGGACTACGAAACCAAAAGAGATGAGATAAAGTTCAAATGAATCACGATAATATGGAGAATGAGATAGATAAGAAATATAGAAATGAGAACGAATTGTAGCAGGGTCGTACTCTCACATAGTGGGCAAAGGGCTTGATGGCAACTGGTTGCGACAGCTGGGAGAATTCGAACCAAAGTGTGTCGGCTGACCGGGGCATACAGTGTTGGAACAAATTGTCTGCATGATGGCCAATTTTGTGTGAAATTTAGCAATTGCTAGTTATTAGGAAGTTTACAATGTACCAGGTTTTAAGGTTCTGGAAGACAAAGGCCACAGCACACGTATGATGCCACCACTATGTTACATCAAAGTTAATAGCATTAGATCCATGGATGTACATTAGGACAGATTTCCATTTCAGACAAGGCATAACATTGTCCATAATCAGTACCTAGCCCATCTACCCTTTGCCCTAACAACAGCTTTTATCCTCCTAGGCATGCTATCTATCAATCCCCTACAAACATCTGCTCCAATACTCTCCCAAGTCTCCTGCACCCGCTCCAAAGTTTGGAGCATGCCTGAAGGAGGGTGCTCATACTTGGCGAGCTCATGTTTGAGGTGAGACCATAGGTGCTCGATGGGATTTAGGTTTGGGGAGGAGGAAAGCCACTGCAGGACTAAGTATTACTGCTCAGAAATGAACTCGTGCACAAGTCTACTCTTGTGCGTGGGGTTGTTATCTTGCTGGAAAATCACTGCAATGGCGGTTAGAGAGTAAAAATCGATAGTCTGAGCAAGCTCATCTTGCAAGATCGCATGGTACAGTTGCACATCCATGCGCCCTTTGATCTTACACATAAAACTGGGGCCGTCGTAGGTCATACATCCCCATATCATTATGGACCCACCCCCATGCTTCACACACTGCTTCACCTGATGCGCTTGAAGAGTCGTGCCATCGCGGATCCACGCGAAGCTGTGGCCATCGCTGCAGAAGCGATTGATCTTGGTCTCATCCGACAAGATCACCCGCTTCCAGTCCTCGATAGTCCAGTCTAGGTGTGCATGGGCGAAGTCCAAGCGATCTTGGATGTTACGCGCCGAAAGGCGTGGCTTCGTCGGTTACTGTACAGCGACAAGCCCTGACTGCTTCAGGGCATTTCGTACTGTGTGAGGGCAGACCTTAATGCCCTCATCTATCTCTAACTGTTTCGCAGCTTCTACACTCGTTTTGACAGCCCCTGAAGTCACGGCATGCACAAGACTGCGTCGATCAGACACCAAAAGCAAACGAGGGCGGCCTGATGGAGGTACAGTTGGCCGTACTGCTAGGCGGCTGGTGCACTGGGATGTCTCTTTCGCATATTTATGTACTGTACTTTTCCCTATCCCTAAATTGCTTGCGATCTGGCGGAAACTACGACCCTGACGAAGAAGGTTTAAGATTTTGTCCTTAATATGCGGTGTTATCGGGCGCATCATGGCAGGGAGCTTGGTGAGGAGTTCGGACGGGTATCGCAAAGTTCTAGTAACATAACCTAGTTCTAGCGAGAAATGCTAGGAAGAAGTTGGTCTAGGCTCTCGGTGGGAGGTAATTGTCCGAATCGAGCGACTTACCTAATATTGAGTACTCGTTTATATAATCTCGATATTCGTTATAAGTGATATTTGTAGTTAGACCCTAAACCCCTAAGGCATAATGTATGTGGCCCGTGAGTACTAGTAACGTACAATATAAATTTTGCAACACATTTTTATTATCAAACAGCCCCATTTTCAGGCCAAATAATTCCATCACTGTATGTCTAGTGATAGTCGATACCAATAGCTTGTTCGAAGCCTCGAAAAACCCATCTTCCCTTGAAAAGATCAGGTTCTCCAACTGCATTTGTTTGCATGCCGCTGCACATGGAAAGTGTTTCCTAGTGTTGCGCTGTTCGAGAGTGTCTACTTCTGCGTCCATAGCAAACTTCCACTTGGCTGCACCAGGTTTAGAGAGATCCTTCTTGATAGTTTTGGGCTCGATTCCTGTTGTTGGTTTTTTGAGCTATGACAATGAGGCTAAGGATTTTTAGTACAGACTGGACTCTACGTGGGTGAATGTGTCTACGTACTTCGACAAAGCATAGTGAGCTACAGTATTTCGGTTGGCAGTTGCCATCATGTGATTCTGCTTTCATGCGCTGTTGACGAAGCTGGCCTTTAAAATAATCGGCAGCTGTTGAGGTGGAATGTGGACATGTACGGTTGGAGAGCAGAATGAACAATGGGGTTCCTGCTGCACTGCCTCCTGTGGTTGGAACAAATTATTTGAAGAGGTTCCGACAAGGTTCAGTTGGACTAACAGAGTTGAACGGAGAGGCTGATGTAGTCGGTGGAGGGACAATAGAAGGGCTAGCTGTCATGCTGACATGAGGATAATATTCTTTTGTTGCATCTGCTTCGTCCTGAGGTATGGCAAGAATGTGTTCATCGATGTAACGTGCATGATCCTGCAACTGTTGTTCCCTGTCCTGTTTGAAGGTGTCATGGAATAGTTTTTCGAAGAAGATGCAACTATTTTTGACATAAAACTCTACGATCTTCACAATCCATGATGGTCCACACGTAGGAGTCTTTCAAAACACCGAAATGTTCACCCAACAAGTACGTTCAGTAAATATGCACGAGTTGTGCTTGGAAATCTGTAATCAACATGCAGCCACACACTAAAGCTTGTTTTTCACAGGTAAATACCTGGTTTTTTTGCAAAATAACGGGTGATCTTTTCACCAAATCCAGATTCTGACGGGTGAATTTTCACCAAGCACGTGCGATGTCGTTGGACGCATGAAGGTATGTCCAAGTCGTTGGTGCCAATGTAAATATGTCGTGTGATGTCCCTTTGAGTGCACGTGTAGGTCAGATTGGATGAAGAATGCTGGCAATTGATGAACCACTGGAGTGGGATTGACGCAAGTGCTGTAGGAAAAGGTTGTACATATCCGCTTCCTTCGTCGTCTCCACCCAAGGTATGTCAAGGTGTCAACGTTGTGCTCACGCATCAGGTATGATGTATTCATATCTTCCTCATGAGTCTTCAACATCCATTGGTTCTTCAATTGTAGCTGCAATATGTTCTGCACTGTATCCCCATGCGCCGATTGCCGATCCCCAGGTTCCTTCTGTTGCCGTGGATGAAGTGCCCCATCCAGTTTCTACTTCAGCTGGTGCATATTCGACTTGTTCAACAGCTACTTCTGGTTCAAGAGAAGCAGTGCAAGAAGGCTGAGGAGTGGTACTAAAGACATTGAGCCCTCCATAAAGGTCTCGTATTGATAATGTCAAGGAGCAAGAGAAACGGCGCGTTGACTATCATCAATTGAACATTCAAGTGAGAATCTTAAAGCCCGACCAGCAGGTTACAAATCTGTTTTTCTCAAGATGCATCACCTTGAGGCACTTGTTACAGGGAATCACTCACCAAGTTGCCACACATGCTCAACCTGACACAACTGCTGCCGAGAAAAACTTGGCAGAGCAATAGGCCCTCAATTTTTGAGGGGAGGACCCTCTCCCCCTAGTCGCGGGGTAGTTACCTCGAGTGACTGACAAATTCGTGGTGCAACAGTTTGAGATTCATTGCATGTTTCGCGTTTCGGGCATGGAAAAGCTAATCATAAACGACACTTCCCCAAGAAAACTGAACAATTGAGCTCTTCTTTTGACCAGTGCCCAAATGAGGTTGTTTGCGTATCCCGAAAAACAAATTGCAAAAGAAGAAACTTAGTGCTCCTATCAAGGTCGCCCCCAGCCAAAAGGGAGGCACAAAACTTGGCACTCTTTCCAAGTTTCTAGGCCCTCGCAGCCTCGCACACTAGCTGCATTTTTTCCTATCAATCACAATCTTACAGCCCACCTACCTCAACTTTGCCAATATGCAACTAGTCGGTGGATCTTTAAGATTGATATGCCGTCTTTGATTCTAGCAAAGCCAATTAAGTTCTCATCCGCTTTCTTTTCTCAGTGGTATAATTATGTCACCATTCAACCGACGATGCTGCTGCTTTGGATCAACTGAGCCGGCAATAGAGGATTAAAGCCAAGATGGTTAACAATGAGGACCTCGTTAAGGTGAAGTGAAACACCAGTGTCATCAGATTCCACTACGATGTTACCGATTTCTGATGCTCGCATCGTCGGAATCGTTTGCAACTGTGTATCGTTCTTGTTCTAGAGGATCGCATCAGTTGCGGAGGTAGTGGCTGGAAGAAGCCACATGTTGGCTGCAAAAACTATCAAGAAACCAAGTATTAGCGTGGTGTGGATGATTCTTCCAGGCGATGTAAGCATACACTTGCACATTGAGATACAGTAACAAAGAGTGGCACTTTGGCAATCTGCTTTGGCTTCATCTTTATTGATTTCAACTGCTTGCTTTGTTCACGTTCAATGTCAATGCCACTGTCGCTGTTGTCATATCCATGTCTTGCTCGGTACTGAATACCACTTGGCTAGTGAGGCCCGATCATGCAGTCGATACTCATTTTTCCCTTTGCAGATTGTGCCGAAGACATTGACTAAGCAGGGATAGTCTTTGTCCTGGCGGCTTCACATGACTTCTCACGTTTCCTGTTTTTCAGCTTTTGTCAGTCTTCGATATAGTGACACGTCCTTTTGCAGAATTTGCAGAATCCTTTTTCCCTTCCTTGACTGCTCCAAATGGCTGCACCCAGCATAGACGCTCACCTTTATCCGCCCACCGTTGGCGTTGTTTAGGCCGAAGTCTTGCTTCTCTACCATCAGGGTGGCATAAAGAGCAATTTCATAGATGTTTCCTTGAGAGCACAAGAGAGACTTGCATTGGCACGACTGGGGTCTAAATCCTGCAAGAAAAATAGTGACAAATCAGTAACTGCTCTGTCTTCCTTCGCATTTCTTGGATTGGTTATGCAGATTTATGCATCAATTGATGTAGCTTCTGGCACCAGAAAAAAAGGAAGCAAAGGCTGCTTGAAAGGTGAGAGATTTTGAACCAGCAGCGTCTAAACCATTAGGGAATGCTTGTAATAACATGCCTTGTCTTCATGGTTGCATGCCTGTTTCAAGAAACTTCGAGGAGTGTCGAATTATCCCCAAATGCCTGAAGACTACAGAGGAGTTAGAACTTGAACCCCCAAGTATAAAAGTCATGGCCGTCGAAAAGGACAGAAGTAAGAAATTCTACTTCATTAACAATGGACGGTTATATGGAGTAGGGTTGACTTTCAATTGTTGGGTGTTGATGTGGTTGTTGTTGTTGTGCAGGACTTCCATAGAAGGCTAAAGACCCAACATAGTCCAGGTGATGAAGGTACAGCAGCAGCTGCGGCTCTGGCATATTTGAAGCTATCAACACTTATGGGTGAGTCACTTTCAACTGTTGTGGTACTTGTTAACTTGGTTGATTAGCCATAACAACCGCAAAGTAAGATACTATAGGTCATTAGTAGAGAGTCCGAAGGCAGGCTGGTAAAAATAAGAACCAACTGTCCTCATGTCAGACATCCTATACCTCTACTTCGACATTATTGCTGTTGGGCTAGTAACACTTATGCAGAAGAAACTGGATAAAGGGGTTTCAGTAAACTCTACTTGCTCTGAATTGTCAGAGAGAATGAATGATAAAGCACATGCAGGACAAGGTGCCTATATTTGTGTTCTACCCTCTATAGTCTGCACCAAGTTAGCCTAGAGCACATACAAATATGAACGCTAACACACCCTCTAGGCTAGGTAGGGGCAGAGTCTAGCAGCAAAACAAACACAGCAAACCAGGGCAGCACTACTAGTCTGACCTCTGGTGTATGTAACAAGCAGATCAGGGCAGCACTATTTCTCTGACCATTGAGACAAGGGCTAGAAGGCCAGTCAGCAAGTGCAACAAGAGAACCAGTAAAGCTCAGCATATACATAACCGGTATAGTACAAATCAGGATAGAAGCAAGTGTGAGGCTCCTGGGACTGGGCCAAGCTGAGTTCAAAACCAGTGATGATCACGAGGCCTAAGGGCCTTGGTGAAGATATCAGCAGTGTTGGCCTTTGAGGCCAGCTGTGCTACGTGGGCTTGGCCACGCTACTGTAACTCACGCAGCAGGAAGTACCGAAGCTGGATGTGCTTGGCCTTGCCCTCAAGTTGAGCCTCCTGACACTGGAGGATCATGGCATGATTATCAGCAAACAGGACCGCAGAGCAGGAACGTTAGCGAGCGGAGCTCCTGAGCGCACATAGCATCAGCATAGATCTCTGCCTTACAACTAGACAGAGCTATCGACGACAACATGAGACTGCACCCGCACCAAAGCTAAAGCAGTAGCCCTATGAGGACCTGAGTGTCTCCAAGTCATCAGCCCATGACATGTCTGTGTGTCCAGTGAGGACCACGGGCTCCCGTCCTCCCAGCACAAGCCCTAGTCCTGATGTACTCACCAAATACCGCAGTACCCTCTTGGCAGCCGACTAGTGCTCTGGCTGGTGTCTGCCTGTCGCAACGGAGTGAGCAAGGATACTGAGAGGGTATGCCAGATTTGGATGAGGGCACGTTATCAGGTACATGAGACATCCCACCAGCTCTGCGTAGGGACCACTGGGCTCGACCTGGTCACCAAAAACTGGAGCTAATAGCTTGTGGAGCACAGGTAGGGGAGTGGGTTGTGCCGACAAGAACTGAAGGCCGAACCTTTGGAGGATCTGTTGTACCATGTGGGTCTGGGAGAGGGTGACTGTGTGCGCTGCACAGTCACGAGAGATCTCCAAGCCCAGATAGTGCCGCAACTCTCCCAGGTTTGTGCAGGCATGTCGCCTGAGCAGCTCAGCCTTCACTGAGGCTAGTGCAACCCTATTTGGTGTAGCAAATATAAGGTCATCTACGTACACAAGGATGTAGAAGGGAGTCTGACCAACACAAACGAAGAGCGAGGGATTATTAGAGGATGAGAAGAACTCGAGCACAATGGGTGTAGTGCGGAGCGTGTAGTGCCATTGACAGGGCGCCTGCCGTTGACCGTAGAGAGGCTCCACTAGGTCCTAGGAGGGAAGGATCTGGTGAAGCCTGGTGGACGCCACAAGTAGTTCTGCTCATGTAGGCTACCTTGCAAGAAGGTGCTCAAGATGTCCAGAGAGTGGAGCTCGTAGTCATGCTGTGCGGCTGTGTGGAGGAGCATCCGAAGTGTAGTCATTTTTGAGGTGGGGAAGAAGGTCTGGAAGAAGTCCACACCCTCGTGCTAGCTGAAGCCTCTGGCCACATACCGCTCCTTGAATTGCAGCGGCTCTCCAGATGGCCGCATCACCTTATAGACCCACATGCCATCGACAGAGTTCGCCCCAAGGGTAGGAACCGCATCGACGTAAGCGCCAGTGGATTTATAGAATGCCATCTCTGCCTCCATAGCCTGTATCCACTGGGCTGCCCATGGCCCTGAGACCGCCTCAGGATACGAGTGTGGGGTAGGGATGTCCTGGGCATACGGGTCACCCTCATGGGACACTAGCACCGTACACAGATGATGTACAGCAACCGCAAGGAAAGCCAGCTCGTATTGCCTATCCTGCAGAATGTCACTACCAAGGGCAGGTGCACCCCAAACGGACGGAGGATGGGTAGGGCCAGAGACCTAAGCGGAGCGTAGTCAAGCGTTGGCGTGCAGCAAAGTCAATGACAACAGCGATAAGGGCAGAGACGCCAGTCGGAGGAGCCGTAGCTTCCGTAACAAGAGAGGCAAGCAAGCGGGAGACGACTGGACGAGCAGTGCGAGCAAAGCCATAGGGAGAAGCAGAGGACAGAGTTATGGATGACTGAGGAGGTAACGGTAGGATGGGGAGTGGGGGAGCATGAGAACGATGGACCATAGGGTGGACACGAGCACGAGGACAAACAGGATGACCACCAAGGGGACGACGCACCCAGTGGGGCAAGGAGGGAATGGGGGAGAGAGCAGGGGACAGGGGACGGAGGAGAACAAGGGGGGAAACGAGCCCGAGACGAGTCGTGGGGAGGGAACAGTGGGCCGTGGACAGGAGGAGGCTAAAGGGGAGGCGTGGGAGGCACGGGTTGGCAGTTAGGGGAACCGGAGGAAAGGCCGAGGAGACGAAGGGCAGACTGCGGTTCCTGCTACTACTGCTGCTCCCGGCCCACGCCAGGACACCCAGCCCCACCACTGCCACCGCCAATACTCTCCGAGTCAGCATCCCCATGAATAGCATCCCCAGAATCCGCATCCCTGGAGTCAGATTTCCTAGAACCAGCACCCCCAAAGTCAGCACCCATAGATCCATCAGACCGGAACCACCACCCCCAAGGCCCACTGACCCCCCCCGCTGCTGCTGCTGCTGCTGCGACTGCTGCTACGACCGCTGCTGCTGCGGCGGTATTGGGGGAGGCGGCTGAGGTGCCTGGGGCACCGGGGCTTGGGGGAGGGGGCCCCAGCTGCGCAGGCGCATCCCCAGCCACCAAGCTCCCAGAGTCAGCAGACTACCCCACATGCCCAATTGAGTAAAGGAGAGTGGTGTGGGAGCCACCAGACATGGCCAAGCGGTATAGGAGGGCAGCGGAATGCGGAGGAGGGGCGCGGAAGAGAGGGGGAGGAGGAACACGAGTGCCACAGTAAGGGAAGCACACATAGAAGGAGATAGACTCGTCAAACGTAACGTCATGGGAGTGAAAGAAGCGGTGCTGCACCGAGTGGTAGAACAGCCAGAGTGTCGAGCACGAACCCGAGGAAGGCACAGGGGAGGGTGCGAGCCAAGAGGTTGTCTGCGCTGGTCTCGCGGGCGTGAGCTAGGCAGCCCCAAGCATGGAATGCAGAGGCGTCACCAGGGGACCCAGTCCAGAATAGGGTCGGCAAAACCTGCAGCCGCGAGGAGCGAGACCAGATGTGAAGCAGGTAAGCTGCTTACAGCACCGCGAACGGCCACAAAAAATTAGGGGCACTGGCATGGACCATCGAGGTGCGACCCACCTCCATAACCAGACCAATGCGTTGCTCAACTACCACATTCTGCTACGGCGAGTCTGGTAGGGTAAACGTCTGGGTGATGCTTTCCGCATGGCAGAACGCGCCAAGACGACTGGAGGCGAACTAGCCACCACGGTCGGAGTGAGGATGGAGCACGGGCAGGGAGTGCTGGGTGCGGATGACGCAGAGCCACAGGAGGAGAGCGTCAGACACGTCGGCCTTTTGCTCCAACAAGAACACCCTGGTAAACCGCGAGAAGTCGTCGACCACAACCAGGAAGTAGCGCTCCCTCTGAGGTCCCAGACATCCATGTGTAGATTCTGTAGTGGAGCAGGGGTCTGAGGAAAAGTGGAGGGGTGAGGGGTGGCATGTTGTCGGCCCTCAATGTAGGAGGTGCATGTTGGGGCTACCGAGGCAAGGAGGACAAGGAGCGACACGAGGAGACCAATGATTTGACCGTGCTATACCGTTTGATGCAGACGCGTGAGAGCAAGGTGACCTAAGCGGTTGTGCCACAAGAGTTATGGGTGGATGAGGGAGCAACAGGAGTAGGACGCGACAACATGGGTGGACGAAGCTACCAGGGGGGGACGAGACCTAACGCAGGGTCGCGGTCAAAGATGGTGAGACGGGAGCCCGTGGCTGCGCCCGTAAAGGCTGCATACCTGACGTGGCCAGGGAACGTGGTGGTGACACTGAGGTCCTGAGTATAACCAACACCAATTAGGTTCTTGGCAGACGTGGGAATATGCAAGCAGGTAAGGGAGCCAGACAGGACAGCGGGATAGGGGAGGGTCGTGGTGCTGCGGGCGATGACTGTGGCAGGCGAGTCTGCGAGGGAGACCAATACCGGTGCAGAAAGTAGTGTGAGAGCAGTGCGATCTTGGAAGAAGCCGCGAGACACACCAGAGTCTATGTGAAGAAGAGGGCCGCTGCAACAGGGGCTGGCAAGGAGCCTAGACTACACACAGCAGAGGATCCTAGACTACACACAGCAGAGGATTCTAGACTACACATACAGCGGAGGATCACAGCGGAGGATCCTAGACTACACACAGCGAGGGATCCCATACTACATGCAGTGGAGGATCGTAGACTACACATAGGAGGATAATCTGAGTCAGCAATACTATAATCATCAGAGTACAGAGAAAACATAGTCAAGCCTATCTGGGCCATCTCTAATAAAGCACCGGGATGCTGCGACGAATCAGGGCAGGCTAGTCTAGTGGGGCCGCCTTGGGCCCAAAGTGGCCATGGAACAAGTCGTCCAGGCGGCGGAAGCAGCGGGCAGCTGTGTGGCGCGTGCGCCCTCAAGCCGTGTGGTGCACGGGGCCCATTTGGATCTAGTACACACAATGCACGAGATCCCCAGGCCCCATGCCTCCCTGACCCAGGAGCCACGCAAAACCCAGGGCACCGACTGCCTAGATGCCCAACCACCAAGACCCGCACCACGACCAGCACTCCCAGGGCATACTGGCCCCTACTGCGGATGCTGCTGCTGCTGCTGCTTCAGCGGCTGCTGCTTCTGCAGCTGCAGCTGTTGCGGCGGCTGCTGCTCCCCCTCCTTCTCCGCACCTGCACGTCTGCCAGTGCCTGGGGCCCCACCAGCGCCTCCAATGCCCTCCTCTGCAGATGCCTCACAACCACAAAGAGCACTGCCAGCGCCCAGCAGAGCAGTCGGGTGTAGTGACTGCCGGAGCGGTCTCGGCGACAGTGGCGGAGGCAGCTGGGACAGGGAGTTGGGGCGGAGGGCAGCCCTGAAAGAGAAAGGCCGCCACCACGCCAAAGGTCTGGGCTATGGTGCGGAGGCGTCTCTATCTGCATTAGGGATGTGGAGATGAGGTCGATAGTGAGCTCAGTGGGGTGCAGTACGAGGAGGGCATTGCTTGCAGGGGCGAGGCGGCAAAGCCAAGCCATGAACCCGATCGCTCAGCCCTCGGTGTCCAGCCGAAGGACAGGCACCGACGCCGACGGGGCCGCCATGCCGGCATTAGAAACAGATGCGACACATACTCGGACAGGGGGCGGCATCAACAGGGGTGGCACACCGCAACAGTGGCGGCGGTAGGGTCGGCTGCAGGTCGAGCGATAGCTCCGACATCAGGCGGCCAAGAGTCACCGCACGAGGAGACGGGTGCCGGTGACCCGCAGCAAGTGACGGCGCCGATGGCTGCAGTGCCGGTGGCTGCAGCTGCAGTTCTGGCAGTCGAGGTACGGTGGCAGTAGTGCTGGCGGTGGCGGCCGCAGTGCGGGTGGCTGCAGGTGCAGCGGCAGCGATATCTGCGGCAGCATGAACAGCGGCGGTGGCTGCAGGTGCTGTGGGGGCTGCATTGGTGGGTGCGGCTGCGGCTGCACTGGCGGTAGTGGCTGTAGCTGCAGCAGTGGCAGCAGCAACTCTGGCAGCCGCGGCAGCAGCGCTGGCGGCAAGCAGCCGGCGGCAGGCGGCTGGCGGCTGCTCTGGCAGCTCGCAGCGCTGGCAGCGTTGGCAGCTGGAGGCTGGCGGCTGGCGGCTGGCAGTGCTGGCGGCTGGCGGTTGCAGCAGCAGTGCTGGCGGTTACGGCTAGCGACTGTGGCTGGCGGCAAGCAGCGGGCATCCAGGGGCAGGCAGCGCGCAGCAGGTGGCTTGCAGAGGGCGGTGCACAGTGGACAGCAAGCAGCGGGCAGGGCGCAGCGGGTGGCGGGCAGCGGGCGACGTGCAGTGGGCAGCACGCAGTGGGCGATGAGCAGCGGGTGGCACACAGTGGGCAGTGCACAGCGGGCGGCGAGCAGCGAGCAGCGGGCTGTGTGAGCAGTGGGTGGCAAAGGGCAGTGGGAGCGTGAGCATGAGGCAGTGCGGGCAGCGGGCTATGGCTAGGGATAGGGCGTAGGCTAGGACGAGAAGGGAGTGGGGAGAACCTAGGGCGGAAGCGTGGAGGCTAGGACCTAACCTGGCGATGATACCATGTCAATGGAGAGAATGAATGATGAGGCACATGCGGAACAAGGTTCCTACATTTATGTTGTACCCTTTATAGTCTGCACCTAGTTAGCCTACAGTACATACAAGTATGTACACTAACAAGAATGCCATGTTAAAGTAATGAAGTTACTTAATGGGGGGACCAACATCTAGACTAGGTGGAAACACAGAGTAATAAAGTCAGCGGAAGACATACACCTTGTATATGAAATGCCCATAATGACAAGAATAATAATATTATGGAATGCATTGTTAGAGTTCATATATATGTATATACATGTATATTAGGAATATATGAACTATAACCTAGCTAGGTGCAGTTTATATAGGGTACAACACTTAGCTACATTCTTTGTTCCTGCCTTGCCCTAGTCAACACATTCTCTCTCAATATGGTATCATGCTAGGTTAGCTCCTAGTCGTGGCGCTTCCGCCCTAGGTGCTCCCCACACCTCTCCCACCCTAGCTTACCTCCTAAGCCTAGGTTAGGACCTAGTCTCGTCCTAGCTTGCGCCCTAACCCTAGGCCGCCGCCCTGCCTCCGCGCTGCTCGCTACTCACCGCCTGCTGAGCATCGCCCGCTATACGTGCTGCTTGCTGCAGCCGCTGCCCACCGCCGGCTGCGCGTTGCCGCCGTGCACTGCCTGATGCTCGCCGCCACCAGCTCGCCCCGCCAGCTCGCAGCCAGCAGCTTGCTGCCAGACGCTCGTTGCTGCTAGCCTGCCGCTTTCTGCCACTGCCGCCAGCCTGCTGCTCGCTGCTGCTGTCGCTAGGCTGCTGCTTGCCGCCGGTGCCGCCAACCTGCCACTCGCTGCCGCCAATCTGCTGCTCGCTGCTGCTGCCGCCGACTTGCCGCTCGCCCCTGCCCGCTTGCCGCTCGCTGCTCCTGCCTGCCGCTCGCGGCTGCCGCCAGCTCCTATTTCCTGCCTGCCATTGGCCACCTACCTCCTTGGGCCAACCAGCTGCCAGCTAGCCATCTGCCAGCCACCAGCCCGCCACTGGCCTAGCCGCCTGTGAGCCGCCGACCTACCACTAGCTGGCCGCTCCAGCCACTCTCGCCACCGCTACGGCCACAGCCACCACTGCTGCTGCCAATGTTAGTGCACCTACAGCCATTAGCGCCACTGCCACTAGTGTCGGCACCTCCCACTAGTCTCCTCCTTGTCTCTAGACCTCCTCACCGCCTCTCCTGCTGGAATGACGACCTCATCCGGGTTTGTCCTTTGATTGGATGCTGAAGGCCGTGCGGTCGGCTTCGCTCTCTGGCTTCTCGCTCTCCACCGGCAGCTGGTGAGCCAGCTTGTGGACAACGAGCTACTGGAGGCCCACATTACTGGTGAGCTGACGTCCCCAGCCCCATCCTAGGTCTCTTGCTGCCGGTGCGTCGTCGGTGCAGCGCGAGGAGTACGCAGGTGCCCGGATTGCCTACGCCATCTGGCGGGCTCGCGACGCTGCTTCGCTGCTGGCCATCACCAGGTGCCTGCCAGTCGACGAGCAAGCTCACTTTGAGTTGCAGGAGATGTCGAAGGACCTATGGGATGCAGTCGCCTGCTACTCGTCCCCGTCCTCCGCCGCCCTCTGCCGCCTCCTCCTTCCATTCCTCTTCCCTGGCCTGGCCTCCTTCTCCGTGGTCGCGGATCTCGTTGCACACCTCTGCGACCTCGAGGTACACTATCGTGCAGCCCGCCCTAAGGACCACCTCGCCGTTCACCCCCCGCCCACCTTTGACACCCTTTACTTCCTCACCACCTGCATTCCTGACCGCCTCGCTCCTACAAGTGATGCTCTTCTTGCACCGTCCCCCACTGCCCTCACCATCAACTACTTCTCCATGTCCCTGACGAAGGTCAAGACCCACCTCCGTGCCATCGCCGAGTCCACAGGGGCGGTGGCGGCTGCTGTCTTTCAGGGCTACTCTCCATCCCTGGTCGTTGTCTGTGGTGCCTCTACCTCTGTCGCTGAGACCTCTGCGGTGGTCACTGCACCTGGCCGCTCTGCAAGGCACTCGTAGTGTCGTGGTGGTCGTTGGGGATTGGCAGGCGATCGGGGCACTGGTGAGGCTTTGGGAGCTAGCGGAGGAGCACACACGAAGGAATGAGGGGGAGCAGCAGCAGTCGCAGCAGCAGTAGCATTAGCAGCCACAGCAGCCTCAGTGGACGCAGCAGCTGCAGCGGCAGCAGCCACAGTGGGGCCTTCGGAGTTATGGGCATGGTCCGGGCCCTGGTGGTTGGGCCCCGGGGCAGTCGCTGCCCTGGGGCTCGCGTGGCTCCTTAGGGGATGTGGTACCACATCCAGACCGCCCCCCTGCACTGCAATGTCTATGGGCGCCCGGGTCACACCGCCACTTGCTGCTTTCGTCGCCTGAACGATTTGTACCGTGGTCACTTTGGGCCCCTGGCGGCCCCTCTGGAGTGGTCTGTCCTTATCCGCCGCGGCATCCCGGTGTTTGAATTAGAGATGGCTCAGATAGGCTTTGCTATGTATTCTTTGTATTCTGATGATTATAGTATTCCTCGTTCATTTTTTTCTGCTGTGTGTAGTCTAGGATCCATGGCTGTGTGTAGTCTAGGATCCTCTATTGTGTGTAGACTAGGCTCCTTGTCGGCCCGTGCTACGGCGGCCCTCTTCTTCACACTGGACTCTGGCGCATCACACTGGTTCTTCTGAGACCACAGTGCACTCACGCTGCTTCCTGCACTGGTACCCATCTCCCTCGTAAACTCGCCTACCGCAGTCGTCGCTCGCAGCCCCATTGCCCTCCCCTGTCCAACTGTCCCCGTCCGGCTCCCTCACCGGCTTGCATATCCCCACGTTTCCCAAGAACCTGGTTGGTGTTGGTCATATGCAGGACCTCAGTATCACTACCAAGTTCCCTGGCCACGAGAGATATGCAGCATGTACAGAGCGCCATCACGAGAGCCCGACTTGCCACCTTGGACCATAAGCATGCATCCGGTATCTTCACACTGCACACAGAGTCCCCCCGGGTAGCTGCGTCCAAGGTTGCCGCGTCCTGCTTCTGTCACTCCCTCACCCAGCCAGCACTCCTGTAGCACCACCGCTTAGGTCACCCTGCTCTCCCACGTCTGCGTCACATGGTACAGCACGGTCTTGTCACTAATCTCCCTACGTCACTCCCCACCCTCCCCACCTCAGTAGCCCCCACGTGCACCTCCTGCATCGAGGGCCGGCAGTGCGCCGCCCCTCACTCCTCCTCATTTCCTCCCACCAATGCTTGCCTACAGACTCTGCACATAGACGTCCGGGGCCCCGCCCAGGTCCAAGGGCCTCACAGCAAGCACTACTTCCTGGTTGTGGTCGACGACTTCACAAGATTTACCATGGTTTTCCCATTAGAGAGGAAGGCCGACATGACTGACGCCCTCTTTCCATGGCTCCATATCCTCCGCACACAGCGCTCCCTATCTGTGCTCCGTCTTCACTCCGACCGTGTTGACGAGTTCACCTCTGGTCGTCTTGGTAAGTTCTGTCGTGAAGAGGGCATCACCCTCACGTTCACCTTTCCAGACTCGCCACAGTAGAATGGGGTAGCTGAGCAACGCATCGGGCTGATCATGAAGGTGGCCCGCACCTCCATGGTCCATGCGGGTGCCCCCTATTTTCTGTGGTTGTTTGCGGTACGCTACGCGGCTCACCAGCTAAACATGTGGTCACAGCCACAGGTTTTGCCGACCCTTCTTTGGACTGGGTCTCTTGGTGACGCGTATGCATTCCACTTCTATGGCTGCCTGGCTCACGTCTGCACCGGAGGCGCAGACAAGCTCTCAACCTGCACTCTCCCCTTTGTCTTCCTCGGGTTCCCGCTCGACGCTCCTGACTTGCTGTTTCTACCACCCGGGAAAACACCGCTTCATTCACTCTCATAATGTTACGTTCAACGAGCTTGTCTCCTTTTATGCTCACTTTTCTCACCGTGGAACTCGCGTTACTTCTCCCTCTCTCTTCCTCGCCCCTCCTCCACCTACCGCTCCCCTCCCACCCCGCCCGGCCCCGTCTGATGTCTCCCACGCCACTCCCCTCCCCTCGGTTGGGCCTGCCGGGGAGTCTGGTGACTCTGGAGGCCCCGTGGCTGGGGGTGCGTGTGCCGCAGGTGCGGCGTCCCTCCCCCTAGCCTGGGTGCCCCAGCCACCTCAGCAGCCTCCCCCGCTGCTGCAGCCACAGCAGCAGCATCCGCGGGGGGCCATGGACTCTGGGGGTACTGGATCTGGGGGTGCTAGTCCTGAGTTATCTGGCGCGGGCCGGGAACAGCAGCAGCAGCAGCCGCAGCCGTATGAGCAACAGCAATCTGCCCTTCGTCTCCTTGGCCTTTCCTCTAGTTCCCCTGATAACTCCCCGTCCCACCCACAACGCCTCCCCTCCCCCCTGTCCACTGTTCGTTGGGGGTGCACCTGTCCTTGGCAATGACGTTCTAGGGGATAGGTAGTACGAGCTAGCTTTCCTTGCGACTGTTGTACCTCATCTTTGCACCATGCATGTGTCCCCTACGGGTGACCCTGATGCATTGGACATCCCTTCCCTATGTTTGTACGCCGAGGTTGACTTGGGGCACTTACGATGACAAAGTTCCTCTACATGGGGCAAACATAGTCGATGGCATGTGCAGCTGTAAGGTGAAGCACCTACCTGGAGAGCCGCCGCAGTTCAAGCAGTATGTGGCCAAAGGCTTCTGTCAATGAGAGGGCGTGGATTTCTTCCAGGCCTTCTCCCCTTCTCTTTAGGTGCTCCTCTACATAGCCGTACAGCGTGACTACGAGCTCCACTCTCTGGACTTTTCGACAGCCTACACAAGCAGATCTACTTGCGGCACCCACCAGGCTTCTCCGGGTCCTTCGCCCTTGGAACCCAATGGAGCAAGCGCCACCCTGTCTACAATCTACGCCAGGCACCCCGTGAGTGACACGACACGCTCCGTACTACACTCATGGCTCTCCCCTTCTTCCTGTCCTCTACTGAACCCTCGCTCTTTGTTCGTGCTTGTTACAGGATCGAATGGGTCGAGGAAAAGTTGCACACAGATACAAGGCGTTTTTATATTTCCAAGGTACATCAGGTAACCAGGTTTATCCTATCCAAAGGGAATAGACCCTTCTAGAAATAGAATCACCCTGCATACAGCCACCCAAGGCTATTGGCTTTAAGGGATTACAGCACGATTACGCTAGATATAGCGTGCCAGTACATCTCGAGCCTGGTCGGTAATATAATCATAATAATAGGATAAACCAAAGGATAATGGAAAATGAGGAATAGGAAACCAAATGAGATGAGATAAAAATCAATGGGATCAGGACAAGAAGAAGTATGAGATAGAGGAAAAATATGGAAATGAGAAAGAAGTGTAACGAGGTCGTACTCTCACACTTCCCCCCATCAAAGCTGGGTGGTACAATTAACACCCTTCTTGACAAGGTAGTTGCGAAGAGGACGACGAGTGTTACCCATCTCAGAGTCAGGAACCCAACTATCCTCAGAAGGATCATAACCCTTCCAACGAATGAGAAGCTCCACGGTGCCATTCCGACGATGGCGGTGTGCAAGCATGGACTCGACCTCGTACTCGGGTTCATTGTGGACGAGGACGGGCGGTGGCGGCGGCGGTTGGCATCTGGTGAAGACCATGTTAGGATCTCGATAGGGCTTCTGAAGTTGGACATGGAAGATGTTGTGAATCTTCCAAGTAGCTGGCATGCGTAAGCGGAAGGTAACAGGAGTGACCTATGCTTCGACAAGAAGGGGCCCGCAGAAGCAAGGTCAAAGTTTGGATAGGAGATAACTAATGTCAAGGTTGCGGGTGTCGAGTAGAACCTGGTCTCCCACGCTGATGGTGTGGTAAGTGCGGTGGCAATCGGCCTGACACTTCTGTTGCTGCATGAAGTCGTGTGCGGGTTGGACCGTGGCTGATACTGTTGGTTTCTGTGGCATGAGCGGGTTGCGTCCAAAAAAGAGGAAGAACAACGTCTGTCCAGTAGCGGCGTGAGTGGCGTTATTGTAGGCAAACTCCAAGATGGATAGATGCAAGTCCCACTTAGAGATTTGATCCTTGCATGCTGCGCGGAGGAGTTTCTCTACAATTTGGTTGAGACGCTCGGTCTGTCCATCTGTTTGTGGATGGTAGGCGGATGACATGGCGAGTTTGGTCGCGAGCAGAGACATCAGTTCCTTCCAGAACTTGCTGGTGAACTTAGGGTCTCGGTCGGAGATGAGTGTGGTTGGAATGCCATGCTGTAAGATTATGTAGCGAACGAACCGTTGTGCTTTCTCCTCGGTGCGTGCTGTCATGTGTGGCAGGATGAAGTGTCCCATTTTGGAGAATTTGTCGATGACGAGGATTGCGTCATGACCGCTTGTGGTAAAAAGTAACCCGGTAACGAAGTCCAGGCTAACCACTTGCCCTGGTTGTTCTGGGATAGGAAGAGGCTGTAACAATCCAGTGTTTTTCTGCTTGCTGCTCTTTATCCGCTGACATGTAACGCACGAGATGACGAATTTCTGTACGTCGTCTGCCATATGGGGCCAATAGTAGTGCTTGGCAATAACGGTGAGCGTTTTTCGCTAAGTCAATTTCTTTCTCAACGATTTTCCCTGTCAAAGACTAGTCATGGGGTGGAGATTTTCACCCATCATTTCCTCCTCGCGTCGAATCATGTTCGTTGAAGTTGATTTTTCTAGAATCCCGCGGCCGCTTTCGAGACCTTTCTTTTTCGCCAGCTAGATCCGCATTCACTAGCGATTCCCGTTTTTGTCTTCTGATTGGCCAAAGAATTTCCGCCACTGTTGCGTGCCCGATACTCTGCACGTGCGGCTTTCATTTTGTTGCAGTCAAACATTCGATGGCTCGGCACCCCGCAAAAATCACACGTGAAGTTGGTGTTTTTCGGACGTGGCCGCCTGTCGAACTTGTTGATTTCCATCGGGTCGGCAAACATGGGGTGAGCTGAGCGGTCGCCTTGTCGCATACTGCCGATGTGCGCCCGTCGTGTTCTGGTGTTGACCATGTCAAACCGTTCCACTGCCGAAACGACGCCACTGTAGCTCGTGTAATTTATCGCTGCTACCTGTCGTTTGACGTCGGTCTTCAGCCCAGCAAGATACGACTGTTAATTTCCCCTTCGATCAAATCGGGAATGCATGTATTGTGCTACACTCCCGAACTGTTGATGGCGTTGACTTTTTTCCCGAGCAAGGAAACCGGAATTTATCGGCTCAAAACGTTTCAGCAGATCGGTGCGAAACTACTGCCACGTGGCTTCGCTGTAGATGAAGGTACTGTTGCCGCCAATCCACTTGAGTGCCGGCCCTCACATCAGTGTCGTCGCGAGTCGCACGTGTTGATCATCCCAAACTGGCAAGCTCCATCTGACGGCTGTGAAGTAGATCTCCATGTCGGCGATCCATCTGCGGACATCGGAATTTCGATCGCTCTGATAGAACGGCTGAGGTGGGCGCGGCTTTGGAGCCGCGAAAAACTGTTGCGACTGCTGCGTCGTCGTCATTGTCATTTCATGCTGCGCGCCAGCGAGTTGAGTTACTCTCTCGAACTCGTTTTGCCAAGCTTCGCGGTCAGCTCCCATCTCCTCCTGTAGGGCGACGATGCTTGCGAAGAGCTGCTGGGTAACCTCGGCGTTGTCGAGGTTCGCCATCCTGCTCAAAACGCGCACGGAGGGGTTAATTTAAAAAATGCGGAGCTGGTGCTTACCAGAATCGGCACCGAATTAGTCGCCCCCGACGGTTTTTTGAGGCAGGTTTTCCCGCTAATGCTGCTCTGATTACCAAGTGTTACAGGATCGAATGGGTCGAGGAAAAGTTGCACTACGGATTGAAACAAGGTGCTTTTATATTTCCAAGGTACATCAGGTAACCAAGTTTATCCTATCCAAAGGGAATAGACCCTTCTAGAAATACAATCACCCTGCGTACAGCCACGCGAGACTATTGGTTTTAAAGGATTACAGTAGGATTACGCTAGATATAGCGTGCCAGTACATCCCGAGCCTGGTCGGTGATATAATTATAATAATAGGATAAACCAAATGATAATGGAAAATGAGGAATAAGAAACCAAATGGGATGAGATAAAAATCAAAGGGATCATGATAATTTTAAAAAAAAAAAAAAAAATGATGGAGGAAAACAATCGAAATGAGGATGAAGTGTAACGGGGTCGTACTCTCACAGTGTTGGTCAGACACCATTCAGTATACTTTTGTACATAGACGACCTTATCTTTGGTACTCTAGACAGAGTTACACTAGCCTCAATGAAGGTTGGGCTGCTCAGGCGAACTAGGAGAACTACGGTGCTATTTGGGCTCGGTTTATCTCTCGTAACCGTGCAGCGCGCACGGCCAAACTCTTCCAGTCGCACATGATGCAGCAGATCCTTCAGATGTTTGGCCTTTAGTTCTCGTCCGCACACTCCTCTGCATGTGGACCATAAGCTCTGAACTCCTATTTCCAGTGAGCAGGTCGAGCCTAGTGGTACCTACGCAGAGCTGGCGAGGTGCCTCATGTACCTGTTGACGTGCACTCGTCCAGATCTAGCGTACCCTCTCAGTATCCTTGCTTGTTTTGTTGGGACTGGTAGACACCGACGAGAGCACTGGCCGGCTACCAAAAGGGTGGTGCACTATTTGGCGAGTACTTCAAGACAGGGGCTTGTGTTGGGAGGACGAGAGCCAGTGGTCCTTACAAGACACATAGATACGTCGTGGGCTGACGACTTGAGACACTCAGGTCGTCTCAGGGCTACTGCTTTAGCCTGATGCAGGTGCAGTCTCGTGGCGGTCCACAAGGGTGTCGGCTGTAGCTCAGTCCAGTTGTGAGGCATAGATCTATGCTTGTGCTACGGCCATTCAGGAGCTTCGATGGCTGACGTTCTTGCTTACTGACTTAGGTGAGAGGCCTAGGTCTTCTCGGGTCGTGTTTGATGTTAAAGGGCCATGATCCTCTTGTGTCAAGATGCTCGAATTGAAGGCAAGGCCAGGCACATCCAGCTGCGGTACTTCCTGCTTTGTGAGTTGGAGCAACGATGTTAGGCTCGGATAGTATAGTTGGCCTCAGAGGTCAACACTGTTGATATCTAAACCAAAGCGCTTTGGCTTTGTGACCATCAACAATTTTGTACTCAGCTTGGTTTAGTCCCACTTGCCTCTCCCTTGCTTGCATCCTGATCTGTGCTATACCGGTTTTTGTACTTGCTACTCTATACCGGTTGTCTTGTTACACTTGCTGACTGGCCTTCTGGCTCTTGTCTAAGTGGTCAAACTTGTAGTGTTGCCTTGAGTTGTTTGTTATATACACCAAAGGCCAGAGTAGTAGTGCTGCCCTGGATTGTTGTTTCCTGTTAGACTCTGCCCCTAACTAGGTTAGGGAGTGTGTTAAAGTTCATATACATATGTGTGTCAGGAATATATGAACTATAACCTAGCTAGGTGTAGTTTTTATAGGGTACAACACTCACATTCATTTCCTGTTCCTGCCTTGCCCTAGTCAACACTTTCTCTCTCTCAATATGCATGCCTATTTATAATCTAGAAGTACCTGTTTGTATGTATCATGACTATTTACGTGACGGAGACTCGTGACCTCGTGTGATCTAAAGCGGCTTGGCTTTTTAGGTAATAGTACACCCGAAAGCTAATGTTCACGCATCGACTCGTTAGCGCTTACGTCATTACTGCGTGTGCGTTCTTGTATATGAGGTATCGCGGTGCTAGTACAGTATGTGCTAAATATAAAAGATGTTATCACTAAGTCATGGGGTTCCTTCCACCACCGCCCGACCGTGCATCAACTAAGAACCCCCCACACCTCCCCCACCCACATCCCCCCCATCTTTTGCCTCGCATTTAGAAGGTTTGGGCTAGGCAAAAAGGCGAACACGTGCATATTACCATACTAGATGCGGATTATTATATGTTTGTAGATACCTAGCTGCACACTTCCCTACCTAGCAATTTTGCACTAGGAGTCGTTTTTCTTTTCAAGTGTGTCCCCCATCTGTCAAACATATTTCCATATGTCTTATAAGCTAGATAGGTGTGTACTCTTAGAGGGTACAACCACTTAGAGAAAACCCCATGTTTCCCTCATTCCAGTCAACCTTTTCTACGTTAACATGGTATCACGCTAGGTTAGGATCCCGCCCACCCACGCTTCCGCCCTAGCCCTAAACGTAGCCCTAGCCCTAGCCCTAGCCATAGCCCTAGCCCTAGACCTAGCCGCCCGCTGCCAGCCGCCCGTAGCCGCCCGCTGGTCCCGCGATCGCCAGCCCCATGCCTGCTGGCCCCGCGCCCACTGGCCCCGCATTCGCCAGCCCCGCGCATGCCAGCCCCAATGCCCGTCGGTCTCGCGCTCGCCAGCCCCGTGCCCGCTGGATCCGTGCCTGCCTGCCCCGCACCCGCTCGCCCGCACTCGCTGGCCCCGCTTTCGCCAGCCCCGCGACTACCCGTCCCGTGCCCGCCAACCCCGTGCCCGCCAGCCCCATGCCCGCTAGTCCCGCGCCTGCTGGCCCCATGCTTGCCAGCCCCGCGCTCGCTGGCCCCGTGCCTGCTGGCCCCGCACCCGCTCGCCCATGCTCGCTGGCCCCGCTTTCGCCAGCCCCACGCCCACCAGTCTTGTGCCCGCCAGCCCCACACCCGCTGGCCCCGCCTTCGCCAGCTTCACGCCCGCCAGCCCCGTGCCCGTCGGCCCCACGCTCGCCAGCCCACGCTTTCTGGCCCCACGCCTGCCGGCCCTGCACCAGCTCGCCCCGTGCCCGCTGGCCCTGATTTCACTTCGTACCGCGGCTACGCTCTGGCGCTGTGCCGCCGTGCCGTCGTGACGCGTGGAGCCGGGCCGCTGTGACGCCGTGGATCCGTGCCGCTGTGACGACATGCCGTCATGTCGCCATGCTGCCGTGCTGCAGTGCTGCTGTGTCGCCATGCCGCCGTGCCACCGAATCGTCGGGCCGTCATGTCGTCGTGTAGGATGGCGGACGCTGAGCTCCACCTGGACGCGGAGGGGCGGGCGATCGAATTCGAGGCATGGCTCGTCAACCTTCGTCATCACATAACAGGTCAGTGCCAGGATGGCTACTTCCTGGCTGTTCATGTCGATGGCATGCTTCCCCGCCCCGCTGCGACTGCTGCCCTCCCTGATGCCCCCACCACTGCTGAGGGTGAGGTCTTTTCCGCTGCTGCGCTTGCTTGCGCTATCCGGGAGTCGTGCGACGACGTCGCGCAGCTTGCTATTAGTCGCGCCCTCCCCCTGTCTGAGCGTCCCCGCTTTACCACTGTAGCGAACGCCAAGGAATTCTTAGATGCTGTCGTTGCGCACTATTCCACGCCCGCCACAGCCTCTGATGGTTGCCTGATCCTCCCCATGATGTTTCCTAATCTTGAAACCTTCCCCACTATCGCCGATCTTGCCACTCACCTCCGCGCACTTGAGACTAGCTACCGTGTCGCTAGCACTGAGACTCAGCTCATTGCCTTTGCGCCGCCGCTTTGCGCTACCCTTTACCTCATTGCCACTTGCCTATCAGACCGCCTAGCCACTGCCCGCGACCACTTCCTTAGTCAGCACCCAAGTAACCTCACCCTTACCGCCTTTGTCACCGCCCTGTCCGTGATAGAGACCCGCCAACGCACTATCGCTCAGTCTAGAGGTACTGCACCGGTCTCTATCTTTCAGGGTTGTGCTCCCTCCCAGTGCACTTACTCTGACGTTTCTGCTGCTGTCGCTGAGATAGCCCCTGCTGTTGAGACAGCCGCTTCGGCCTCAGCGTAGCCGCGTCCGGGTCGGGGCCACCGCCCCAAGGGGGGGCGTGGCGGAGGGAAGGGTGGTGGGGGTGGTAGGGGTGATTGAGGTGGGAGCGGGGACGGTGGTTTCGACGAGGGGACCGGTGCTGGTGCCCCCGAGCAGTTGCAGCAGCAGCAGCCTCATCACCAGATGCAGCAGACTCGGCAGCAACAGCAGCAGCAGCCACCGCAGCAGCAGTTGCAGCAGTAGCACTTTTCGCCGTGGGGACCCCCGCCGCCATGGTGGCCTGGCGGCGCTGGTGGTAGTGGACGTGGTGGTGGGGGGCGCAGCTCGGTGTCGGGTGGCGGCTCCTATGTGGTCACCTGCCAGTACCAGCTTCAGTCCGACCCCCGCCGCGGCATCGTCTGCGACCATCCCTGTCACACCGTTGCTCACTACTACCATCGCCTTGACGACCTCTTCTGTCTCCGCTTCACTCACACCTCGGAACCCCCTGACTGGTATAGCCTGGTGCGCCGCCGTGTGCGTGTCTTTGAGCTTGACATTGATAAGATTAGGTCTGCTATGTATGTCATGTATGCTGATGACTCTAGTGTGATTGGACCCTATTATCCGGTGTTGCCTAGTGTAGGTGTGTCCACTGTGTGTAGCCTAGGTTCCCCTGCTGCGTCAGGCGTAGGACCCCCAGCCCTGTTTAGCCCCTCTGCTGGCAAGCACCACTGCTTTGCTCTCTTTTACGCTCGGCCCTGGAGAGTCTGCCTGCTTCTTCTGCGACCACACTGCGCTCTTGCCACTTGCCGCCCCTGTCGCTGTTGCACTTGATGACCCCTCCTCAGGTCCGGTAGTTGCCCGTAGCTCCACCACCCTTCCCTGTTCGGCGGTCCCCTCGGGTTATCTTACAGGCCTACATTTTCCATCGTTCTCCAGGAACCGAGTCGGTGTCAGCTGTCTTCAAGACCTTGGCATCACCACTACGTTCCCCTGACACGAGCAGTACGCGGTCTGTACCAAGGCCGCCAGTGGTGCCCCTCTGACCACGTTCCCGTGAAACCCTGTGTCTTGCCTGTTTACGCTTGACACTTTGTCCTTCTTGGTAAGGACGTCCCCCAATGTTTCTGCGTCGACCCAGGTCACAGCGGCCTAATCGTGTCGGTCGCTCACTAACCAGTTCTTTTATGGCACCGTCACCTAGGTCACCCCGCACTCCCGCATTTGGGTCACATGTCTCATCACGGTCTTGTCTTTGGTCTCCCAGTGTCGCTCCCTTCGCTTCCTCCCTCGCTTGCACCACCGTGCATGCCTTGCGTCGAGGGCCGGCTGCGCCATGCTCCTCACTCCTCCTCGCTTCCCCTTACCACTGCACCACTCCATACCCTGCACCTGGACGTTTGGGGCCCAGCCCACGTCCTTGGGTCGTGTCGAGAGCACTACTTTCTAGTGCTTCTCAACGACTACACGCGCTACACCACGGTGTTTCCCCTGGAGCGGAAGGCCGACGTGCCTGTCTGTCTTATCTCGTTGGTCATAGCTGCTTGAGTCCATCGTGGCCTCCCGGTGCTGCAACTCCACTCCGACCGTGGCAGCGAGTTTGCCTCCGGTCGGCTTGGCCAGTTCTGTCGTGCGGAGGGCATCACCCAGTCGTACACCCTGCCGGATTCCCCGCAGCAGAATGGGGTCGATGAGCAACGCATCGGTTTGGTCATGGAGGTGGCTCGTACCTCCATGATTCATGCCGGTGCACCCCATTTTCAGTGGTCGTTCGCGGTTCGCTACGCCGCTCATCAGCTTAACCTGTGGCCGCACTCCCAGCGGCCGCAGGTTTCGCCGACCCTTCTTTGGACCGGATGTCCTGGTGACGCGTCTGCGTTCCGCATCTGGGGCTGCCGTGCTCACGTTCGTGCCTCTGGCACGGACAAGCTCACTACCCGCACTGTCCCCTGTGTCTTCCTTGGTTTCCCCCTCGACGCTTCTGACTGGCACTTTTACCACCCGCCGCCTCACCATTTCTTTCACTCACGTGACGTCACATTTGACGAGTCTGTCTCCTTCTACCACCGCTTTCCCCACCGAGGTCTCCAAGTGTCCCCACCCTTGTTTCTAGTTCCCACTCCCCTGGTAGCCCCTGCTCCTCTCCCTCCACGTCCTGCCCCGTCTGGTGTGTCTCACATCACTCCCCTCATGTCGGTTGTCCCGGTCGATGAGTCCGCTGGCTCTGATGGCCCCGCGTCGCCGTTCTTGCCGCCCGTCTCCGCCACGGTGTCTCCTCCTCTGCCATCGCCGCAGCCGCCGCTGTCACCGCCACAGCAGCTGCTACCGCAAGGGTCCGCCGTCGCAGCAGCCGCGGCCGTCGCAGTGGCAGCAGCCGTTCGTGGACTCTGGGGGTGCTAGAGTTGAGGAGGGTGCTAGTCCTGGGGTTACTGTCGTGGCTCATTCCGGTGGTCCTGGGGATGGCACCGGTGTTGGAGAGGGTTCTCGCTCTGGGTGTGTTCGTGTGGATTGTCCCAGAGATAGCCATGGTGCAGCGGGAGGTTCTGGTGTCGGCGCTCCTTATTATTATCCTTGTCATTTTGGACATTTCCAATACAAAGTGTAAAGTCTTCCGCTGACATTTTACTCGTGGTTCCACCAACTCTAGATCCTGGCCACCTTAAAGACGTGGTTCACTGCAATAAATGTAAGGAAACGGTACCATACGCGATTATCTTTGTAAAGCATACACCAAGATAACAGAATTTTCACGCTATTTTATCATGTCGGAGCTAGCCACGCCCATGTCGCATATTTTTTTATCCTTGTCCTATGCTGCATGTCTAGCTTTATCCTAGCACTTAGGATGTATCGATAGTTCATGCCATTTTTTATTCTCTTCCTCCATTATATATAATACCCGACACTAGCTGTTTGCGCATCATGACAATATAGCTGTTTACGTTGTATAGTATGATTTCAACGATCTGCTCCATTAGAGGGCACAGAAGCAGGAATGGGGAATGGGATGCACCAGTCGTTTGTTCACCCATTCTCGTCCAGTGTGGCGAGGCTTCCTCCAAGTAGGAAGCGGTTGGTCGATCTTCGTTGACATGGAACCCTCACAAATCCTTTTCCAGGTTAGGCGAGGTGGGTTACATGGAGCGGCGTTGGCTCAACCCTTAGCCAATGCCTGGATGCTTTGTTCATGATACGGTGTTGACGTGGCTCTAGACCAATCTGGCCCAACCGTCACCAGCCTGCTTAGACACGCCTCGCACCATGCCGCAATGTGTTTGGAGGAATCAGGGCGCCGGATAGTGCAGCGAACTGGGTCAGCCGAGCGGCGCAAGTGAGGTCCATCGGGAGGCAGTCAAGCAGGCAAAATGAAACGAGGTGCGCATGAAAGCAGAGGCGAGCCCAGCCGCTGTCAGCGCATTCGGAATCGTTCGAAAAAACGCAATTCGCCCCTCTTTCTCAACTCCTCGGATTCACCACTCAAATTTAGCTACCATTCAAACATTTGCAGAGCCCCCACGTTCAACATATCCAAGGTGAGCATTATCGCTGCTATGTCCCTTTCGCGTGTCTTTGGAAATATAACAACCCATGAGAACCTGATAAGCTGATATTATAACGGAGGGAGATGATGCGGTTGTAAGCATTACCCGGCATGCATTTCTTCACTCAATGGCAAGGCAAGCTATTGCGCGCTCGGTGAGAACTCTATTCACACCTCCCGTGCCCATCTCCTCCTGTTTGCGTATCGCAGTCGCCATGGCGTCGCACCAGATCGAGCTGCAAGCGTTCGACACGGACGTCGCGGAGGTGCAGGCCTGGTGGGCCTCGGACTGCTTTGAGCACAACACTCGCCCTTACAATGCCGCTGACGTCGTTCGCCTACGTGGCACCATGCCGAACCTCTACCCGTCCGGTGTCCAGGCCAAGAAGGTGCGACGGGGCCGCCAGTACTGTAATCTGCCACTCGCCTGTGCGTACTAGACTCGCGCAAGTTCACGTCTTCCCCTCTATCCCCTGCCCCCTGCGGTATTCCCTCTCCCCCGCTCACTCCCTGTCTCCCCCGTCATCCCCTACCATCCCCAGCTCTACGCGCTGCTCCGCTGTCACTTCGCGCACGGCACGGCGTCGCGCACGTTCGGTGCGCTAGACCCGGTGCAGGTGGCGCAGATGGCCAAGTACCTGGAATCCATCTACATGTCGGGCTGGCAGTGCGCATCCACCACCATGTCGTCCAACAAGCTCAGGCCCGACCTCGCGGACTATCCCGCGGACACCGTGCCTGCCAAGGTGCACCAGCTCTTCCTCGCGCAGACACTGCACAATCGCAAGCACAGCGTCGCGCTCATCTCCACGAGGTCCACCAAGTCCGCGGCAGCGGCGGCGGCGGAGCTGCCGCCGGCCGTGGACTTCCTGACGCCTAATATCGCAGAAGCAGATACTGGGTTCGGCGGGGTGAGCAGCGTGGTGAAGCTGGTGAAGATGTTTGTGGAGCGCGGCACGGCGGGCATCCACATGGAGGACCAGGCGGCCGTGACGAAGAAATGCGGACACATGGCGGGCAAGGAGCTCATGTCCACGCAGGAGCACATCAGCCGCCTCGTCGCGGTGCGCCTACAAATGGACGTCATGGGTGTGGAGACGGTGCTCATAGCGCGCTCCGACTCCGTGGACGCGACGCTCATCATGAGCAACGTGGACGGCCACGATCAGCTGTTCATTCTCGGCGCCACCAATAAGCGTTGCGCAAGGTTCCGCTCCTGCGCGCGCTGCCGGATGCGGAGGCGCGTGGGCTGCAGGGCGCGTGGCTGCAGGTGGTGGAGGACCAGTGGCTCGCGGCCGCGGGGCTCCGCCTCTTCGCGGACGCCGTCGCCGACAACATCCGGGCGCTCCTGGGCCTCGCCGAAACTGAGCGGCAGCGTCGGCTGGCCATCTGGTTCGGAAAAGGCGGACAGCCTCGCACATGACGAGGCTCGAGAGCTGGCTGGGTGCCTAGGCGTGATGAACCTGTTCAAGGACTGGGACCTGCCGCGCACGTGTGAGGGCTTCTACCGCTTCTAGGGCAGCACCAAGGCATGCATCTCGCGCGGCCTCGCATTCGCGCAGCATGCGGACCTGCTGTGGATGGAGACAGCGCGGCCCGACGTGCAGCAGGCACGGCAGTTCGCGGAGGGTGTGCACGTGGTGGCGCCGCATGCCATGCTGGCGTACAACCTATCGCCGTCGTTCAACTAGGACACCGCGGGGCTGATGGACGACGACCTGCTGCAGTTCATCCCGAACCAACGCTCAACCGCCCCATGTGTATCTAGCATCTATCGCGCATGCAACCTCACAAGCTCTCCAATTGCCATTTTCCAGGTGGAAGAAGATGGCCAAGAAAGAGACGCCCAGCGTGCTGTTGCGGATCCCCGGTGGCTCGTCTTTCTTCAAGAGCGCCCAACCGGCCCTTAGCGCACCCGCCAGCCCCTAGCGCCCCACTGGCCCCTAGCGCGCCTGCCGGCCCCTAGTGCCCCGCTGGCCCCTAGCGCGCCCGCCGGCCCCAAGCGTACCGCCGGCCCCCGCGCGCACCTCGTCGGCCCCTAGCATGCCCGCCGCCCCTTCAGTGCTGCGCCGGCCCCTCGCGCCTAGCCAAACCCTCACGCCTAGCCGACCCCGCGCGCCTAGCTGGCCCCTAACGTTCTCGCCGGCCCCTAGCGTCCAACCGGCCCCTCGCGCATCTCGCTGGCCTCTAGCGGGCCCACCGCCTCTTAAGCGCCGTGCCGGCCCCTCGCGTCCCCTGCCGGCCCCTAGCGCGCTGCCACCCCTTACGCGCCATGCCGGCCCCTTAGCGCCCGGCCGGCCCCTTCTGCGCTACCTTGTACCTTATTACCATGTGCCTGCCTGACCGCTTAGCCACTGCCCGCGACCACTTCCTTAGCCAGCACCTTGGTGACCTCACCCTGACCGCCTTTGTCACTGCCCTTTCTGAGATAGAGACTCGCCAACGCACTATCGCTCAGTCGAGTGGTGTTGCCGCAGTCCCTATCTTTCAGGGGTGTGCTCCCTCCCAGTGCACATACGCTGACGTTTCCGCCGCGGTCGCTACAGCTGCTCCTGCCACTGAGACCCCAGCTGCGGTCTTCCCGCAGCAGCGCCAGCGTCGAGGCCGTCGCAGCCCCAAGGGAGGTCGTGGTGGTGGTGCTGGTGGTGGTGGTGGCGGAGATAGTGGTTCTGACGAGAGAGCTGGGGCTGGTGTCCAAGAGCAGCAGCAGCCGCAGCAGACGCAGCAGCAGCAGCCGCAACAGCTGCAGCAGCCTTGTGCCCGCCTCCTGCCGAGGTGGTCAGGAGCTCCTGGAGTTGTGGCCGCGGTGGTTGTCCTCGCAGCTCGGCGTCTACCGGCGGCAATGGTGCTGTGAGCTGCCAGTACCAGCTCCAGACCGGGCCCCTTCGTGGCACTGTGTGCCGCCGCCCGCACCTGACCGCCCGCTGCTTCCGCCGCCTCGACGACCTCTTCCGTCGTCGCTTTGGCCCAGCCCCGGACCTCCCCGACTGGCCAAGTCTACTGCGCCACGATGTGCCTGTGTTTGACTTAGACATGGATCAAATTGGTTCTGCCTTGCATTCTCTGTATGCTGTCGCTTCTAGTGTGTGTGGAATTATTACCCTGTGTTCTGCTTAGGCGTAGCACATGTGTGTAGTCCAGACACCCCTGTCTAGCCTAGGCTCCACACTCGCTCCTCCTTCATCTGCCGCTACTGCTTTGCTGTCCTTCACCCTTGACTCCGGTGCGTCTGCCTGCTTTTTCCGCGACCACGCCACCCTTACGCAGCTTGCCTCGCCTGCCGCTGTCGCACTTGCTAACCCCTCGTCTGGTCCTGTCGTTGCTCGCAGCTACACTACCCATCCCTGTCCAGCGGTTCCCTCGGGTTCCCTTATAGGCCTGCACATCCCTTTGTTCTCCAGGAACCTAGTTGGTGTCGGCTGTCTTCATGACCTCGGCGTCACCACTACGTTCCCTGGTCACGAGCGGTACACTGTCTATACCAAGGCCGCCTCAGGTTCCCCCCAAGCGACATTCCCTCGGGACCCGGTGTCTGGCTTGTTCACGCTGGACACTGCTTCCTCCCCGGCTAGGGCGTCCTCCCTGGGCCCTACGTCTACCCAGGTCGCCGCTGCTTGCTCATGCCAGTCGCTCACTCACCTAACGCTTCTGTGGCACCACCGCCTAGGTCACCCCGCACTCCCGCGTTTGCGTCACATGTCCCAGCACGGTCTCGTCCTTGGTCTCCCTTCATCGCTTCCTGCCCTCCCTCCCTAACCTGTGCTGTCGCGCATGCCCTGCGTCGAGGGCTGGCTGCGCAGTGCTCCTCACTCCTCCTTGCTTCGCCCTGCCACCGCACCCCTCCAGACCCTGCACCTGGACGTCTATGGCCCAGCCCCCGTCCCCGGACCGCGTCGCGAGCGCTACTTTCTCATGCTCGTTGATGACTACACGCGCTACACCACGGTGTTTCCCTTGGAGCGGAAGGCTGACGTGCCTGACGTTCTTATCCCGTGGGTCGTAGCTGCATGCCTCCACTGCGGTCTCCCTGTGCTGTGACTCCACTCCGTTCGTGGCAGCGAGTTCGCCTCTGGTCAGCTTGGACAGTTCTGTCGTGCGGAGGGAATCACCCAGTCGTACACCCTACCGGACTCCCCGCAACAGAATGGGGTCGCTGAGCGGCGCATCGGTTTGGTCATGGAGGTGGCTCATACCTCCATGATTCATGCCGATGCACCTCACTTTCTGTGGCCATTCGTCGTTCGCTACACTGCTCACCAGCTAAAACCTCTGGCCGCGCTCCCGTTGGCCGCAGTTTTTGCTGACCCTTCCATGGACTGGGTTCCCTGGTGACCGCGTTCCACGTCCGAGGTCTCCCGGTTTCCCCTCCCCTGTTTCTGGTTCCCACTCCCCCAGTAGCCCTTGCTCACCTCCTTCCCCGTCCTGCTCCGTCCGTTGTGTCTCACGTCACTCCCCTCCCGTCGGTTGTCCCGGTCGAGGAGTCGGCTGACTATGGTGGCTCAGCGGTGAAGTTCTCACCACCTGTCTCTCCCCCAGTGTCTCCTCCTCCGCCATCACAGTCGGCGCCACAGCCGCAGCCGCTGCCACCGCAGAAGCCGCCGCCACCGCCGCAACAGCCGCGGCCGTCGCAGCAGCAGCAGCCGTTCGTGGACTCTGGGAGTGTTGGAGTTGAGGAGGGTGCTTGTGCTGGGGTTTCTGTCGTGGCTTGTCCCGGCGGGCTTGGGGGTGGCACCAGTGCAAGAGAGGGTTCTCGCTGTCGGGGCGCTCGTTCTGGGGGTGCTGGAGTGGAGTGTTCCGATAGTAGCCGTGGTGCAGCTGGCAGTCCAGGTGTCGGCGTCGAGCAGCCCTAGCAGCAGCGGCCTTTCCTCCAATGACCGCTCGCCTACACCTCTCCTGCCGCCTCCTCCCCTTCCTATCCACAGTTCTGTGTTTCCTCCACCAGACTCGTCCTCGGCCCGTCTCCCACCTCGTTCCCCTCCTGTTACTCCTCCTCTTTCTCCTAACCAAACGTCTTTGTCTCACGTATGGTCTCGCCGTCCCTCTCGTGCTCGACCTGTCTCTCCTGTTCAGAGTTCTCACCCTGTGTTGCTTCTTTCCCACGCGTCTTGTCCTCCCCTCCTGCCTTCGCCTCCTCCGTTTTAGCTCATTGTTGCACCTTTCCCTCAGTCTGATTACCTTCTTGCTGCTCGTCCTCTTGTTCCTCGGGTCCTTGCCTCCCTCGTTACCGACCGGTGTGTTCCTCTCTCGAGTCTTGACACTCTTGTCACAGCTATCGCTGACTTCGCCTCTACCCGCCGTCTTGACAACGCCACCGCTCTGGTCTCTGACCTTGTCTGTCCTCCGTCTGTCAGGGGTGCTCTTGCCCTTGGCAATGACGTCCTAGAGGACAAGCAGTACGAGCTTGCTTTCCTGTCGGAGGCTACTCCCCGTCTCTGTTCCATCCTGCTAGTCCCTGAGGGTGACCCTGACGCCTTTGACATCCCGACCCCTCGCACTTACGCTAAGGCGACCTCGGGACCCTAGGCCTCTTAGTGGATAGCTGCCATGGAGCAAGAGATGGCAACTTGGAGATCCACCGGGACCTACGTCGACGCAATTCCTCAACCTTGGGTGAACGTAGTCGATGGCCGGTGGCTCTTCAAGGTGAAGCACCCCCCTAGGGAGCCGCCTGTGTTCAAGGCGTGCTACGTGGCTAGAGGCTTCAATCAGCGCGAGGGTATGGACTTCTTTCAGACCTTCGCCCTGACCCCGAAGATAACTACTCTTCGCGAGCTGCTACACATAGCAGCACAGTGTAACTACGAGCTCCACTCCCTTGACATCTCCACTGCCTTTCTTCAGGGCAGCCTACACGAGCAGGTCTACATGCGTCGTCCATAAGGCTTCACCGGTACCTTCCCTCCTGGGACCCGGTGGCTCCTCCGGCACCCCGTCTATGGCCCGCGACAGGCGCCCCATGAGTGGCACGACAGTCTGCGTGCTACGCTAGCTAACCTGCCGTTCTTCCCGTCATCTGTAGACCCCTTGCTCTTCATTCGTGTTGGCCAGACTCCGTTCTACATCCTTGTCTACGTCGCCGACCTGGTCTTCGCTACTGCAAACAGAGACGCATTGGCCTCTGTGAAGGCCGAGCTGCTGAGGAGACACACCTGCACTGACCTAGGAGAGCTGCACTGCTACCTTGGCTTGCAGATGTCCAGGGACAGAGCAGCACGCACCATCACTCTCACACAGTCACACTTCATGCGCCAGGTCCTTCAGACGTTCGGTCTTCAGTTCTCCTCCGCACAGCTCACACCTGTGCCAGTAGACCATAGGCTCCAGTTCCTGAGGAGTCAATAGAGCCCAGTGGTCCTTGCGTAGAGCTGGTGAGTTGCCTCATGTACTTGGTGACTTGCACTCGTCCAGATCTTGCATACCCTCTCAGCATCCTGGCTTGCTTTGTGGCCACAAGCAGACACCCACCACAGCACTGGTCGGCAGCTACAGTGACAGAAACAATTGTCCGGATGTTTTGCATTAATTAGGGTTTTTGGGCTTTCCGACCATTGTACATAAAGTCTTAATGTTTAATGGTGGTACGCTTTGGGAGGGGCACATAGTGGATGTGTTCACAGCACTAAAATCCATGATAGTACACTGGATCTAACTTAGTGACAAAAGATATGCACAGAGTACATCCGGACAATTATTTCCTGGGACAAATAGCAATCTTCTGAGCAGCGTTTCTAGTACCTAGTCAACCGACACTTGGCCTTGATCACCACCTGCACCCTCCTAGGCATGTTATCTACGAGGTTAGTGCAAACCTTTACAGCGATCTTCTCGCACTCTTCCTGGACCCACCCTTTTGCATAAGGGGGCGAGCACAAGGAAAATTGCGAAGGATTTGAGCGTATGCAAGAGTATTGTGCACGATTTCTGATTGAATGTTATCTCTAAGACTAGCCAAGCTGAGGTGTGGCCAAAGATGCCATAAGTGGATTGGTCCCGTCCTATCATGGATCGTCTTCGTCGTACCATTGTAGGGTAAAATTACGAGCAGAGTGGCGAAAACTAGAGTATCTGCCGCGAAACTTAGGGTAACATAGCACGGTCGACTGTGCATCCTTGCACTATTAGAATCGCGTTAGGATCCATAGGTCTCGTCACAGTGCAACAGTCGAAGGAGTCACGACTGTTCAGAAAAAATATCTGGGCTGAGATCTGGTGAGGAAAAAGGTCACTCCAGCATAACATACTCATGCTCTCCAAGCCATTCTAAGCCATGTGTTCCACCTAGGCTTGGAATGGCTTGGAGAGCATGAGTTTGTAGCACTGGAGCGACCCTCTTCCACACTTGACATGAACCCGAATATTCTTCCCCACCAGTCGGGGCTTCTTCGACTGCTGCACCGTGACGAGACCCGTAGATTTTAACATGATTCTGTTAGTGAATGGATGCACAGTCGACCGTGCTATGTTACGCTAAGTTTCGCGGCGGACACGTTAGTTTTCGCCACTCTGCTCATAATTTTACCCTACAACGGTATGACGAAGACGATTCATGATAAGACGAGACTAATTGACTTATGACATCTTTGGCCATGACTCAACGTGGCTAGTCTCAGAGATAACATTCAATCTGAAATCGTTCACAATACTCTTGCATACGTTCAAATACTTCGCGATTTTCCTTGTGCTCACTCCCTTATGCAAAAGGGTGGGTCCAGGAAGAGTGCGAGAAGATCGCTGTAAAGGTTTGCACTAAACTCGTAGATAACATGCCTAGGAGGGTGTAGATGGTTATCAAGGCCAAGTGTTGGTGGACTAGGTACTAGAAACATTGCTCTGAAGTTTGCTCTTTGTCCTAGGAAAAAATTGTCCGGATGTACTCTTTGTATATATTTTGGCACTAAGTTAGATACAGTGTACTATTATGGAATTTGGCGCTGTGAACACATCCACTATGTGCCCCTCCCAAAGCTTACCACCATTAAACATTAAGACTTTATGTACATTGGTCGAAAAGCTCAAAAACCCTAATTAATGCAAAACATCAGGACAATTGTTTATGTCACTGTAAGAGGGTTTTGCGTTATCTGGCAAGTACATCGGGCATGAGGCTAGTGCTGGGAGGACGCAGGCCAGTGGTCCTTACTCGGCACACAGACGCTTCTTTGGCAGACGACGCTGAGACCCTCAGGTCCTCCCAAGGCTACTGCTTTATCCTTGGTTCAGATGCTATCTCATGGAGGCCCACTTGCTCCTCGTCTGTTGCCCAGTCTAGTTGTGAGGCTGAGATCTACGCCGGTTCCATGGCGGCACAGGAGTTCCGCTGGCTGACCTTCTTGCTCACCGACCTAGGTGAGCGGCCTAGCTATGCCCCGGTTCTGTACGCTGACAATATGGCCATGATCCTCTTGTGTCAGGAGCCTCAACTAGAGGGCAGAGCGAAGCACATCCAGCTACGGTACTTCCTCCTGTGTGAGCTACAGCAGCGCCGCCAGGCCCTCGTAGTACACTTGGCCTCCGGTGCCAACACAGCTGATATCTTTACTAAGGCGCTTGTGCCTAAAGATCATCAGCGGTACTGTTTGCAGCTTGGTCTAGTTCCTGTTTATTCTCACTTTCTAGAACCTTGATTGTGTACACCTCTTCATATATACCTTCAAGACTGGCCTTGTTGCTTCTCTTCCTGTGGCCGGACTAGTAGTGCCGCCCTGGTTTGCTCGTCTTGTTTGTACTCTTGCTGACTGGTCGTCGGATCCCTGCCTCAGAGGTTGGACTAGTAGTGCCACCCTGAGCTGCATGTTTCTTGCTTAGCATTGCCCCTTATCTAGCCTAGGGTGTGTGTCAACTTATACATATGTTTGTATGTAGAAGTTATAGACTACATAGGTTTTTGTTAGAGAGTACAACTCCAACCCTATATCTCTCCTGTACTCTCTTGTTTCTAATTATTCATGTATTCTAACATCTCCACCAGTAGAAATCGTGTGATCCACGTCCATGTGCTCCTAATTGGTCGACGCGACATTGAGATCGCAATGTGTCAGAAACGCCAACAAATTTTATTGTTGCGATCCACCCACTCATCGGCTGAGGCGGAAACACCATGCTAGCCGATCGATGTACGCCATCTGCGTTGACGGAATCATGTGAAGTTCTGTCACGTACTCCTCATTATCGACGTGCGCTGTAGTTTAGAAGAGGTGGTGTTTTTTATTGTCGTTTTACAGTGTTCTTTGTTGTTTCGAACTTCAAATAATTTCGAATCTGTCTACAATCGAATCAATTGATGGTTTTGAGTCAAACCTGGTTTTGTTGTCGTGGTAACACATCAATTAGCGTGTGCACCTAAAATCCAGAGTGGACACACCATGCGAATACCTCGCGGCATGCTTACGTAGACCCTGTCGCAACTAAAGACAGCATCCCCACATCTGCCAGCTGCGCATACGACAGCGTCCCCACCCCTGCCAGCTGCGCATATGATAGCGCTCCTACTTTCTTGGGAACGCTACAAGCCAATTTGCCCGGGGCGTACCGCCATATGCGCTAAGTGCCCTATTCCAATATTCTTGGACTTTGCACTACGGGAATACTGACAATATATATTGTTTATAGATATATATGTATAGGCTAAGTAGGTGTATTATAGAGTGCTGGTTCCTACTGTAGAGGGTACAACACCCTTCTTGTATCTCTCTCTTTTCTAGTTCTTACTCTATTTTCTAGCTTAACTTATCGCTACCTAGCTAAACCCTACTTCCCTTCATCAACATGGTTTGACTGCAGGGTGATCCTGCTGAGCCTTCTCCTCCTGCTTCCGTCCGGTACTCTCCCCCCTCCTCTCACTTTCGCGCCGCCGTGACGGCCTTGTCGGGCTGCAATGGCGGCCTTGATATGCTGCCGTGGCGGCCTCGACGCGCTGCCATGGTAGCTTCGTCGCGCTGCAGTGGCGGCTTCGACGCACCAGCGCACGGACGGTGATGGCTAGCGCGCTGATCTCGCGCCGGCCAGCACGCCCGCACGCAGCCAGCGCGCCAACCAGGGTGGCTCGCTCCCTGGCTCCGCTGCAGAAGACCAATCGTGCCACGCCGCCGGGTTCCGCGGGCTCCGCCGCCACCGCCGTCGTCATCGAAGCCGCCGCCGGCGCCGCAGGTGCCGCTGGCTCCGCCGTCGCTATTGTTGCTGCCGCCGCTGCCCTTGCTGCCGATATCACCGCTTCGCACGCCGAGGGGTCGACCGAGCTGAAGGAACTGCCGCTGCTGCTATGTATGGTGGGGCTTGGCTTAAGGGGTGTTGGGCTTAGACGTGCTGTGAGTGTGGTGTGTTTTGACCTAAATTACTACTAAAACCAATGGACAGACTAGTAGTACTGCTCTAGTATCTTCTCTGCGTATCGCGTACCAAGCCTAGGGGGTGTGTCACCATATATATTTTATAGATATATATGTATAGGCTATGTAGGTGTATCATAGAGTACTGGTTCCTACTGTAGAGGGTACAACACCCTTCTTGTATCTCTTTCTCTCTTGTCTAGTTCTTACTCTTTTCGCTCGCTCAACTTCTCGCTACCTAGCTAAACCCTACTTCCCTACTTTAACAAATACGACTTGTATATTGCAGCGACGCTCAATATATTTTTTTTCTACTATAATGCACGTACTAGTGCCGACTCCAGAGTATAGTAGGCGCAGTGCGCTAAAATTCGTCATTACACCAAATAGCAAAACCATACAGGTCATATGTGAGAGACTCCTAGAACGCGACTCCTACAGGTCATACTCGTAAAAAATGATGTACAATGCATATTGCGGTACGCTACGGGCAAATGGGACTACGGAGTTTCCAAAATTATTGGACCTTTTTTTTATATGTACAGTTCATGGTCGGCAGCATTGGCGTATGGTACGAGCATACGTCGCCCGCCATGTCGCACGCATGTCAATCATAGTTTCAACACAAAGTTGCATATTCTTATAATGAACAGCTCAATAGACGAAAAATATGGTCGATCTGTTCACATTTTTTTTCTTTTTTTTTTCTTCGAAAAAATCGACAAGTTGTGGCATTGATGAAAATTAGGGTCGTAGAGCGGGAACCTCGAAAAGTTTATGAAAATTGTAACAAGCTCAACTGCCTAACTTGAGCGAGTTGCGCAATATGTAAAAACCACGCCGTAAGCGAATCGAGGTGTGTTTCTCAAACACTTAACACAATATTTGCATATGATTCAAGACTTGTTTTGTTACAAAATATGGCATTTCTTGAATGGCTGGATTTTGGATCCGGATTTTTTTCCACGATGAAATGGATCCAGCTTCGCGCATTGATTGACGAGGTCTGACAGATCGTGGTTTGTCAGAGCTCGTCCTCAAATAACAACGGTCGCTTTTAATCACACAATCAGGACTGTAATCTAAACAGTATAGTTGAACTCCGAACTCGGAGCGTATATGGTAGCTGCTTCTATAGATAAACGACTTATGATGTAGTACGTAGTATAGAGTGTCATTGCGATGAACGCATATGACTTGTACATGAAATCCAATCTAATGACAAACAAGAAAAGGTAACTATTGATAGCATATCTATATATTGATTTCAAATTCTGAATTAATTATAGATAATCTCTATGACGCAACCACATGCTCAAGCCCTTTAAATTATAACAAGGCCGATCATAACCGGTTAACCAACTATCAAACAATATTATGATGTCCTTAACTCTATTAGGTAGCCATTTATTTTTCATGGAATTCTCAAACAATGAATAAACGTATTGTATTACGAGATAGTTCAAATTTGTGCATATCATGCTGGCTCTTGTTGAAGAAATACTGTTCAAACACCTATTTTTCGCCTTCAAGCGTGGGTGTGTAGTGTACGGGACTTCATATTGAGAGAAATCGTAGAGGAAATCGCGCGCTTTGATGAAAACCGAGAAAAAACGGTCGACCCTTTTGCGCGCGATGTATGGAATGCCCCCGTTACCCAAAACGGTCGACCCCCCCCCCCCCCCCCCCCCCCCCTCCTCCCCCCGACTGTACCCGTTTTTGTGTTGGGTTCAGATGCCACTACGACTTTTTTGGGGCAACTGGTTTGGGCAGCATGTGTAGGGTCCAATAAGGAGTAATATGACAAACAATGACAACACATTAAGGGATGCGGCATTCGAAAAAGGCACGCACAATCATTTTGGGCACAACGTCCGGATTTCAACTAAATAGCGGGTGAGGTTTTCGCCAAACTCGGATTCCAACGGGGAACTTTTCCAAAAACAGGGTTTGAACCTGGATTCTAACGGGTGATTTTTGGCAAAACTGACAGTGAAACCCAGATGACGGGTGAATTTTGACAGAACAGAGTGCTCAACATGGATTATGACGGGTAGCTTTGGCCAGATACCCGGATCTGACGGGTGCCCCAAAACCCAAACGTAAACCCCGACACTTGTGAGAGTCAGATGACTCCAACATGTGCGTTCACACTAGGTGCATGGGACAGGCAGGCACCGGCAGATTTTTATCGCGACCCATTAAATGCATGTTCGCGCAACAATTGAATTGGGATCCGGCAAATGTTTTCACAGTGACCCGAAATTACGTTTCCAATATTCGGTACATCAAAACGAAAACGGGTACAATCGGGGGGGGGGGGGGTGTCGACCGTTTCGGATAACGGGGGCATGCTATACATCGCGCGCAAAAACGGTCGACTGTTTGAACCATTCTCGGTTTTCATCGAAGCGCGCAATCTCCTCGAAATCGTAACTTCCGTTTTCGAGCTTGCGGGATTCTGTTATGGATCTAGTATCCAGGCACTATAGCTTATGACGTTTTGCGACGCGCCGAGTTTCTGTTTTCTTTTTCCTCTTTGCACCAGTCACCACCAGGGCTGAAAATAACAGGGTAATCACATTGTCTTGACTGTAAATCCAATGTGTTTATTAGAGTAGCCCGTATTTCATATAGGTCGTTTTCCAGCCAGTCCGGACTCGCATAAGGGGAAATTTCGCGGGACCCGTATTGATCCGAGGGGAATTCCAGGGCGACCCGGACCTTTTTCCTCACTCCTGTCTCCCCCACCCCCCCCCCCCCCCCCCCCCGCCCCCCCACCCCCCACCGACACCTCCCCGATCAATCGTCTCCCCCACCCCACACCTGTTTTGGCCTCAAAATTTGCCCCCGCCTCAACCTGCTGCCCTCCCCAATTCCCTCCCCAAATCTCCCCCCACACCTCTAAAAACCCAGTACATTAGGGAGCCCCCCTTGATGGAAGCCGGGGTTTTGTCATTCTGTATCACTTACAGGTTGAGTCACTCTCGTAGGTATGTGAGTCACCCTTCCCCCCCCTCTTCCCCACGGCCCTGGCGCCGAAGGAGCAAGGCCAAACTCGATAGCCCTACCGAAGTAATGGCTTGGGAAATGTTTTGGCCGCACAAAAATTGGTGGCGCTCAGGCCTTTTTCGGCTCGGACCCTGATTCATCTGAGCAATTTTCGGTTCGGCTTGGGTTTTACTGGGGTTTTTTCAGAGGGGCCCAAGTCGTTCGAGCTACGAAAAAAACCTAGCTCAGGCCCTGGTCACCACTTGTACAGTTCTGATTACGCCTTTTTTCTGCAATTTCGCGTCCGTCCATGGAAGTATGCCCGGAGTCCATGAAAGTATGGATGGGGTCCACGGTAGAAGGTAAAGTTAGATGTGCTGTCCATGAAAGGTGGGCCTGTCCACAAAAGTATGAAAGCATTCGTTGGCGGTCCATGGCAGTAATTCTCCCTCCGTTGGCGGTCCGTGGCAATCTCCAGGCAATGAGATTGATGCTGACGAGGGAGTTGTGTTGAGCGCGCAATCAATCAGGAGCGTTCAACACGCGCCCCGAGCAATCTGGCTGGCCCCACGCTGCTGCGTCAGCCACTCTCGAGGGATATCGTCCGCCCATTCACATCGGCTGAGTGGTCAGATTCCGCTGCCGCACATCACATGCGCTGTGCTGAATCGGACGGTTACGATACACCTCAATCGAGTTGTCCCGTGATCACACTTGATGATGGAACCGAGGGCGGGTTCGGCTCGTTGTTGTCCGAGGTACTTCTGTTCTTCGTCGTGTGTTCTGCTCCTCCACTTATCGAAGACTGAACCGCATTGGACCAGCCTCTGCCGCTGTAGTACCTGTTCACACGCCTTGATCGCCGGGCCCTGTTCTGGCAGAACCACGCCCTAATGCACTACAACAGTGCTTCCTCCGTCTCTCAACTCAACTTCGCCGCCAAACCGGGTCACACAGGGAACACCGTAGAAGACCAAAGCCCAAGGTCTTGCCTCCTATGCTCCACCCTCCTTCGACCCTGACCTCCATGAAGTGAGCCCAAGCAAGCTCAAGCGAACCTGCTGCTTGCTGCACTGCTGTTGAGCGACTACGATCCTCGCCAGGGCTGCTTGTCTCGCCCAGCACCACGCAGCACCAGGGATTAGTTATTCGGGTTCCAGCGATTAGTTTTTCGGTTTAGTATCCTGCGATCTGAGAGTTTTTATCTGTGCGAGTGCTTCGGATCGCGACTCGCTGCCGTTGCTCGACGAATTCGTCGTAGATTCCAGCCGTGACATTGGCGTTAACTCTTATTCCCGGCCTCGCTCCTGAATTCCGCGTTGCCCTTCGGGCCATGGCACCTGGGTACGTAGGACGCAGCTAACTGCGCATCGGTAGTCGCCCGTGTGTGGCGCTATCGTTCATAGCACTGGTAAACCAAGTAACCCTACGCATTTGACGCGTTTGACGGCAGATCGTTTCACTTGACGGCGCACGGGTTCCTCTCGGTTCCCTGTCTGTTCGGTCCGTTCTGCCGACGGCCGTTTCCCAGTGCTAGCTGTGGCAGTGATTAGAGCGGCTCCTAGTCGTGCAGAGGCAGCTCGCTGGCATGGCTGGGACGGGGGAGCATAGCGGCAGCGACGCGCGCAGCCCCGCGGGTGGAGAGGAGCGCGCGGAGCAGCGCCGGGCGGAGGACGGAACCAATGCGGGCCGGGAGTATGGGCCCGGCGCGACTGACGGTGAAGCGGCGGCCGGGATCCAAGCGGGCAGCGCAGTTGCTGATAGCCCGGGCGGAGTCGAGCCGGTAGCTGAGAGCAGCGACTTGGGGAACGGGTGGCTTGTGTTTGGCGGCAACGGGAAGGAGAGGGCGCCGGGGGGAGCCGCGCAGGGGGGTCGGCATTGCGAGAGCAGTCTCGACGACTCCCCGCAGCAGGCGGACGACGAGGGCGCGGAGCCGTATCAGTTCGCGCAGTCGCTCGTGGCGCTGTCGCACGACCCCGACTCGCCCGTCATCGGCAACTGCGCCACGTGCGGCCGGCACGGGCGGCCTGGCACGTGCTCATGCGCGCCGCCGCTGACCCCGCTTTGCCAGGGCGGCGCAGCAGCAGAGGGGTCGAACGCACGTGACCATAACGACGTGCCGCAATTGGAACTGGATTCAGAGGCCGGTGTGGGCGCAGAGGTAGTGCAGACAGCGCGCGTTGGGCTGACAGCGGCGGCGGGAGCTGCAGCAAGGGGTGAGGCGACGCACGAGAGAGGCGAGACGCGGGTAGCGAAGCAGCAGCAGCGCGCGCTGAGATTCGCGTCGAGCGTCGACGTGCGGAGGAGCGCGGCGGGCAGCAGCGACAAGCTCGCGAACGGCGGGCACGCGGAGGGCGGCGAGAGCAGGGCGCAGCGGCAGGTGGCGCAGAAGGAGTGGGCGGAGGGCTTCGACGCCATCGAGCGCGGGCTGGTGGCGGCCGTTAAGGGCTTCGCCATCGGCGCCGGGCTGCGGGGCGGGCTGTCGCTGTTCAGCCTGCTCGGACGACTCCGACGGCGCCGCGCGGGCATGGCCAAGTGAGCGCGCGCTGATGGGGCAGGGGGGCAGGGGCACAGGGGGGCAGGGGAGCAGGGGGCAGGGGGACATTGGGAATGAGGTGAGAGCGACGAGGCAGGAGCAGGCGACGGGATATGGGCATGGTTGGCGTGCGCACGTGAGGGTGAATGGCAGCCACCTCAACGGTGCCGAAACTCTCGCTCCAGCTGACTTGTTCCGGACTTGTCTTGCGCGTTACTTGCTTTCTCGCGGTTCTGATTCTTCCGTGATTTGCAGTTCAGGGTGTGCGTCCACAGGCAATGTGTGCATCCACAGCCAATACGTGCGTCCACAGGCCGCGTGGGCTGTTGTAGCTGTCACGCACGGGCGCTGCCGGTGACTGTTTCCAAGGCCATGCTTATAACGGGGATGTTGTGTGCGTTGCGTGTGGTGCAGGGGCGACAAGGGCGCAGCAGCGGCGGTGGGCGTGTGGGAGGGCGTGCTGGGAGTGGTGCGCGAGGGGGTGCGGTACGGCATGTTCGTGGGCACATTCGCCGGCTCCTACTGCGTGCTGGACGAGGGCATAGCGGCCGTGGGCGGGCAGGAGAAGTACGTGGCACGTGCACATGGATGTGCGTGCGCATGCATGCATGCATGCCTGCATGTGTGTATGTGCGTGTGTGTGTGTGTGTGTGTGTGTGTGTGTGTGTGTGTGTGTGTGTGTGTGTGTGTGTGTGTGTGTGTGTGTGTGTGTGTGTGTGCGCGCGCGCGCATGTGTGTGCATGATTGTGTGCACGCCCGTGCGTCTCAACCTGGAATGCTGCAGTGCACAATCATTACCCTATTCTCTTGCCTATCGTCGGTGCGGCCACTGACTCGTACCATTCTTTTCCCATTACCACCACTCTTCCCTTCCCGCTTTCTCCTTCAACTCTCACCTTTACGCTCATCACCTTTACACTCATCATCTTTACACTCATCACCTTTACACTCATCACCTTTACGCTCATCACCTTTACACTCATCACCTTTACAGTACCTTTACACTCATCACCTTTACACTCATCACCTTTACACTCATCACCTTTACACTCATCACCTTTACACTCATCACCTTTACACTCATCACCTTTACACTCATCACCTTTACACTCATCACCTTCACACTCATCACCTTTACACTCATCACCTTTACACTCATCACCTTTGCCCTCATTACCGTTTGATTGTAAACCCACCTGCGAGGCACAACAAAACCGTACCCCTCCCATCGCCACATCCTTTGCCCCTCGTGCCCTTGCCCATGAGCCGCGCTCCACATGCCACCCTTCCTCTCCGCCCCCAAAACTTTTCTGCCACATGTCTCCACCCGCTTTGCCCAACCTGCTGGCCCCGGCCTGTGCAGAACGCGCAGGTGGCGGGCGTTGCTGGCAGGCGCAGCAGCGGCGCCGTCGCTGCTGCTGGCGGGGCCGGGCACGCGGCACACGAGTCTGGCACTGTACGTGCTGCTGCGCGCCGTGGTGCTGGCCGTGCGCTGCGGCATCAAGAGCCCCTCGTGGGGCTGGCTCTTCCGCCCGCTCACGTGGCAGCACGGCGACACGCTGCTCATGTGCATCTCCGCCGCGCAGATCCTGTCAGTCCCACACGCCCACATGCCTCCTGCTCTGCGCAACGTGCTTTATGCTATGTTCCATGTGCCATTCGCCATGTGTCGTGTGCCACGTCGCCTTTGCAGCTTCACAGACCACTGTCCTCTCTCTCTCGCCCCCTTCGTTCCACCACCACTCCGCCAGCTGCTGTCTATCGCCCGCTTCATGCCTCCTCCTTCCCCCCAATCTCCTCCCATCCCAGCGGCCCTCTCCCTCCATCACACCATCAGCAGCCCCTTCTCTCCCCCACCGGGGCCCCAATCTGCTGTGAGCAGGTCTGCGTGGATGCTGGAGCCGCACAGCCTGCCGCCCACGTACGTGTCGTTCCTGAACAAGCACGGCGGCAAGCCGCTGTGCGTGTACCGCGCCATGAAGGAGATGGCGCTGGACGGCGGCATGTCGCCCGCCTGCACCGCTGACATCGCCACCATGCTCCGCGGCAAGGGCGCGGCCAGCAGCAGCGGCGGGATGAAGCTGCCGTGGACGCGGGTGGTGAAGCCGCATGAGACTGTGATTCCCTGCGATGTGAGTCACCCGCGCCACAGACACCACTCGCACCACACACACCAGACTTTATATGTAATGCAACACTCACAGGCTTCGACTTCCGCGCTACTGCCTCTGTGCTCTCCCTCCTGGCTTCGCTCGCTGCAGCCGCATCTGCACTTCATCACCGTGTCTCTCTTTCTCATGCCCCGCATCCATGCCCCGCATCCATGCCGCGTGTCCGCTTGAGCCTCTCTGCACTGCTCCCTTCGTCTGGTCTCACCGCTCCTCCCTCTCCACCAGCTCCCACTCCACCCGAAGTTCATGTCTCACCCACTCAACTTCCTTTCTCCTCTCCCAACCCTCCCTTTCTTTTCTGTCCCTCCCTGCCCTCCCTGCCCTGCCGTGCCCTGCTCTGCCTTGCCCTCCCTGCCCTCCCTGCCCTCCCTGCCCTCCCTGCCCTCCCTGCCCTCCCTGCCCTCCCTGCCCTCCCTGCCCTCCCTGACCTCCCTGTTCTCCCTGCCCTGCCATTCTACAGTTTCTTCACCCGGGTGGCTGGTGCTGGTTGCACTTTTTGTCCTTTCTGCGGGGGGCCTACCTGCGAGCGGTGCCAGTCTACGTGCCCGTATACCTCGTGCCCGCCCTGCTCGTGCACCGCTCCTCCCTCCTCCAGAAGTAAGCGCCCATTGATGCTTCTACCCCCCTTAGCCCCCCACCCCACCCCACCCCCCCATACACCTCTCTCCCCCACCCTATCCTATCTCTCCACCCCAAGCCTTCCCCCTTCCCTCTTTTCCTCTCCACTCCCCCCCCAGCTCATGCGTGCACCCTCTTCTTGTGTATGCTTCCCTCTGTTAGGACCGGATGTCTGTAAACCCAGAATTGCAAGCCCTTGACATCCTCCTTCATCCTCCCTTTCTCTCCGCCACCCCTTTCCTTCCCGCTCCTCCCTCCCACCCCCCTCTCCCCGCAGGCCGCTGTCCATTGCGCTGCGCACGGCCGTGGGAGCGGCGCGCTCCTCGCTCTTCCTCGCCACCTACTGCGGCACTGCATGGTGCGGCGCACCCTCCCTCCCTCACTGCATTGTTCCAACCCAAACCTCCTGGGTGCATTGTGCTTTGTTCTCACATGGGCTATACACTGAGCCGGCCTGAGCCGGTCGTGCCGCCGGCTTGGCTCGGCTCGACACGTCAACATGGCTCGAGCCGGGGTCGAGCCGGCTCAAGTCCAGCTCGTCGACAGCTCACGCTCGGCTCATTGCAGAGCCGTGCCACTCGACCCCAAGGGGGCCAAAATCGAAAATGGGAAAACACAACTTTCCTTGTTTAGGTGTGTTTTCGCATTCTCTCATTCGCCCACAGTATGAAGGGGCACCATAACCTGTGCTGCCACATGGTCGGTAGCAGCTCACGAGCCACCAACTGCCCCGATACCTTGCCGGGCGGACATCGCCAAGCCCCTAGACCACTCTGAGCGCTCTTCCCTTTGCCCCTCACAATGTCCGCCACCGTCGAGTCGAGTCGAGCCGAGCCGAGTCGAGCCGATCCACGCCATCTCGAAATCGATCCGGCTCCGGCTCGAGGTGAGCCGGGCCGGGGATACTGCGTGACCGGCTCGACATGGCACGAGCCTGCTCTGCTCAGCTGGACCCTGGCAAAGCTCGTTGACCACAAGACCACCATCGCCCCCCCTATCACACTCTTGGCTGGCCCCTCTCCTCTCTCCGTCATCACTCCTCGAGCCCTGCCCCACCTCACCGCCACAACTGGGCAAGTTCGTGTGGCGGTGAGGAGGGGCAGGGCTGGGTTGGTAGGAGTGATGAAGGAGAGAGGGGAAGGGCCTAACCTGAATGTGGTAGGGAGAGCGACGGTGGTCTTGTGGTCAAGGAGCTCTGCCAGTTGGCTCATGCCAGGCCCGCTCAGCGTTTCTGCCATGTCTAGTCCTGGGCCTTGTGCCCTTTATCTTGATCTCTCATCCCTGGCTTGTTTTGCAAGTCCACACTCCCGTTCTCAACTCTCATCATCTGTTTCTGACTGCGATCCACCACCCCTTCCCCATCCATCGACCTCCATGAGCCTGCTCATGCAAGCCCGAGCCTGCTTGTTCGTCTCCTTCTCCTTCCCTTGCCATCCTCGGCCTCTGTTCTCTCGCCTATCTAGCCAGCCCCCCATTCATTCTAGTCCCCTCCTATTTCTGCTTCCTCCCGTACAATGTTGTGCCGTCACATGGCCCAATGCTACCCGATATTGTTAATTGCCATCCATGCCGCCCAACCCTGACCCTGCCGCCCAAGTGCACGCATGCTGCCTGCGTGTGCCAGGTTCTGGACATGCAACATTCACCAGCTGGTGGGCAAGTGCACGCGGGCGACCATGGCTGGTGGCGCGGTGAGTGCGGGAAGCATGTGGGGGGAGGGGGGGGCATGGGGCACAATGCAAGGGATAGGGTGTATGATAGGCGCCAGGTGCTTCGTGGGAGATAGTTTTTTTTTGGCAGGAAACTTATAAAAAATAGATGAGTTTGTATGTAGAACGACTGTTACAGGGGTTCCCTGCCATCGGCTTGCCCTTCATGTGCTTTTCACCACATCACGTGCGCACTTTGTAGAAGCCCCCTGCCACTCTTGCCTTACCAACTTCCTCATCCACGTCTCCCCTCATGTACCTCTTCTCCCGTTTGCTTCCCCATCTCGTCCCTCTACCCACCCCATGAACCCCATCCTCTTTCCCCCCTCCCCTTCCCTCCCGCCTCCTCTTCCCCCCTCTAGTTCCTGTGCGGGCTGGCGGTGCTGCTGGAGAAGAAGTCACGGCGCATGGAGCTGGCGCTCTACTGCTTCTCGCGCGCCATCGAGTCCTTCTTCATCTGCGCCGTCTCCTGGGGCTGGCTGCCGCCCCTCTCCTCCCTGGCACTCTTCCCCGCCCTCTCCAAGCGCTACCTCTCTGCCAAGACTACCTCCGCAGCAGCCGCAGGTGCAGGAGGAGGGAGCGCACGCGCAGGGGGGTGCAGAGCGGGCCCGGTGGGGGAGTCGCTGAGCGGAGTGCTGCCCGTGGCAGCAGCGGTGCTGCAGCCGCACGCGCTGCTGGACGTGGCACTGCTGGCGGCGGCAGCGGGGGTGATCATGCAGTGCTACCAGAGCGAGCGCGACGTGTTCCGGTCCAAGTACCTGAACGTGCTGGACTGGATCTTCGGCGTGCCCAAGGGGCAGAAGGCAGCCTCCGAGCTGTACCGCCGCCGCTCCCCGCAGATGCACTCGCTACAGCACGCCAAGCCCCGCTCGCTCTCCCTCCCCTCCTTCTCCCTGCCCCCCTCTGCTGCTGCTGCTGCTGCTGCTTCAGCAGGTGCTTCAGCTGCTGCTGCTGCTCCCGCAGGCACCTCTCGTGCCTTTGCTGGTATTCTGCCGCCTGCTACTCTGCCTCACACTGCTCCCACTGCTGGTGCTGGTGCGGAAATTCCGTCCGGTGGCAATGTGCGTGGTGAAGGGCAGCAGTGCAATGGCGTGAGTGCCGGCAAGACAAAGTAGGAGAATGGATGAGAGACAGGAGTGGAAGGCAGGAGAGAGTCGGAAGCAAAAGGAATGTCAGAGACATGAAGAGGGAGGTGTGGAGAGTGGTTGGAGGGAGAGAAACGTGAGGCCACAGGGGCACTGGTGATCAAGTTGAGTTATTATTGGTGGCGTGCCTGCTTGAGGTTCATCGCGAGAGGTGCATCGCATGCGGTGTCTTTGGCTACGCCAGCTCAGGGTGTAGTTTCATCTGGGAAGAGCCCCACTGACTCACTGGACGTGCTCTTGTTGCTGTGCCAGCCTGCCAGGTTACTGTCATTGTTCTTGTAGCTGTTATGAAATATAACTCAGGATTGTCAATACGAATGAGGCATAGGGCTTTATATAGTGCGAGTTGACCAGGTTGAACCCCGAGAGTTGGACTAGTCAAGGGCTCGATAGTCTCGAGGGCGACGGGGTCAAATTGGGTTCTAGGCGCCTCCGTAGGCCTTATTTTATCAGAGTACGGTAATTCACTCTGTTTCTCTGAGAATCAGAGTTGTTTTTTGTAGGTCACTTCGATGGTTCTGGGTATAATTTTTGAAAGTAGAATTTTCTCTGATTTATCAGAGTTGGTCCATGCACCACCCTTCCTATAGGGGGCATACCCCCAGATTTTCCATGTACTCCCTAAAGACACTTGTACGTGTGGCCTTGATTCCTGGGCGGTTTCACGCGCACTGCTCGCTGACCACATGTCATTCGCAGCCAAGATTCATCGTGCTGGAAGATGCCTCTCTGCCCATTGGACACTTGGGCATCTTCTTTCGCGGCATCGGCAGGAATCGAGCGTGCGGCAGCTGAAATTGCCACTGCTGGAAGAATGCCGTGTGCCCATTGGGCACTAAGGAAAGAATTTGCGTGGCAGCAGCAGCCAGCACATCGCCTCGGCAGCGCACTCAGATGCGGCTAGCATTGCTGCTCGTGTGGCATGCACCTCCCCTCTCGGGCCGTGCCTGAGGAGACAGTAAAGCCAGCTGTTTCCCTTCAAGTTCGATCCATCACTGCAAGAAACCATTGTCCCCTCCGACTCTCCCTTGTCCCAAGCAAGAGAGAGTCCCCCTCTCACAACCGCTAGAGAAGAACGATTTTCCTAGTCTTGAGTCAGAACGATTTTCCTAGTCTCAGTCGTTCCCCGCCAGAGTCCGTCATGGGAGACTCGGACGATGAGGATGATGGGGGGGGGGGGGCGATCCTAGTGCTAAGTGTTCGTTTAGAGGCACACCCCTCAGTGGCCTTGATTTCCTTTGTCGAACCCATGCCGCTCATGCGTATTAGAAACCCCTCCCATCTCTTAGCAGCGAAGAGTGGGGAGCGAGATCTCGACGAGGTAACCGAGACGGTTGCCTCGCCCGCCAAGCCCCCGCCCACCACTCCTCTCGCCACGGAAACTCCACCTGCTTCTACTCCCGCGTCGAACGTCCCTACCCCTCCTCCTGCCACGAGAGCCCCATCGGCTGCTACTCCCTCGTCGAAGGCCCCTGCCCCTCCTGCCGCGACAACCCCCACCTCTACTGCATCGACGTCGAAGAAAAGGCGTAGATATCAGCAATTGCATTTGCCCTTCGCACTGCCTCCGCCTAAACCACCGACGCCGCCACAGCCAGAGCCGGTCTCTGTGCTGTCTGTTAAACCTACGATCGCAGAGAACGTGCGAGGGCATATGAAAAGGCGCAACGCAAATACACCAACGATTGGTTGCCAAAATTTCCCTGGCTGGTCCTTGATAAAACTGACGATGGAATCCCGTGCTTGCGTTGCAATGTTTGCATGGATCACGGTCCCTTGCACGCAAGATATGGGCGCGAGGGCAGTGGTGGTCGAGATCTACAAATGGGGTCGATGCGCTGGCATCTGGAGAGCCAGAAGCACGAGGACGCAGTGAAGAAACAAGAGATGCTGCTGAAGGAGGTGGAACGTCAGAAGAAAATGGAGGACTTCGCTGCGAATGACCCCGAGGGCGCGCGGATCGTTCGTTTACTCCGAGAGATGCTGTTCATCTGCAAGGAGGACGCACCCATCAGCATGTTAACGCGGCTCGTCGGCTTCCTAGCGCGGGAGGGAGTGAGGGACATTCCGAAGCAAACCTACGGCGTCTACATAACACAGTGAGTTCGTATTCAACTCACCACTGCAGTCCTTGTTTACCCTAGATCTCGCTGACCTCATAATTTCCACACCGTGTGCAGTCCTTCTTTTTAACGTCTGATGTCCCTTGGCCTCGATCTAAAAACTAACCTACTCTTGTTTCTGTACGCCTCTCAGGTATGGCTTCAAGGAGATGGTCAAGGCCATGGTGGCCTTCTTGAAGGCGTAGCAGATGACACACATCCACGCCTCGCCCTTCATCGGCATCAGCTGCGACGAAAGCACCAACAAAACGCGGGGGAAACACTTGATACTGTTCGCGACGTTCCTGAGGAAGCGCAAGGTGGTCACGGAGTTCTTTGAACTGCTCACCATCGACAAATGTGACGCAGCCTCGCTGCAGTCTGTCGTCCTGTCACACCTGGATTCGCTTGGCATCGACCTACAGAAGATTTCTGGAATAAGCACCGATGGGGCATCCATTATGACTAGCGAGTACAACGGACTGGGCGCGCGCCTGCGGGTGAAGATTCCTCACCCTGTAGGCATCCACTGCATCGCGCACAGGTGAGATCATATGTGGTTACATACCCTATTGCGCATGAATACGTGGCACGCTTGCGCATGAACTTGTTCTCACATTTCCTTCCCGTTTTTTGCAGGGAATCTCTTGCAGTCAAGGACGCCACCACCGCCTTCTCAGATTTCAAGACCATCGACGCGGTAGTCCGTGCGTTGGGGGAGATTGTCGGCCGGTCCACCCCCTGGTACGAGAGGTTTAAGTACCTGCAGCTCGTCATTCATAACACCAACCTTGAGCACCAGGGGTTGTACCTCATCCGGTGGCTCTTGCGGGGGGATGCCATCAAGCGGCTTTGCAACATCCTTGGCGTGGCGATCGTCGTCCTCATCGAGTACAAGCACAAGCTGGCAGCCGTGGTGAAGACCCTGAAGTTCCACTACAGCCTCTACTTCCTCGCTGATGTCCTCGCCGAGATGAACACCTTGAACAGGTTCTTTCAGAAGCGATCGGTAAGACAGGTTCTTTCAGAAGTGATGGGTAAGTTCTCTGAGTATAATTTATTGTAAGTGCTCTGTCCATTCTGCTTGTCATTATACCCTGGATAATGTTCTCTGCACCATTCACACCTGTTAGCTACTGCTGTTTATTAACATGCACTTCTCTGCTCTTTATGTTAACCATCCTACAGGCGGACATCACTCTCGTGTCTCAGGAGATGGACCCCACCCTCACATACATCAGGCACCGCTACATCGAGTACGGCACCACCTTTGGCGGCGGCATGAGCAAGAAGCTGTCGAAATTCCGTGAGCACCTCGGCAAAGGCGAAAAGAGCATCGTCATTTCTGGCGTGGACAGCGATGGCCAGCCGTGCAGTCATGCATTCGAACTCAGCGAAGAGCGTCTCCCTGGCCACAAGTTTGGGGGAAGCCAATGTGAACTGCGAGGAGTTGTGCGTGGGATGACGAAGGAGTTGGTCGCCAACGTGGAGCAGCGGCTGTGGGACCTGAAGCGCCTTGGCAGCGTGGGACTCTTCAGGGTGGAGTGCTGGCCGAAGAAGGCGGAGGCGCGTGAGTGGCGGCATCTGGCGTGGCTGGAATCGAACGTGGCCCTTTTTCGACAACAAGCTTCCAGGTCTGGCTGCATTCAGCATCATGCCATTTGGTCCCTTGTTTGATTTTCAACCGTGCTCGGTAAGTCATACTAAGCTTCCCCTTAACTCCCCCACCCCTCCCCCCCATCATTGCAGGAGTGAACCAATGGGCGGCAGAGCTGGAACTCAAGACGTTCTGTCACATCATGAAGAACCACCGCGCAGATGACGATTTCAACCGGGGGCTGGCCGCCATGCTCAAGACCCGTGACTGGCCCAAGAGCTACCCGAACCTCATTAGGCTATGGGAGGCCATGGCAGTGCTGCCATTGAGCACTGTTGAGTGCGAGAGGGGTTTCAGCAGACATAATATTATCAAGTCTTGGCTACGCACTAGCTTGTGTGACGCAAGGCTGGGCGATCTCATGACCATCAACAAGCTCGACGATGTCGTCTACTACCTCGAAGTCGTGGACATCTGGAGGAAGCAGAAGGCGTGGAAGCAAGCCAAGTCTGTTGTGTACGAGGTCCCCCATAACCCTGCTAAGAGTGTAGATGATGATTCAAATGATGGTGAGAATGCCTCTTTAGAGGGCTCTGAGGATGATGAGGATGAGTGATGTTGCCGTGGTGGTGGAGGTATCGTGTAACAGTGCAATAATAGTGACAATGGGCGGACATTTTGCTAGTTGTATGCATCTAGTGGTTAGAAAATGAGCTGGCAGAAGAGATTACATGAATCAGAGTAAATCAGTGAAATTTAGGAGAAACCCTGGAAAATCAGAGTTACAGCTCCAAGGCACTATGAAAATCAGAGTTACGCGAAGGATCACTCGTGAAAATCAGAGGGGCGAAAAGGCAAGGATAGGCCTTGCTCCGTAACAGGTTCGGGGCCGATTAGGTCGGCGGGGGTGGTTTGACGCGAGATTTGAGGGCCGAGGCTCCGGATACGAACTGTTGGCGGTACTCGCTGTGGCAAAACCCAGTAAAGATTCGTGACATCCTTTCATCCTCCCACCTTCTAAAGAAATGCCCTCCATATATCGAAGGCCGAACTGTCATTGAAAGTAATCCCCGATGTGACTGTAGGTCTTCAACACAGTGACGAGCGTAATGATTACGTCGTCCTTCCTGACCGTGTCTAGGTCGAACTGCGATCGAGGGTCAGTCGCTTTTTAATCGTGGTCGTCGAAGATTGTCGAATTCTTCAGCTGACCGAACGGGCAAGGGTAAGAACTCCAGTGGAAGACTGTAAACAGTAAAAACAATGGATGGGCGATTGATGATGATGCATGGTACAGGTCATATGCCCTGAGAGCACGAGGGGCGATGCGAGAGATTTCGCTTACAACGAATACGGGCCGTACGGTAGGGGCAACGTGGACTATCGGGTTTTCCCAGGAAATGGGGTGTTGTTTTTTGTGTACTGTGCATGGGCGGCTTGTCTGGCATATGCAGCGATTGAGTAAACGTCGTAGCGTCGCAAGCCTTTGCGCGAGTGTATCAACTCTGCGTTACAACAGAATGTCCGAACTCATGCGTCATGTGACAATCATGCTGTGTTATTAGGCAACAAACAGATTTGCCTCGACAAAGACAACACTCGACATAAGACCATGCCGCGAAATAAGACTCAAACCGAAAACCATACTTACGAAGACGAAAACTACCCAATTCAGTGCAACACAGCACAAGCGTCTCGCCCCTAACGTCATACGGAGAGCACAAAGCCTCTCGCTCCTCCATACGCATGCGCCATACCCGAACTCTAAATTTAACCGCCTATTAATGCACAGAACTTAACCGCCTACTATCCGCGATAGGTAGCGGCATGCGCGCCAAAAGTCATCCACTCGCCAGCGTCAGGGTATCCGGTCATGACGACTGTGGCTCCGCGGACATGACTGAGGTACCCTTCCTCCGCCGCGCCGGGCACAGTGTTCGTGTCCAGGCGGGGTGATGCGCGCTCCAGGCGATCAATAACCGAAGGTTCGCGGATGTCAAACAAGACGCGTAGATCGTGAGGCGCCAATCCAATAGACTTTGCGTAGCCAATCAGCATCTCTGTCGCCATGCGCAACAGATTGCGACGGTTCCGCGCTGTGTCTTGTGCAGCCGGGGAGGGAGGCGCATTCGCCCACCAAGCGTCCCGCTTGGCCGGGCCAAGCGGCTCCACCTGAAGCGGATCCACCCCGGTCGGCTCGCTCGTCTCGTCGTTACGCTCGGCGGTGACGAAGCGAGCGGCTGAAATCATGTCGCTCGGCCCGAACGGCAGGGCGCTCATGAGCTGCTGCACTGGCTCGATGTCGTCCTCTAGCCGGGGCTCCTGCTCTTCAGAAGTGGCACCGAGGAGAGGTAGCAGCGGCTGCCAGCTGGCTGGCAGCATTCGCGTCCTCCAGAAACACTTATGGATGGTCGCGGTATCCAGCCCGAGGCACGCTTCCGACACCCAGGTAACCACCTGCCACATTTCCGGCTTCCACTTCTGAACGGCGGCGACGGTCACGCCAGGTATCTGCCACTGTGCGAGAACAGCTTGAAGCAACTCGACTTTGTAACGTGCCTTCAGAGCTACGATGAGGCCCTGATCCAGAGGTTGCGTGAACGGTGTCGTGTTCGGCGGCAAGTAAACGAGGCGCACGTGCGACAGCGCCCGTGTCCGGAAGCCGCAGATGTCACCTGACGTGGCGAGTGGGGACTGGAGCAGGTGACTCGACGTGTTATCCAGCATGACGACGATGCGTCTTCCTTCCGCCAGGCAGCACGCGTTGATATGTTCGAAAAACGCCGTGAAGACATGCGAGGGGCATATGGGATGCATTTCTTGAAAGTTATATAAATTTACTTTCGCGCGACTCATTTCGCATCGGACAGAACACGGCACATTGCAAGGTAAACATTAAACACGACGCACTCACCTCTGCAGTCATCCATCCCGGGGTGTTCGCGCGCCAGTAGCAGTACTTCGAAGGGTCAAACTTCTGCTTTGCGAAACAACGGGGCCGTTCAAATTTGTGAATGATTAGCGGCTTGAACAACTTCGAGCCGTCCGCGTTTACCAGCAGCGCGACTGTAAGTCGATCCTTGCAAACCTTCTTCCCTGGGGTAGGATCGATGCAGAAAGTGTGGTCGGGTAGGAGACTGTAGTAGACGCAGGTCTCGTCGAAGTTGAAGAGGTTCTCTGGGGTGAGGCCAAGCTGGCCGCACAGCCTCGGGAAATGCAATTGCGCGGTCAGCGCGGCGCCCTCGTCGGCAGACTTCGCCTCGCCGCTCATCTTACGCCACTTGAATCCCATTCGGCGCAATGATTTCTGAACCCATCCAACAGAAGCTTTAAAGTCGCTTGGGACGTTGCACTCAGGTGCTAGCTGAATCGCGCGCTGCTGGATTAGAGCGGTCGACACTGGCAAGCCAGCACCGTTTGTGCTTTTCAGCCAGCTCTTAAGTCGAGCTTCGAGTAAAGGCCAGGGTGGGTTTCGCAACCTTTTGAACTTGGCGCGTTCAGGCCCGATGGCCCACCATTTCACTTCTCTTTGGAGAACTCGGCCGACTGTGCTGCGATCGGGCCACAGGCCGTATCTGGTGTGGCACCATCGCCCAATGTCTTCGAGACGTAAAGTCGGGTTCTTCTTCGTGTATTGGCAGATTGCAAGCTTCTGCCCGACGGACAGCGCAGTTCGGCGTACAGGTGCCATGCGGACGACCTCATGGGTCTGACGGGCTCGTCCTTGGTGTCGTGAAAAGGTCGAAGATTGGGCCATACAAATAACCCCGTGGTGTCTGCATTGTTGGCGGGGGGAACGATGTTGGGACCCCTCTGTTGCTTACTTGGTGATTTTCTGTTGGCAGACGGATGATGGAATTGCCCAGGGCTACGCAGACGGATTCTGTTGGCGTGGCTGGCGTTGTTCTACTGGACCGTCACCGAGGTGGTCGTATCAATAGCATCATGTGGATTTTGGTTTCGACATTGGTTGGCGAGCCTGACACGTCTGGATGTTTAACGGCTCGCCAACCAGTAGGAGAGGTCGCCCTGAAAACACAAAAACTAACTGATTGGACTGCCAAATATCAGCCGAATTGACTGTCGAACTTGCTCTTCAGTTGAGACGGGTACACTTTGCGTACAAAGCAGGGCCTCAGCTAGGATTTTGGGCATCCTGTCTAGTCAGGGCTAGGCCTTAAAAACACGTGTACTGGTCAGGGTTGGACGTCAATGTTCATGCTGTTTTGTCAGGGTTGGCATCCAGCACTTAACTGCAGCCTCAGGGTAATCTTCAAAACAGCCCAAAATGTTGCTTTAAGTATAATAATAGCAGCAGCATAACACCAGAGATAATCAATATTCACAGTACTGCAGCATACATGTGGCTCGACTCAGAAGTTTCCACCATCCTCCTCATCATCACTAGAACTAAACCCGCTGCTGGAGCAGCTGTTCTCATCGTCCGCTCGTGCCTCATCATCATGCTCCTCTTCGGACAACACCACCACTTTCTCTTTGCCCTTGGCAGACTTCCTCGCACGCACTTCGCTCTGGTGGGCCCTCCTTGGCCGTCTCTTCTTCATGCCGCGCCACACCTCAATGACCCTATCCCAGTTCATGTCATACTCTAGCAAACTCATGCACATCAGATCCTCCAGCTTCCCGTTGCACAGACTCGTCCGGTTCCAGCTCTTAATCACATTTTGTCGCGAGAATCCCCTCTCGCACTCAACAGTGCTGAGAGGAAGCACTGCCACAGCCACCCACAGGCGCACGAGATTCGGGTAGCTGCGCGGCCAGTCGCTGGTCTCCAGGATGGCTGCAAGTCCGGCATGGAATGGCTGCTCCTCTTTTGGCACACCAGCAAGCACTGGCACGAGGGTGCTGAGTTCCTTGCGTGCCAGCCGCTTGTCGACTCCTGCGAGACACATACAGGAACAGCAACACTCGTAAATCAGCAACACTCATACAGGAACTGCAATATTTTAGCAAGTTGGGCATATAATATACATTGGCATGGATAACCTTACCTGGCAGAATTTCAACGCGGTCGCTGGCGTGGAAGAGTTCGACCACGCTGTCAAAGTGCTCGGCGCACTCCTCGTCCCTCGCCTCCGTGTTCCGCGGCCATGTTCGGGGCATCCACAGCTTTGACCCGTTGAGCCGCTCAAGGTCGCCGAGCCGCAGCTGCACGTTGTAGATGAGCTCGGTCGCGTAGGAGCGACAGGTGAGCGTGCAGGAAGCTTTGTCGCCGCGGGCAGTGGTGTAGTTTGGCAGCGGCTCCTCGTGAAGCTCGAATTGATGCACTCGCTCCATTCCGTCTGCATCGACGCCCTGCACGATCACATCTCGGTTGCTGGCGTGGCGCTCCAGAAACTTGGACAGGCGATCGCTGTTCGTGCCGAAGTTAGGCCCGCAGTTGACGTAGCGCGAACGAATGAAGACGATCGTTCGCCGTACCTGCGACTGCACGCCCGTCAGGTCGATCTGTAGGAGGGTGTCATGGGATGAAATAAGAACACGAGGAAGTAAGTAATTTTTTTATTGACGGCAGTATGTTTTTTGTTTGAATTGGTTGGAAACCATTGCAACCGCAATGGCTCACCTCGCGCTTCTGGAACAGCAGATTGAGGCTGTTGAGCTCCTCGTGCACGTCGGCGAGGAAGTACAGGAAAAAGTGAAACTTGTACGATGTGACGATGTGGTACATGGGTTTGTCGTAGAGGTGCAGCAGAACGATGACGGCAGGAAGCACCGCCACCAGCCTCAGAATGGCGCCGCCACGACTGAGCCACCGAACAAGGTGAATCCCTTGCATCTCCAGATTTGTCGCCGTGAAGATCTTTTGGAGGTCCTTGAACATCTTGTGCCAGTTGTGTGAACGCCCCAGCAGCTCAGCAACCGCGCGGATGATGGCATCCACAATTCCCAGCTCAGGCAGCGCGTTGGCAGCATCTCTGGCCGCGAGGGCTTCCCTGGATGGACGGGAGTAGAAACACGACGAAACAGTGGTTAGTGCACGGTTTTCTCAACGGGATATGAAGTCTATGCATGAACGAACCGATGCGCTATGCAGTGGACAGAAACCACATGCGGGATCCGCTGTCGAAGGCGCCCAACGACCCCGTTCGTGGCTCCAACCATCACTGCGGCACCGTCGGTGCTGATGCCCGACACCTTTGAGAGACTGATGCCGATGCTATCGAGGTAAGCAACAAGAGAGCCTTCCAGAGAAGCTGCATCACATTTGTCGACAGGAAGAAGCGTTAGAAACTCTGTGACAACAATGCGCTCGCGAAGGAAAGTAGCAAACACAATCATGTGCTTGCCACGAACTCTGTCGGTACTCTCGTTACAGCTCAAGCCAATGAACGGGCTTGACTCCAAGTGCTCCCGTTGACGAGCTCGAAGGTACATGGCTGTCGACTTGGTTAACTCCTGAAAGCCATACCTGCGCAAACCATGCAGGGAGATTAGTACATGCGAGAGATCAACACATGTTAAATAGTAAACGAATAAAACACCCAAGGACTTACGTTGTGAAGTAAGACCCGTAGCCTCGTTTGGGAAAACCAGGAGTACGTCGCTTTGAGAGGTGCCGCACAAGTTGCACCCACATCTCGATGGGCGCGTCGGACTGACAGATGAAAAGCAGAGTCTCCAGCAGTGCAGTAACACGCTCGCTCTGGACGGTATGTGTTTTCGCCAAGTCCTCCATGCGCAGCTGCCCCTCAGCGATCGCAGTGGCGGTGGCTTGTCTCCGCATCGCTCTCTTGTGCTTCCGCGTGCGCTGGTGGTTTTGCATCGCCTGCGTCTGGACGTCGGTCGCACCTTCTCCGCCCTTGCCGTAGTTCGTTCCGTGCCCGCCATGTTCCATGCAAGTCTTACACTTCAAAGCCGGGAATCCTGCACGGGTCTGATTAAGCACAAGCCAAGGAAAGTCAGTACTCCACCGCTTTTTAAATTGCCAGAGAGCCTCCTGGTACTTTCGTTCGGCCACGTCTTCAAGTTCGGTGTCCGATGACGAAGTCGGAGCTGTAGATGGTCCTGAAACAACAGGAGGGACGACGTGCAGAGTCGGAGCGGGAGTGTTTTGCGACCGCCCGAAACTCAGGGTTGCCTGCCGATAGCGTGAGGGCTCGAGCTTCTTCGACGGCGGTCCAATACGGGTCGACCCTTGATTAAAAGAAGTGCGGGGCGTAGTGCTTCGCTGAGGTGGTGTTGCTACAACATGGCGAGATGCCTCCTCTACTACTTCAGCGGTGTGCGTTCGAGGGGGAGGTGCCGATGCGGGAGGATTTCTTCGCAGTAAGTCTAATCCTGTCACGGCACCCGGGTGGGACGCTGTAGAAGGATCGTCGGGAGCCTCCTCCTCGTCGTCAGATCCTGGCGCAAGCATAGTGCCCCCTAACGAGGGGGCGGTTCACAGCAGAGAAACAGACCAGCGAGCACAAGCTCTATCGTCTAGAATGGTTGGATGATTCAAGGCATGAAAGGGAGCTGTGGGGAGGAAGGACCATGAGCGATGGCTGCGCGGGAGTTTGGTCCTCCCCACATGGAGTGGTTGGCCGTCCAACCATCCATGCATGCAATGCTGCGTCAGCGAGTGGACCGCAGCACCCCAACACCTTCTGAGGCCTGGCTGTGGTGCGCTGCGCTGGCTGTATACTTAGCCGCTATTGGCCAGAATTACAGGATTTGCAGTGCACGCGGCAAACTGGTCATTTCGCGGCAACAATCTACAGGCAAAATGTGCGCTGGCACGAAAAATATGGAACTATGGGCAGAAAACAGGGGGTACACCCGTAGCGCCCCCCCTGAAGCCAGATTCGAGGTATCAGGGTTATCCTCGAATTCATACTGAGCAGTCAGGGCTGGTACACGAACACTATACTGAGTTCTCAGGGTTGTCATATGATAACCATACTGAATTTACAGGGTCAGAAATTCATTTAATCGGATTTTTCAGGTCTGGCACCTCATACTCATCCTGAAAATCAGGAATTCAGGATAAAACATCCTGATATCTGAGGCCCTGGTACAAAGAGAGGCCCTTAAGGATAAAATGCCTATGGGGTACTCCTGGGCGTAAAAGGAAGTCGCCTACAAGGCATATGACCTGTAGGATGAGTACATGGAAATGATGATTGCCGAATGACGTGGATTGTCGAAAAGAAAACCCATTCACAAAACGTGAGGTCGTTCGTGACACATGCGAGAGCGCACGTCTGTGTCTCACGAAAATCAGCGAACTCCATCAACGAACTGACGAACAGAGGCGCGGAAGCGTAACGGTGACGGATCGCAAATGGATGATGGAAACGCCGGAAGGGTCAGATGAAGTCTGTAGCGCAGCTGCACCTCTCCCCCCCTCCAAGAAGAAACAACTCCCAATTGTTAGGGTAATACTCCAAGAAATCCAATGCTCCAGGGTAGTCGTAAACTCGACACGGCTGCTTAAAGCGAAAGTATACAATAACTTCAAGGTTCAGAGGACTTCGAACCTTGAAGGGGGGTCACGAAAATAGGGGGTATACAATAACTTAAAAAAAAATCTTGCACGCCCCACGCGAAGGAAGGGCTCTCGCAACCAATGCCTAACACCCGCGAACACGGGCATTTCGCAGGGGTTCGGGGCTGGCGACACAAAGACCCCAACGCGCCAACAAAGCACGCTCGCTTGAACCGGGACGGGGAGGGGGAAATGCGAGGGTGCAGCATGGAAAATGAGCTAGGGGTCGGAAACAAGGCTGTGACCCATCCTAACTTCTGTGAACTGGATATGAGAGTAGACGGGAGGGAAGCGGTAGCAAACACGCCCTTGAAATGCGACACTGCGTGGGAAGCCCTGCGAGGGAAGCCCTGCATGCGTAGCTGTAGAAATATGCGCCGCCATAGCTCCCGCGCTGCTCACCGAGCAGGGCCGCCCACTCATATGACCATCCTTCCTCGTCGCGCTAACCTCACGAAGTAGCCTCTTTGCGCAAATGCGAGATGCGCCACCACTCTTAGGGTGCCCAAGGTTACACTTGCAACCTACATGCCGTGTAGGCCACTCTCAATAGAGACTACGCCGTTAGCGGGTGGCCTTAGCGGAGCTGGCTCATCGAATCCACACCCTTGGCCCTCTCGCACCCCGGCGTCGTGCACACCCAGCGCCGGAGCTCCCTTAGTCACGCTGCGCACCGCGGGATCTCCGCGCCACGGACGATACCCCACCCAAGCTACGGTGCGCTATCTGCATCAAGTTGCAGTGCACCTAGAATGCCCTCTATGCACTTCACTGCCAGACACGCCACCCCAGCCTTTTGCGTGCCACCCCCCTCTCACCTTGCGCTCAGACCGACCCCGTGGAATGCACTCCGTTCCCCCTTCTCGCTGCTCGCCTTCTCCCCGTCACCTACCCATCTTTCGCATCGGCTTCCCAACCAGGGCTCATCTTCCCCCCTGTCTGAGCCCACCTTCCCCCCACACCAGAGCCGGAGCTCCCCCCCGGTCTGAGCTCACCTCCCCCCCCTGATTAAGCTCACCCCCCCCTCCCAACCAGGGCTCATCTTCCCCCCTGTCCGAGCCCACTTCCCCCCCCACCCCACAGCGGGACTTCCCCCCCTGTCGGAGCTCACCTTCCCTCCCTCTCTGAGCTCACCTCCCCCTCCCAACCAGGGCTCATCTTCCCCCCTGTTCGAGCCCACCTCCCCCGGCACACCACAGCGGGACTTCACCCCCTGTCTGAGCCCACCCCCTCCCCCTGACTGAGCCCACTTCCCCCTCCCAACCAGGGCTCATATTTCCCCCTGTCCGAGCCCACCTCGTGCCCCCACACCACAGCGGGACTTCCCCCCCTGTCGGAGCTCAATCTCCCCCCCTGACTGAGCTCACCTCCCCCTCCCAACCAGGGTTCATCTTCTCCCCTGTCCGAGCCCACCTCCCCCGCCACACCACAGCGGGACTTCCCCCCTGTCTGGGCTCACCCTCCCCCCCTGAGTGAGCCCACCTCCCCGTCCACACCAGCGCGGGACTTCCCCCCTGTCTAAGCTCAACTTCCCCCCCAGTCTGACCACACCCTCCTCCCAAGCCAGAGCTCACCTTCTCCTCCTGCCTAAACCCACCTTCCCCCCAAAACAGAGCTCACCTCCCCCCTCTCTCTGTGACCCCACCAAAGTGGTACTTCCCCCCCTGTCTGGGCTCACCTTCCCTCCCTTTCTGAGCTCACCTCCCCTTCCCAACCAGGGCTCATCTTCCCCCCTGTCCGAGACCACCTCCCCCCCCCACACCACAGCGGGACTTCCCCCCCTGTCTGAGATCACCCTCCCCCCCTTACTGAGCTCACACCCCCCTCCCAATCAGGGCTCATATTTCCCCCTGTATGAGCCCACCTCCCCCCCAAACCACAGCGGGACTTCCCCCCCTGTCTGAGCTCACCTTCCCTCCCTCTCTGAGCACACCTCCCCCTCCCAATCAGGGCTCATCTTCCCCCTATCCGAGCCCACCTCCCCCCCCCCCAAACAGCGGGACTTCCCCCCCTGTCTGGGCTCACTCTCCCCTGCTGACAGAGCTCACACCCCCCTCCCAACCAGGGCTCATATTTCCCCCTGTATGAGCCCACCCCCCCCCCACACCACAGCGGGACTTTCCCCCCTGTCTGAACTCACCTCCCATCCTTCGCTCAGCTCACCTTCCCCACCCAACCAGGGCTCATCTTCCCCCCTGTCCGAGCCCACCTCCCCCCCCACACGACAACAGGACTTCCCCCCCTGTCTGAGCTCACCTTCCCTCCCTCTGTGAACCCACCTCCCCCCCCCAAACCACGGCTCATCTTCCCCTCTGTCCGAGCCCAGCTCCCCCCCCACACCACAGCGGGACTTTCCCCCCTGTCTGTGCTCACCCTCCTCCCCTGACTAAGCTCACCTCCCCCTCCCAACCAGTGCTCATATCTCCCCCTATCTGACCCCACCTCCCCCCCACACCACAGCAGGATTCTCCCCCCTATCTGAGCTCACCTTCCCTCCCTCTCTAAGCTCATCTCCCCAGGTATAAGCCAACAATCCCCCCCAAACAGCTCACCATGCTCCCCCCCTGTCCGATCTCCCTATCCCCAGCCAACCAGAGCCAACCTGCCCCCCTCCCTGAGCCCATCTGCCCCCATCCCAAATCGTGTCTTCTCCCCCTGCCTGGACCCCGTATCCCCCCATGCAGAACTCACATCCCCCCTGGGCGGGACTCCCCCAGACGAGCGAGCACATGCATTGAAACCCCATCCAAATTCATTTATGCCCATCCTTTCCCCCCCTTCCCATCAACACAGTTCGTGTCCCGCTTTGGGGTACGCGCCTGTCTGGTCTTTTGGCGACTACCAACAGGTCGGGCGATGGTAGTGTGGGTACGAAATGGACAGTATCCTGCACAGCAAGCTCTGCTGGAGGCTACTCGGGGCACCGTGGCCATCACCAGCCACATGAGACCGCCGTCCGGAGTGTGGCGGGTTGGGTTGACGGCAAAATGCAGGATGTCAGAGAGGCCTGCATCTATGGATGACCTGCTGTATTTTCTAGCACAGCATGCACCCCTGGCGATCAAGAGCTTGGAGGAGGCAGCGTGGAATGCAGGTGAGAGGCTGGAGCATGTGTGTGCATATGCTTGGGGTTGCAAGATTGGATACTAGCAGTTGTATTCTAGAACCTTGGTTGATGCTAAGGGTGTACGCTTTGTCACACCAATTTCTTGGGGGAGCCCACATGCTCGTATTTTATCATTTCATCTTACCAATGCCATCATCATGCACTGCCAAATTGACAGTCCCGAAGGACGACGCTAAGGCTGCCGCCTCCTTGATAAAAGAGCACATCAAGGCATATCGGAATACCTTCAATAGCCGCATTAGTGGAGGACCAGCCACACCAGATGAATTGCTAGCACGGACCACAGGGGCTCTGCCCGGGGTGAATTTCGGCTTCCCGCGGTACAAATGGACCACGGACAGACGCTACGTAAAGGCTAGCGGGAGTGGATGGGATGGTAGGTGGAAGGGCAAGGCCTACGAGGCGGACAAAGGTGAGAACGTGAGGGGACATGTGGTGGGGACGAACGGCAATGGGTGGCTTATGGGGGAGCAGGGTAGCGATGCCTATGCACCATGCAACTAAACTCAGCACTCGTGCCCCTCGTACCCTTGTTTTCCATGCCCGTAGCCGGGTGTGCCACTGACGCGGGGGACGGCACTGCAAAGGTCGATGCTACCGAGGGTGATGACCCAGTAGGGCTGGTGGGGTCGACGGCAGTGCCCCTGCCGACCCCGCCACCCCCGCCGCCCCCGCCTCCCCCTGCACGGCTGTCCCCTATGCCCATGCCATCCCCCCCGTCCCCGCCTCCCCTGCCTTTCCTGCCTCCCCTGCCACCCCCGCCGCCCCCCCCTCCCCCGCCTCCCTCAGCTCCCCCGCGGCCGCCTCCCTCGCCTCCCGCGTCACCCCCGCCTCCACCACCTCCTCCACCTCCGTCGCCAGCCCCCCTTCCAGCACGACCTCCGCTGCCCGCACCTGCCCCCACCAGGTCGACGGTGGGGGCCCCTCTGGCTAGGTAATGTAGCCGGAGAGCCATGTTTGAGGTTGTGAAGCAAGCACATATAGTGGGAGATGCTTACGTATTGCACGTTCGCATCACCCCTCCTGTGTGAATCCCCTTGTAACAGGATGCATGCGCAACCAACCTCGAGAGGTGGGACGAGTTCGGCAATGCCTAGGCCGCCGACCACTCAATCGGTGGGGGAGCTGACGTCGGCCACTTGCACGTGAGTACGGGCTAAACCGACAGTACTTTGGCAGGGTGCTAGTGATAGAGTTTTATCACCCCTCGTATGGGCCGCATGTATACTTTGCCCATTAATGCCTAACCCACCCTCAACACTACAACCCCCTCCCCGCCCATGTGACCGACAACATCATCTCCCCGATTTTTAGGGCGAACGGATCAGTTCACCAACCCGAGAGATGCCTGAACGACCGCTGATTCGTCCCGCCGCTATGGGATCCATCCCCGCGACTTGAGGATCTCGATGGCACGGCCGTGGGCTTGGTGGAGGTCCGGCACATGGTAGGCTTCTTCCAGGGCTGTCGGATGGTTTGCGCGCACAATGCAGTATGCAGTGGGGTTATGCAGCTGCGGTCGTGGCAGCGGTCTTGGGCATTGTGGGGACTGCACTAGGGTTGCATGGAATGTGACCATACAGTCGAGTTCAAGACCTGTACCCGTAGGGATTTTGAGGGAGGACGTCGGACAAGGGGTCCTTGCATTCCAGCACAACAGTCTAAATTTTTGGGCGCATTTGCCCTCGCTGGCATGGGCTACCAGCAGATGTGGGAGTTCGGTCGGAACTTTCACCTGCCGAGTCCATGTAAGCGTACTTTCTACAAGCACCTAGCGGGAGAGAATGGCTTATGGGAGACAATTGCGCATGAGGCAGAAAAATCCATGGAAGATGTGCGGCGAGAGATTCTCACGCGGGACGATGCGGGTGATTTTGTGTGCGTAGAGGGTAGGTGGTTACAAGTCAGAGACGGCGAGTGGTGCACAGTTTCGTTTATGGATGAGCGTATGTGCAAGATACTACATGTCATGGTTACACAAAAGGGAGTTGACGATCGGTCGTTTGTAAGGCTAGAGCGGATTGCGTTTGATCGTGGCATGCAGAAGCTGGGTGTGAAGGGGTTTGTAGTGTGCGGGATTATTTCAGACCAGGGTAGCTCCTTCAGGGGTGCGGCGAACGATTGGGGATTGAATCACCAGGTGGATTGGTGGCATGTGAAACAGTTTTTGTGGAAGCTCTTTATAAGAGATCTACAAGATGCGGTGCGTGCAGTCGTGCGAGTAGCAGACGCGAAAGTCATAGAAAATCTGTGGGTGTGTAGCGTCGATAGCCTACGAGAGTTTTTGAGATCTCGCAAGAAAATTAAAGAGTCTAAGGCAGCGTTAAAGGAGACGCTAGTGCAGCATGCGTGCGCGGAACTAGGCAAGTTTAGGTATGTGGAGATGAGGCCGGAGGATGCGAAATACAAGTACCCAGAGCTTAGAAAGGTGTTGCGGGTGTGTGGTGATGGGTCCTCCGTGGAGGTCCCGCTCTCGTACGCAGCTGCTGCGGGAGGCCACCGTGACTCTAGCAGCAGCGCAAGCGACACATACCGGGTGAGAGAGGATGTGGCCGCGCATATGGAGGGATCCGTTAGCGTCGAGGTGCTACGTTTGGACGTGGAAGATTTGTGGGGTTGGGACGCACACCACTCACGGGGGGTGAGTCCTGCGTCGGAGGCGTCCATGCTGATGGTGCTGGCCCATTCTGGAACCGCTATGGCGCCACACTTCACTGGTGAAGCACGGCCATGGCAAGAGCGGCCAGCACCGCCACGTGAGTTTCCACCATAACCGTTATGCCACTAGTCTCTTTTTGCATGGTTGACCGCCTCACGCTACATGCCAATGTTTTGTTATTGCGTTCTCGTCCCCGCCCACCTCTCCCCACTGCCAGCGACTGAACTTGACCATGGAGCACCGGGTGGGGAGGGCATCAGTGCAGCGTCTTCACCCACATTGCCATGTGCACGGGATGGAGTAGGGGAGGTCGTCGAGGTGGTGGACGGTGGACAGCTGCCGCGGTGGACGGAACGGCAGAAGCGTCACAAGACACCCTCGTCAGCAGGGGACGTGGAGGGGGGTTGCGATGAGGAGATCACAGTGGCACAACGGTTCGTGATCCACTTCTATCACGTCATGATGCAGTGCGGTGTGGAGAGGCGGGACGGGTTGCCGCTTAGTCCTGAGGTTGTGTCGGAGGAGTTGTGCATGGCAGCGGACCGTTGGGCAGGGCTGCATGGACGGTGTTCTAGGGCCGGGGTGGTGACACCGCACTGTGTCACTGAGCTGTGGGGAGAGCAGAGCGCTATTTATGCGGCAAAGTCGGCGACACACAAAGCAGTGCGGGCGTGGCTGTCTAAGCACTGTGGTGTTGAGGCTGTTCGTCAGGGAGCATGCAGTTCCCTTAATGAGTCGTTCCACTCTCTCATCTGCAAGTACGCACCGAAACAGCTTCGTCTACGGGGTAGCTTCCGGGCACGGACTGGACTCGCAGTGCTGCATTGGAACAACTGTCAGGATCGTTTGGTCACCGTGTATGTGACGCGGGTGGCGCAGGTGACTCGGATCCGACGCGGTAAAAACTCCCACACGCTTGGTCCCATGGATTGGACGTGGGTCGATCGGATCATGGACGAGTGGCAGGGCAGCGAGGACAAGGAAGAGCAGTCTCCCCCAAATGATGAGGGAGCAGACGGGAGGCCGCGGTCACGTCCGCGTATGGAGACTCCCAACCACATAGCAGTGCCTGGCCCCACATTGTCAACACCACCACGCTCCGCATCGCATGATTCACAGCGAAGAGGGGAGCGACACAGGGCGTCTTCAGGCGTGCGGCGAGCTCTTGGTGAGTTCCTGAACCCTAGTAGCGTGCTCCAGTCTCTCTAAGTTGCCATCGCTTGTGGCATAGGTGCATAACCTAGAGCACCTCTAACATGTTCATTGCCCCCCCATATCCACAATCTCCCAAACTTTGGCTCCCTCCTACCCACCAAACCCCCCCCCTCCCTCCCCCCCCCCCCCCTTCCCTCTTTCCCCCCCCCCCCCATAGGTGACGTCACCAACTACCAAGGCTGCTAAACGGCTGACCGTCAAGCGCGGCCCCTGCTCGAGTGGGCGCCAGCCATTCAAGTGACCTCGGCAGGTTCTGCCCATCAGGAGGACCCCTAATCAATGCCTTCCCATCTCCCATGGTCCGGACCGGCATACCTCTGCTCAATGCGTCCCCATGCAGCATCCCACCCCATTCCCACCTCATGCTGCATCCTACCCCATGCTGCATCCCTTCCCATGCTGCAGCACACCCCATGCTCGAGCCCCCCCCCCCCCCCCCCCCCCCCCATGCTGCATCCCACCCCATGCTGCATCACCCCGCCCTCTAAGATGCACCACCTCTCATGGTGCTACTCTCCCCTTGCTGCAGCATGGGACATGATGCATCCCACCCCATGCTGCATCCCTTCCCATGCTACATCCCTCCTCGAGCTGCATCCCACGCCAAGCTGGCAGGCCCACCCCATGCTGCATCTCCCCCCCATGCTGCATCCCACCCCATGCTGCATCCCACCCCATGCTGCATCCCCCCCCCTCCCCCTCTTGCCCATGGTCCCACCCGGCAGACCTCTCCTCAATGCCCACCTATCCCGCTTAGTCCCATCCGGCAGACCCCTCTCTCATGACCAACCAATGCCCCCTTGCTTTCATCTTCCTCCTTCGCAGGCAGCCTCAGAGCCCAGCTCGCTGCCATGCGTTGCGATAACCGCGGGTGACATCGCTTTGAGAGTGGTAGTGCAACCGATGCCACATAAATTGTGGCAGTTTAGATTGTTGGTCGCACACTTGTGTTGGAGCGGATCTGCCTGCGAGTCCCGTGCATCTGACGCTCCATGCGTAGGAGATGCCCTCTAAACCGTGTTCACATAGACTTGTGCTGCTATTTCATGCGCTTGTTCGGATCATGTTTATTATATGAATCAACGACAACCAGCACACAGGACACACCCTGTACTTTGACACCTTTATAGGGAGCAAGCTATCCCATTGTTACAACCAAGAGGCATCATAATTCCAACAGCCCACCCAACCCATAATTCCATGCTGAGATGCAGCATGGGAGGGGGGTGCAGCATGGGGGAGGATACAGCATGGGGTGGGATACAGCATGGGGTGGGATACAGCATGGGGTGGGATACAGCATGGGAGAGCGGGAGAGTTTATGGATGAGAAGGTGAGCGGAAGAGCATGAGAGCGGGTGAGCATGAGAGCAGGAGAGCAGGGGGAGTGGGAGAGCAGGAGACAGGGGGAGCAGGTGAGAGGGAGAGTGGGAGAGCAGGGCGGCTGGAGAGCGCGAGAGCAGGGGGGGGGGGTTGGTAGGATCGCAGGAGGGCGGGAGAGCAGGAGGGCGGGAGAGCAGGGGATGCGGGTGTGGTGGGGAGAAGGGGGGGGAGAGATGAGGGCAATATGCGAAACACGGAGGTGGCAGGCAAGGGGGGGTGCTGCCACACCCACTCTTGCTCGTGTACGCATGGAAGGACAGAGAAGGGGAGGGGAGGGAAGGAGGTAAGGGGGAGTGGGGGTTGAGGGAGGGGTGGGGTGGGAAGGGGGTGAGGTGCAGCAGGGGGTGGGATAAAGCATGGGAGACGTGGAGGGAGCATGGGAGAAGGGGGGTGAGCATGGGAGAGGGGGAGGGAGCATGGGAGAAGGGGGGTAAGGATGGGAGACGGAGTGAGGGCACAGGGTTTGGGCATGGGGGGGAAGGGGAGTGAGCATGGGAAACGGGGAGGGAGCATGGGAGAAGGGGGGTGAGCATGGGAGAGGGGGAGGGAGCATGGGAGAATGGGGGAGGGCATGGGAGAGGGGGTAAGGGCATGGGAGAAGAGGGGTGAGCATGGGAGAGGGGGAGGGAGCATGGGAGAAGGGGTGAGGGCACGGGTTGAGGGCATGGGGGAAAGGGAGTGAGCATGGGAGACGTGGAGGGAGCATGGGAGAAGGGGGGTGAGCATGGGAGAGGGGGAGGGAGCATGGGAGAAGGGGGGTAAGGATGGGAGACGGAGTGAGGGCACAGGGTTTGGGCATGGGGGGGGAAGGGGAGTGAGCATGGGAAACGGGGAGGGAGCATGGGAGAAGGGGGTGAGCATGGGAGAGGGGGAGGGAGCATGGGAGAATGGGGGAGGGCATGGGAGAGGGGATAAGGGCATGGGAGAAGAGGGGTGAGCATGGGAGAGGGGGAGGGAGCATGGGAGAAGGGGTGAGGGCACGGGTTGAGGGCATGGGGGAAAGGGAGTGAGCATGGGAGACGTGGAGGGAGCATGGGAGAAGGGGAAGGGGGGTGAGCCTGGGAGAAGGGGAAGGGGGGTGAGCATGGGAGAAGGGGGGTGAGCATGGGAGAAGGGGGGTGAGCATGGGAGAAGGGGGGTGAGCATGGGAGAAGGGTGGTGAGCATGGGAGATGGGGAGGGAGCATGGGAGAAGGGGAATGCCATCGGAGATGCATGGGTTGGGGAAATCGACCATCGAAGGCTGGTCTGCTGTCGCGGTGACCTCTCTGGTGAGTGCGGCTGTGCGCCCCTTCCTCGCCTCCATCGCACTCCCCCCACCCCCCCTCTCGCTCTCATTCGCCCCTCCAGGGCCCTCATTTCCCCCCCCCCCCAAGCATCCGCATTCCCCCTATCTCCTGCCACCCTACTGTTTCCCAACCCCCCACCCCCACCACCCTCCCGTCCCCTCCGTTCCCTCTCTCACTCTCCCTGTCCCCCCGTCTGGATTGGAGCGGGGCAAGGAGGGGTTTGGAGCGGGAAAAGGCGGGGATTGGAGCAGGGTGCGGTGGGGATTGGTGCGGGGAAAGGCGAGGAATGGAGCGGGCGCAGGCGGAGATTGGAGCAGGGCAGGGGATCGGAGGTGGGTGTGGAAGGGATGGCGTCGTGGAGCCGGGGTTTCTTGCGGCAACTGCGCGGATGAGGGTGGAGGCGCGTGAGCAGGGTGGGCAATGCGCTGAGTGCGGCAGGTATTGGTGCGGCTAGGCGCGCACAAGGATGTTGGACCTACTCATTTCAGGATCGCGGACCGCGGATTCGGTGGAGCTTGGCGCGTGCAGGCAGGGCTGCGTGGGCGAGTCCTAGGGGCAGTTGTCAGGCGCGCGGTTGGGTGCAGGCTAGTTGCGAAATGTGGAGGTGCTAGGCATGGGCTGGGCGAGATCTTGGCTCTGCGCCCTTAACGGAGTGGCGCGTGGGGTGGACGCGATACTTGTTTCGAACCCTAGGTGTTGGGCGGCGCCGCTGAATAACCGACAGTGGTTCTCGCCTCTCCCAATCTCGCTGTTTTTTCGCGACGTCGCGGCGTGGGCTATGCTGGCTAGACGGGAATAGTGGGGCACCCAGTCATGGCATGTAAGTGCATAATGAAGTCCAAGGGACTTTGAATCTTGGTGGGGTGGGTGGTTGTTTTGCTGCAGGGAGACCACCTTCATCGTCGGGCTGTCGCTCGGCCAATCACTTTATTGCGCTAGCCAAGCTTCCCTCTCTCAAGGGCCAACAGGGTTACCAAGTTGCCTTGGTGTGAGCTCGGCGAGAGTTCGTGTTATGAATAATAACTGTGTAAGGAAATTTCCATTCCTTACCGAGCGGTACTGCTATCGCGTACGCTCGAACACACCTGAAGCCTCGGGACTGTTCCAGACCTTCTGACAGAACCGCCTCGGCTTTTCCAGACCTTTCGGTTCGACCTTCGGGAGTTCTCCAGGCCTCGCTTCGTCACTTCGAGACCCTTCGATCTCCTTCCCGAACCTTCCCATCGCATGGTTAGACTAGCTCTGGTGTTCCTATATCTTGGCTTGCCATTCCTTGTATCGTCATTCATTGAGTGAACACTTCGTTATTCATTTCCGCGCTACTCTGCTTGTTCATTCATAACACCTGGCATTCAGAGCCACTTTCCTCGCTCACCCGTCTTCGTGAGTTGATTTTTTTTGGGGGGGGGTAGGTCCCTCACGTAAGCTGCAAAGCGGTTGCTCGCGAATTAGATTGATCAATTCGCCCAACTACGATAGCGTTTGCGCTTACCTGAGTACAGGCACACGACGGAATTCCCCCTGCCCCGGCGTAGCATTCGCCAAATGGACCAGGCTCAGTTCAACGAGCTTCGGGAGCAGTTCAACGCCATGAACACACGCATGGCTACAGTGCTGGAGGACAACGAGCGACTTCGTGCGGAAGTTGCTGAGTTACGCCAGGCGCGAGAGGATTCGCGTCAGAAAATTGCCGCCCAAGAGGAGGTCGCCAGCACCGGACCTGTCGAAACCGTCTTGGACGAAATCGCACGTCAGGTGTCACAGGAGCGCAAGGACAGTGAAGCCGTTGCAGCAGCTGACGTGGCAGCACGAGCAGCAGCCGAAGCAGCAACAGCAGCAGCAGCAGCGACAGCAGCAGCCGCTCGGTCAGAAGCAGCAGCTACTGTAGCCGCACCGGCGTTTATGCCGATCGTGACGACAGCGACAATCAAACCGACAATGCCGCCCCCGTTCAACCCCACAGATAAGAATACTACTGTTACGGGCTGGTTATTTTCGGCGGAACTTTATTTTAATGCCGCTGGGATCACTGCTGACGAGTTAAAAATTCGACTGGCTGTATCACTACTGCGGGGACCTGTGCTAGATTGGTGGCGATATACTCTACAGGAGGGGGAGTTTTCGGCAGGCGACACACAGGGGTTTTTCGGAAACTTTGGGTCTGCTGCCCAAGGGTCAACCGCGATTTTTGGATCGACCAAGATTCGCACGTGGAAGGCGTGGGGTACAGCTCTGCGTGAACGTTTCGAGCCAATATCCGCCTCGGACAACGCACGCACGAAGCTGGACAACTGGCGCCAGTGGAGTTCTGTCCAGGATTACGCGTCGGTCTTCATGGCGTTATGCGATCAAATCACCGACATGCATGACTCCGAGAAGAAAGCTCGATTCATTTCGGGTTTGAAGCAGGACATTAAATGCGAGGTCCGACTGCGACTGCCGGCGACGTTTCACGAAGCCGTTCGGATCGCAGACAACTTCGACGCACATCGGACGTATGCGAGAGCGGGTTCCCGGGAGGGAAATCGTTTTCGTGGCCAGAATCCACGGCCCACGATTCACGGCGTAGTGGCGAAGGAGCACATGGACGATTTTCGCAAGGGACAATGTTTCAACTGCCACCAGCCGGGTCACCAATCTCACGATTGCCCCCGAAAGAAGCAGATAAAGAAGAACGACGAGGACAGGTCGGGAAACGCCAAGCGTCAGTAGCGGTCGGGCCCCCTACTGACCCTGCCTCATCGCCCGAAAAAACCATCCCCACCGAGTAGTGGTTCCGATACATGCTATCAACCGCTCCCGGCTGAATAAGGGGGATGACCCAGTGGACCACCCTGTACTGGCGGAAGGACGACTCAACGGGAGAAAAATAAAAATATTCATCGACGGAGGTGCGAGTCATAGCCTGATAAATCGAGAGACAGCACGACGACTACACCTGACGCTGGGGCGGTGTCTACCCGAAATCGACGCGCGATTGGTGGACGGCACCCCGCTGGCGATACGCGACAAAGTACCTGTCGTTCGAATGAAGTGTGGCGACGATTTTGGTTTCAGCGCGCCGATGCTGGCGACAACGCTCGACGGCTACGACGTGCTATTGGGACGCGATTGGCTGCGACGATTCAACCCGCAGATCGATTGGACAACAGGCGAGTGCACAGTGAAGTGCGACAAAGGTTGGCAAAAATTACCCACGTGGCCGGAAGCAGAGACAACATCGACACGAGTCAACGCGGTGTGCCTCAAGCGAGCGGTCAAGAATGGAGCGGAGTTATACGCCGTCCATCTAACCGAATCGACGGAGGAGAATGAGGCGACCGACATCAACAAACTCTGCGCCTCGGTCCCGGATGACTTGGCGAAAATCATTGGAGAATATCCTGAGATTTTCCCGGATGACTTGCCAAGTGGACTGCCACCCGAACGACCCCAGGACCACAAAATCGAGCTGGAGCCCGGTGCGCAGCCTACTGTACGCACGCAATGGCGCCTGACTCGGCCGGAGCTACAGGAGTTACGGAACCAGTTGGACTACCTGCTGGCGAAAGGATTCATTCGGCCGAGCACGTCCCCGTTCGCAGCACCGATCCTGTTCACGCCAAAAAAAGGACGACGGACTTCGCATGTGTACGGACTATCGCGCCCTTAATCGGGTAACGATTAAATCGCGCTACCCAATCCCACGAACGGACGAACTGATCGACAACCTTCGCGGAGCTCGCTACTTCTCGAAGATCGACCTTCGTGGCGGTTACCATCAAATTCGAGTGTTCGCTGACGATTGCCACAAGACCGCGTTTCGTACTTGCTATGGGAGTTACGAATACACGGTGATGCCGTTTGGATTAACGAACGCCCCCTCGACGTTCCAACTCACCATGAACGGGGTGATCCGCGATCTACTTGACAAATGCATAATAGTTTACCTGGACGACATCCTGATCTACAGCAAGACCCGGGAGCAGCATTTAAAAGATTTGGAAGCAGTTTTTCAGCGGTTGCAGCAGCATCGACTCATCACCAAGGGCTCCAAGTGCGAGTTTTTAAAACAAGAACTAGAGTTCCTGGGGCACGTGATCTCCACGGAAGGGATTCGAATAGACCCGAAAAAACTCAGGGCTATTCAGGAGTGGAAACCGCCCACAAATCTGCAGCAGCTGCAAACATTTTTGGGTTTCGTGAATTACGTGCGGCGGTTTATACCCAATATGGCGGGGTTAACTGGACCTCTAACCGACCTACTGCAGAAGGGGACTTTTTACGAGTGGGGGGAGAAGCAGCAAGCTGCGTTCGAGGCATTAAAAAATCTTTTAATGTCGCCACCGGTACTTCGCATCGCTGACCCGGAACGGCCCTTCGAAGTCATCACCGACGCAAGTGACATCGCCATCGGAGCAGTGCTCATGCAAGATTTCGGCAACGGGCTTCAACCAATTGCGTACGAGTCTCGGAAAATGCAATCTGCTGAGTGCAACTACCCGGTACACGACAAGGAGATGCTGGCGATCGTCCACGCGTTCAAAATCTGGAGGTGCTACCTGACTGGAGCAGACGTGACGGTGCGAACCGATCACAAATCATTACAGTATCTACGGGCGCAGCCGAATCTCAACCCGCGGCAGATACGCTGGCTGGACTATTTGGAGTCGAATTTCACGTACAAGATCACGTACAAAAAGGGCGCCAACAATATCGCCGACGCCTTTTCCAGACCATCTGCCCAACTCGCATCAGTACTAGTCGCCCAGAGCAACCCGCTACTGAGTGGACTATTTACCCACGGGTATTCGACTGACCCCTTCTTCGTAAACGACGGCCATCTCCCAATCACTACACGGAAAGGCGTCTATTACTTACGAAGCGGAACAGATCGAATTTGGGTCCCAAGTTATCGTCTACTTCGCGAATTACTAATTCAAGAAGTCCACGATTCGAATTTATCGGGACATTTCGGGGTTGATAAAACTCTGAAGGCGCTGCAGCGGTTTTATTACTGGCCAGATATGGTGACGGACGTGCAGCGTTACGTGGCCGCGTGTCCGATCTGCCAGCGAATGAAATCCTCACACCAGCGACCAACAGGACTGTTGCAGCCCCTCGAGCCACCTCAACACCCATGGCAACACGTAACGATGGATTTCGTTACGGGACTACCGGCCGGATCTAGCGGAAACGACGCGGTTTTGGTTGTCGTCGACCGATTGACGAAAATGGCGCATTTCGCACCATGTCGTACAACCATCACAGCCGAAGAAACAGCGCGCCTGTTCATCTCGACCGTCGTTCGACTACACGGGATACCAGCAGCAATCATTAGCGATCGAGATCCGAAGTTCACGTCAAAATTCTGGCAGGACACGTGGGCTCGGTACGGCACGCCTCTACATTTTTCATCCGCGTATCATCCCCAAACGGACGGCCAGACAGAAAGGACAAATCAAACGATGGAGCAGCTGATTCGGACAAACTGCCCCGACCGGAAAAAATGGGAAGACGTGCTGCCCATGTTGGAATTTTCCTACAACAACGCGCCCTCAGCTACGACTAATCACTCCCCGTTTTACCTCAATTACGGGATGGACCCTACAGTGCCGATCTCCACCAACGTTGAGAGTCAAGTACCACGATCGCAGCAGTTCGTCGAAGACCTACAGACTGCCCGAGACAAAGCTGTCGAACTTATTCGCAAGGCGAACGCAACTGCCCGACGGTATGCGGATTTACATCGACGGGATATTACAATGACAGCGGGGCAACTAGTCCTTCTGGACACCAAGAATTTACGACTGCCACTACCGACAAAATTACGACCACGTTTCTGTGGCCCGTTCAAGATCATGAAGATGGTGACGCCGGTGACCGCCCAGTTACGCCTGCCTGATGATTGGCGAATTCACAACAAATTCCACGTGAGTCTGTTGCGACCCTTCGTTCTCGACACGTCGGACATCGCTCGACAGCGATTGGTTCCGGATGTACGGCCACCAGCAGAGACGACAATCGAGCCTTCGAAGATCTTGAGCCATCGGATTCGTATTAACGGTCAAGGACGACACGTTGACTTTCTGATACGATGGACAAATCGTACCAGTGAGGACGACACGTGGGTGCCCTCAGACAAGATAGAGTCACCTTCGATACTTGCGAATTATTTGGACCGCAAGCACGTGACTGATATAGATCACCTTCGCTAAGGGGGGGGGTGGTGTAAGGAATTTTCCATTCCTTACCGAGCGGTACTGCTATCGCGTACGCTCGAACACACCTGCCTCGGGACTGTTCCAGACCTTCTGACAGAACCGCCTCGGCTTTTCCAGACCTTTCGGTTCGACCTTCGGGAGTTCTCCAGGCCTCGCTTCGTCACTTCGAGACCCTTCGATCTCCTTCCCGAACCTTCCCATCGCATGGTTAGACTAGCTCTGGTGTTCCTATATCTTGGCTTGCCATTCCTTGTATCGTCATTCATTGAGTGAACACTTCGTTATTCATTTCCGCGCTACTCTGCTTGTTCATTCATAACAAACTGAGAGTGCGCGGAATAATAATGACGAGTACAAGAATGCTAGCCTAGCATTATATAGCGAGAGCTCTAGCTAGGCGACGAAGCCGGAGGGCTAGGTTGGGTACAGGTGCGGTCGAAAGGTTCGAAGGCGGCGCGGGCGTGCCTCGGGGTCGCGTCGGAAACGGACCGAGCCTGATATTCCGAGAGTTCGGGTGTACGCGATTGCAGTACAACCTGGTAAGGAATAAAATTCCTTACACTACCCCTCCCCCCCTAAGGAAGGTGATCAATATCGAGAACGCCTTTTCGGGTCAAATAAGATTTGAGCACTGAGTGTTCCTGAATCGAGTCGGAAGTGACCCAGGTGTCGTCTTCGCTTGTACGGTCGACCCAGCGGACAAGAAAATCCACGTGTCTTCCTGTTGAGTCGAGGCGAACGCGATGACTCAAAAGCCGGAAAGGCTCAAGCGTTGGTTCAGCCAGTGGGCGAACACTTGGGGCGGCCGCTGGTCGTGCGACTGCAGACGTGCTGGCGACGTAAGGACGAAGCAGGCTGACGTGGAAGGCGTCGTGAATGCGCCACTCGTCCGGGAGTAATAACTTCGCTGTGACAGGTGTCACCATCTTGACAATACGAAAAGGGCCATAGAATCGCGGGCGGAGTTTTGAAGGCAGGGGCAATCGAAGGTTCTTCGTGTCGAGGAGGACTAGTTGCCCAGCGATCATTGTAATATCGCGGCGATGAAGGTCTGTATAGCGTCGAGCGGTTGTGTTGGACTTGCGAATGAATTTGATCGCTTTATCCCGGGCAGCTTGCAAACTGGAGACGAACTGCTGGGAACGTGGCACGGGGTTGTTGATGTTGGTAGTCGTCGGGACGGTCGGATCCATCCCGTAGTTTAGGAAAAACGGCGAGTGATTAGTCGTAGCGGATGGGGCATTGTTGTAGGAGAATTCCAGCATGGGCAGGAATTCTTCCCACCGGGCAGGATCAGGGCAGTTGGTGCGTATCAGCTGCTCCATGGTCTGATTGATTCGTTCGGTCTGGCCGTCGGTTTGAGGATGATAGGTGGAGGAAAATTAGAGGCATGTGCCGTACTGGGCCCATGTCTCCTGCCAGAACTTGGACGTGAATTTGGGGTAGCGGTCGCAGATGATCGCTGAGGGTAGGCCGTGCAGACGAACAACGGTGGAGATGAAAAGCTTCGCGGTATCTTCGGCTGTGATTTTTGTACGACAGGGTGCGAAATTTGCCATCTTCGTCCGTCGATCGACGACGACCAGCACGGCGTCGTTGCCCGTGGCTACGGCCGGGAGCCCCGTGACGAAGTCCATCGTCACATGTTGCCACGGTCGCTGGGGTGGCTCGAGCGGTTGCAGCAGTCCAGCTGGCCGCTGTCGAGAAGACTTCATGCGTTGGCAGATCGGGCACGCAGATACGTATCTCTGCACATCAGACGCCGAATCAGGCCAATAATAGAAACGGTGAAGTAACTTCTGGGTTTTGTCAACCCCGAAATGACCGGAGAGGTTAGAATCGTGGACTTCTTGAACAAGTAATTCGCGGAGGAGTCTGTAGGCGGGAACCCAGATACGGTCAGTACCGGCTTTTAGGAAGTAGGGTCCCTTGGCTGTGGTGGCTTGTTGGTGGAGGTTGCAAGTGAAAAAGGGGTCGGTGTCATAGCCGTGGGTAAATAATCCGGTGAGCAGTTGGTTTGATTTCGCAATGATGATGGAGGCGAGGTGGGCGGACGGTCGTGTCAGTGCGTCGGCGATGTTATTCGCCCCACGTTTGTACGTGATGGTGTAGTGGAAGCTGCTTTCGAGGAAGTCCAGCCAGTGAATCTGTCGTGGATTGAGGTTCGGCTGCGCGCGGAGGTACTGTAGGGATTTATGGTCTATCTGTACTGTCACGTCGGCTCCCGTCAGGTAGCATCGCCACACCTTGAATGCGTGCACGATGGCGAGCATTTCTTTGTCGTGGACGGGGTAGTTGCGCTCGGCTGCCTGCAACTTCCTAGACTCATACGCGATGGGTTGGAGTCCGTCGCCGAAATCTTGTAACAGTATCGCACCGATGGCGAAATCGCTGGCGTCCGTCAAGACTTCGAACGGTCGAGATGGGTCGGCGATTTGGAGGACCGGGGGCGACGTCAGAAAATTTCGCAGTTCATCGAAAGCAGTCTGCTGTCTCTCCCCCCACTCAAACAAAGTGCCCTTCCGCAGCAGGTCAGTTAACGATCCGGTTATCCCTGCCATATTGGGGATAAACCGCCGGACGTAATTAACGAACCCGAGAAAACTCTGCAGCTCCTGTAAATTCGTCGGCGGCTTCCAGTCGCGAATTGTTGTGATTTTCTTCGGGTCGATTTTGATGCCGTCCGCTCCCACGACATGTCCCAAAAATTCCAGTTCGGATTTTAGGAACTCGCACTTAGAGCCCTTCGTAATGAGGCGGTGTTCTTGCAGCCGCTGGAAAACTTGCTCGAGGTCCTTGAGGTGCTGTTCCTGTGTCTTGCTGTAGATCAGGATGTCATCAAGGTAGACGATGACACACTTGTCGAGGAGATCGCGGAATACGCCATTCATGGTGAGTTGGAAAGTGGAGGGCGCGTTCGTGAGGCCAAACGGCATGACGGTGTACTCGTAGCTGCCGCATGGGGTGCGGAACGCTGTCTTGTGGCAGTCGTTAGCAAAGACTCGGATCTGATGGTAACCGCCGCGTACAGTGGCGGATCAAATTGCCCGGATGTTTAACACTTTGAAACAGCACGCTATGCCACACATGTTTCGAAAATAGTAACACCCGGTTTTTTCCATTCCGTTACAAGGTTTCCGAGTTCTGCTTCAACCGTTTCTTGCTTGGCGCAATTGTGTCACAACCTGAAAGTGGGGTTGAAATTTACTCCTCGACAGTCGATGCGGACATTTCCAACCGAGCGGAAGAGTAGATCTATTTTCCCCCGTCACTCAGTGTGTACATCGTAACGCGCAATAGTTGCTGGCTTAAGAGTTAGTCCGGAATCGAGCCTACGACCGCATCGCCATGAAGCCGTTAACTGAGCGGAAACGCGCGCGAATCAGAAGCATGTTGCGTGCGGGCCATTCGACTAGGAAAATAGGCAAAGTTCTTGGAATAGGCAAGAGCACTGTGCACGATTACAGTTTGAAAGTGGCTGCCGAGACTAGTCTCGAGGAGGTGCGACCTACGATGCCTTCGGCCGGCCGCCCCCGCTTAATCACTACCCGTCTCCAGCGCGGAATAGTACGTGCGATTACAAGCGGCGAGGCGAAAAGCTCTGTAGAAGCGGCAAATATGTTGTTGGAGAAGCACGGTCTCGCCGTAGACTCGAAGACGGTCCGGAACTCATTACGATCCGCGGGGCTGATCGCCGTGCATCAGCCCAAGAAACCCAGGCTCTCACCGAAAAACATCCGAGATCGTCTCGACTTCGCGCGGTCGCATGCCGACTGGACGCTGGAGGACTGGAAGCGGGTGATTTGGTCTGACGAGACAAAGATAAACCGCTACTGCTCCGACGGACGTGCGTACGCCTGGATTCGCGAGGGCACCAGCCTTCGGAGCCATCAAGTCCAACAGACAGTTAAGCATGGGGGCGGTTCTGTGATGGTGTGGGGTTGCATGACGTATGAGGGGGCGGGGTTCATGTGCAAGATAGATGGCAGGATGGATGGGCCGCTGTATCGCAGCATCTTGCAAGATGAGCTCAAACAGACCATCGATTTTTTCAAGCTTTCCCCCTCAGAGGTCATTTTCCAGCACGACAATGATCCCAAGCACAGGTCTCGTCTGGTCCAAGATTGGCTTGGGGGGCAGGAGTACGCGGTGCTGGAATGGCCGTCGTGCTCCCCGGACCTTAACCCGATTGAGCACCTGTGGGCATACTTGAAAAGGCAGCTGGGGAAGTACGAAAAGCCGCCAAGGGGAATGCTGGAGCTGTGGGAGAGGGTGCAGGAGGAATGGGACAAGATACCGGCGGAGGTGTGTGCAAACCTGATCGACAGCCTGCTGAGGAGGATCAAGGCAGTGATTCGGGCAAAGGGACGCTGGACTAGGTACTAGTTTTCCTAGAATCTAGTATGATACCTTTTTTCGGTACAAATTGTCCGGATGTTATCCTATGCTATGCTTAGGTGTTTAAGGACCATGTGTGGTACTACTTTGGTATTTCTCAACTCGAGTGAGTGCTGTAACTGAACTTCTCAGCGTGTATGCACACCATACATTAAGGCTTAATGTTTACGCCGCTGCACTCATCAAAATGCCAAAAAAGGCTGAACATGTGGACAATTTATTCCGCCACTGTAGATCGATTTTCGAGAAGAAGCGAGCTCCGCGAAGTTGATCGAGAAGATCGTCCGCGCTTGGGATTGGGTAGCGAGACTTAATGGTTCGTCGATTCAGCGCCCTATAGTCGATGCACATTCGCAGCCCGCCGTCTTTCTTTGGCGTAAACAGGATTTGTGCCGCGAACGGGGACGTGCTGGGCCTAATGAACCCCTTCTCCAAGAGGTAGTCCAGCTGGCTCCGCAACTCCGTGAGTTCGGGCTGAGTCAGTCGCCACTGGGTCCTGACTGTAGGCTGCGCGCCGGGTTCCAGGTCAATTTTGTGGTCCTGGGGGCGCTCGGGTGGCAACCCTACTGGCAGGTCGTCCGGAAAAATATCCGGTTACCGTCGAATCAGCGTGGCAAGCTCGGCAGGGACATTGGCACAAAGTGTGTCAATGTCCTTTGGCGTGTCATTGACCGTCGCTTCGGCCAGGTGGACTGCGTACAGATCAGCTCCTTTTTTAACTGCTCGCTGGAGGGTGATGGCGTTGACACGTGTCGACACCGGATCCCTCCCACGCCAGCTCGGAAGTACGCGCCACCCATTCGCACAGTGCACGCTGCATTCGCCAGTTGTCCAGTCAATCCTCGGGTTGTATTTTCGCAGCCAATCACGCCCAAGCAAAATGTCGCAGCCGTCCAGCGTCGTGGCCAGCATGGGCATGCTGAACCCGAAGTCGTCGCCACACTTCATCCGCACCATGCGCGCTCGTTCTCGAATTGCAAGTGGCGTTCCGTCCACCAGTCGCGCGTCGATTTCGGGAAGGCATTTTTCAACCGTCAGCTTCAACTGCTTCGCCGTTGTTACGTGGATGAGACCGTGACTAGCTCCGCCATCCACAATTTTTTTTTATTTTTTTTTTGCCGTTAACCTTGCCTTCGACCAGCACTGGGTGATCTTCAGGTTTGCTCCCGTTATTCGTCCGAGTGCGGTCGATAGCGTGTATCGGTACCACAACTTGGTGGGAACGTTGAAGTTCGGGCGACAAAGCCTCGTCAGTAGGGGGCCCGTCTGCTACTGACTTTTCCCACTTCCCGGCTTCTCCTTGTCGTTCTTCGTCTTCTTGGGCGCCGTCGGGCAGTACTTAGCTCGGTGACCTGGCTTGTCACATTGAAAGCATAGCCCGTGAAATATTTCATCGAGCGCTGACACGCCATTGATCGTGGGGCAGGGAGACTGTCCGCGAAAACGACCAACATCCCTGTTGTTCTTTCTCGCCCACTGCTGCAGTGCATCGGCTGCTGACGCCAGTTGGACAGCTTCATCGAACGTCTTGGGACGGGACCGCTGCAACTCGTATTGAATATCGAAATGCAGCCCGCTAACGTATTTGTCCCGCCTTTCCGCTTCGCTGAGGTCGTTGACTTGATCCGCAAGTGCCGAGAACGACGCACTGTAATCTTGAACAGTATTCACCTGTCGCCTGTTGCGCAGCTTCATGCGAGTGTCGTCTGAGGCGGATGAGTGCTCAAAACGAGCTCGCAGAGTTGTGCCCCACTGTTTCCACGTGCGAATCATGGTCGTACCGAATATTGTTTCTGCCTGTTGGTTTGAAGAGTCCGAAGTCCCGTCCTTCGCCTGCTTCACTCCTGCCGGAGTCCCAATCGCCAACTGTCGGCGCCACCAATCCAACGCCGGTCCTCGAAGCAGCGACACGGCATAATTAATGCGCGCGTCATCCGTGTGCACACTTGCCGCCGTGAAGAACAGCTCCATGCTGAACAGCCACCCTTGCACCGTCGTCGCCTTGTCCGAAGGGTTGAAAAGGGGCGGTGTTGCTGGCTTGAGTTTTACCTTCGTTACGGTCACAGTGCGCACGTCGTCCTGCTCCAACTCCCGTGCGAGTTCATCAAGGACGGTTTCACTCGCTGCGTCGTCGGCACCTTGCTTGACCTCGTCTTCGGCGACTCCAGGCGACTCCTGACGCGCTTCACCACGCATCTGGCGAAGCTCGGTGTTCTCCGTCCGAAGTCTCACGACTTCACTATTCAAACTCGCCATCTGGGCTTGCATTGCCTGCATCTGAGCCATGACCTCGTCTAGCTGGGCCTGGGACATGATGCGAATGCTACGCCTTTCGGGCAGGGGGAAAGCCGTGGTAAGAAACCGTAGGGGGCGCAAACGCTATCGTAGTTGTGTGAGCTAATAACTCTAGCTCACTGACAACCGCTTTGCAGCCCCGCAGGGTTAACCACGCCTTCGGAATAAACTACCCTGAGAAAGCGGGGTGAACCAAGAAAATAGCTCTGATACCAGATGTTATGAATAATAACTGAGAGTGCGCGGAATAATAATGACGAGTACAAGAATGCTAGCCTAGCATCATATAGCGAGAGCTCTAGCTAGGCGACGAAGCCGGAGGGCTAGGTTGGGTACAGGCGCGGTCGAAAGGTTCGGAGGCGGCGCGGGCGTGCCTCGGGGTCGCGTCGGAAACGGACCGAGCCTAGTGTTCCGAGAGTTCGGGTGTACGCGATCGCAGTACAACCCGGTAAGGAATAAAATTCCTTACAGTTCGCCACTCGACATGTTCAAAATCCTTTGAACCTTGAAGTTATTGTATACTTTCGCTTTTAAATCCCATAAATCAGCTTCGAAGATGTCGCTGCAAAACCCCAACCGCTAGAACTCCCAAATATTCTCCAAAGTTGACATTCCTCTGCAGGGTAAACTGCTCCAAGGGTCTTGAAACTCAGAAGTAATTGCTCCGGAAGACTCCCACATGAACTCAAAAAGCTTCAAAGTGTAAAAGTAAGAACTGAATAATTAACTAGAAGTGGAAACCTAGAACAAATACTAGTTGGTTGTACTCACTAGAAGCATACCCAAGTCTAGCCTATAACTTGTACCCAGCTAACATGTATAAGTTGACACACCCCCTAGGCTAGACAAGGAATGAAGCTAAGCAAGAAGCAAACAGCACAGGGTGGCACTACTAGACCAACCACTGAGGCAGGGGTCTGGAGACCAGTCAGCAAGGGTACAAACAAGACTAAAGCAAGCCACGCCGGCACTACTAGTCCAACCACTGGAGGTAAGGCCACAAGGCCAGTCTGACAGGCATATATAATAGAGAGTACACAATCAGGATCCTAACAGGTGAGTAGCTACAGGAACAAGACCAAGCTGTACACAGTGCCGCTGATGATCTTTAGGCGCAAGCGCCTTAGTAAAGATATCAGCTGTGTTGGCACCTGAGGCCAAGTGAACTACTCGGGCCTGGCGGCGCTGCTGTAGCTCGCGCAGGAGGAAGTACCGCAGCTGGCGACGGCACAGAGTGCCGCGAAGAGGCCCGATCTGAAGCTGGTACCGGCAAGTGACAGCACCGGAGCCGCCGGAAGACACCAAGCTGCACGGGCCGCCACCACGGCCACTACCTCCGGAGGTGCCGGGCCAACCTGGCGGGAGACGGGCCCACGGCTGCGGCGGTGGCTGCTGAGTTGGCGGCTGCTGCTGGGACGGCGGCTGCTTCTGGGGCTGCTCTTGCTGCGGCTGAGGCTGCTGCTCCTGCCCACCGGTGGTGGTCCCCTCAGGCGGACTACCGTCATGACCACCACCACCACCACCACCTGCACCACCACCCCTACCTCCCTGACGACCACGGCCACCGAGGCACGAGCGCTGCTGCGGGTGGACCACAGCAGCCGTCTCAGTGAGAGAGGTCGCCATGGCGACTGCAGCCGAAACGTCAGTGAACGTGCACTGGGAGGGGGCACAGCCGTGAAAGATAGAGACTGCTGGCGCACCGCTCGACTGAGCGATAGTGCTGGCGGGTCTCGATCTCGGTGAGGGTATCGACAAAGGCGGGGAGGGTGAGGTCACCCGGGTGCTGGCTAAGGAAGTGATCGCGAGCACTAGCAAGGCGGTCTGGCAGGCGCATGGCGATAAAATCGAGCGTCATGCAGAAAGGGGGGGGGAGCGCAGTGAGCTGGGCAGCACTGCTGGCAGTGCGATAGCGGATCTCTAGGGCACGCAAGTGAGTGGCAAAGTCTGCAACGGTAGGGAAGGCTGCAAGGTCTGGGAACAGCATTGGGAAGAGCAGGCGGCCAGCAGAAGCAGACGCGGGTGTGGAATAGCGAGCAATAACGCGTTCTAAGTAAGCTTTGGCCGTCTCAATAGTAGCAAAACGCGAGCGCTCAGACACAGGGAGGGCGCGTGGCTAATAGCAACCTGAGCGACTGCATCGCAAGAGTCCCAGACCGCACAGGCAAGCGCAGCAGTAGAGAAGGTCTCACGGTCATCAGAGGAGGGATCAGCAGGGAGGGGAGCAGGTGTGGGGGGGCGGGGGATCAAGCCATCGACATGGACAACCAAAGAGTGGCCATCCTGGCGCTGACCTGTAAGGTGGCGGCGGAGATCGGAGAGCTAGGCGGCGAAGTCAACCGCATGGCCCTCGGCGTCCAGTCAGAGCACGAAGTCAGCCATCATGCAGGGTCAGCGGCACAGCTCCACAGCTCCGCAGGAACACAGCGACGCAGGGACACGGCGGCGGCACTCTCCAGCACGGCGGCCGCGAGGCGCCCCAGCGCGGCGAGCAGAGGAGACGGAGCCTGAGGTGGACAGGTGGGCGAGCAGTGGGAGAAGCCAGGCAGACGCGGCGGGGCCAGGCCGGCGCGGCAGGGCCAGGCAGGCGCGGCGGGGCCAGGCAGGCGCGGCGGGGCCAGGCAGGCGCGACGGGGCCAGGCAGGTGCGGCAGGGCCAGGGAGGCGCTGCGGGGCCAGGCAGGCGCGATAGGGTCAGGCAGGCGCGGCAGGGCCTAGCAGGCGCGGGGGGGGGGGGGGGGGGGGGGGGGGGCAGGCAGGTGCGGCGGGGCCAGGGAGGCGCGGCGGGGCCAGGCAGGCGTGGAGGGGCCAGGAAAGTGCGACGGGGCCAGGCAGGCGCAGTGGGGCTAGGCAGGCGCGGCAGGGCCAGGCAGGCGCGGCGAGGCCAGGGAGGCACGGCGGGGCCAGGCAGGCGCGACGGGGCCAGGCAGGCCGCGACTGGGCCAAGCGGGCGCGGCGGGGCCAGGCAGGGCGCGTCGGGGCCTAGCGGGCGCGACGAGGCCCAGGAGGGGCGTGACGGGGCCCAGGAGGCGCGACGGGGCCCAGGAGGGGCGCGACGGGCCTAGCGGGCGCGACAGGGCCCAGGAGGGGCGTGACGGGGCGAGGAGGCGCGACGGGGCCCAGGAGGGGTGCGACGGGGCTAGGAGGCGCGACGGGGCCCATGAGGGGCACGACGGGGCCCAAGAGGGGCGCGACGGGGCTAGGAGGCACGACGGTGCCTAGCTAGGGTACGGGCGGAAGCGGTAGGTGGGGGGATCCTAAACTACGCGTGATACCATGTTAAAGTAAGAACTGAATAATTAACTTGAAGTGGAAACCTAGAACAAATACTAGTTGGTTGTACTCACTAGAAGCATACCCAAGTCTAGCCTATAACTTGTACACAGCTAACATGTATAAGTTGACACAAAGGTGAACCACTGCTTGCGAGCTGGCCCCAATACAGCTCCAACAGTACTGCCAAATCTTCTCGCTTCGATACTGCTGCTGTCGGTTGTCGGATGACCGACCGCGTCGTGTTTACACAGTCAAACGAAGTAGGCGAAGTGAGGATGGAGGTGGTGGCGGGTGGTGGCGGGTGGTGGCGAGAGGCTGAAGACGATGGCGATGGAAAGTAACCGATACTCAACTCCTCCAGTGAACACCCTCGACCCGAACCCAGGGTCAAGTGCTGCCAGTTGCATCAGCTACTTTGTCAGTACACGCCGAAAACTTTGGAAAGAGACGAAACAGGTGCTATTCTCTTCCCCCTCCATGCAACCAAAATATTATGAGAATGTCGCTCGATGTTACGCGTACCTCTTTAGATAGCGGGCACAAATCCAGCTGTAAAACCTTGGACAACTGCTCCTCTTGCACCAGCGAAAATGTCGGAACACGCCCGATACTTCACCAATATTGCAACTCCGCTTCACAGCTGCACGTGCTTCACAGCTACCTGTAAAACACTGACGTCGTGGCGTCCTTTAGCTGCACCCCCATCGATCCGTCACCAACTATACACATGAACTGAACCCTTAAATCTAGGGTACTCCTCGTTCATTGCCCGGGCATGAGTCTTCTGCCGTTGATCATGGTTGGCGAGCATCATACACCGTCGATCTCCTCACAGCTATAACCCAAACTCGTAAAATACAACGGTACCCCTGACCAGCTGGTCGTGCAGACGTTTACCCATCTCGCGGCTGCTGCAGGTTACCCAAAACCGCTTCGTTGCTGCTTCTTAACTAACTCCTAAAAAACTTGCAATGTCAGAGGCGTGGTAGGGCACACGACAAAGTTGGCTGGACTAAAGAAGTCCCCGCATGACCGCTGGACACCTCCTGCCACCCGACATGCCAGGGTGAGACACTCTGAATCTTACACCTGCAAAAGCCGGAAACTCCTTCTGCTGCGCCAGGTGAAACCCTCAGCTCCACTGCAACAGTAACTCATGAATTTTCGGGGGCACCCCTCAGCACAGTGTAGATTGCAGGTTCACTCCCCTTTAACCATGTGTTTACGACCCATAGTCGACACGACAACGTGGTGGGAATGGTGATATTCGGGCGACGAAGCTCCGTCAGCAGGGGATCCGTTAACTGCCTGACGTTTATCTAAAATCCAGCTTCTCCCAGTCGTTCTTCTTCAACTACTTCAGCTCTTGACGGTTTGACGCTTGCGGTGCCCCGATGGAAAACACATAATACACACCCTTAGGTGGTGGTCTCCGTTTTCGTTGTTTGTGGGGGTATGAACGGTGCTCCACAAAAATGCCTCCCTAACTCAGGAAGTCCTGTCGCCTGCAACTAGCCTGCCGGAAACGCTGCCAGCGACGCTGCTAAACTTCACCATGCAGCTACATGGCCCGACCAACGCACATTGCCGTACGTCCCACCATTTTCGCCCATTCGCGCGCTCCTGACGACCATCTCCCGGCCGTCCGAGGACTCTCGTGCACTTGTCCTCTCCTGACGAACTCCCCACAATAGCGGGTAAGTAGCGGGTTTGTTAAGTAGCGGGTAAGTAAGGGGCTTGTTAAGTAGCGGGTAAGTGCGCCCATAACCCCCCAGGACCTGTGGCCCTTCCTCAAGGATCTCAACTTATATATTATTTATATATAGTTGTGTAGGCTTGGTAGGTGTTCTACAAATAAATGGATCCTACTGTAGAGGGTACAACCCACTTCTTGTACCTCTTTCTCTCTCTATCCTAGTCAAACAGCTTTTCTCTCGCTATTCTTGTCCTACCTAGCTTAAACCTCCTTCTAAAATGGTATCAGAGCAGGATGATCCTGCTGAGCCTCCTATTCAGGCTTCCACCACGTACTCTCTCCTCTCCTCTCACTTTCGCGCCGCCGTGGCAGCCTCCATGTGCTGCCGTGGCGGTCTCGACGCGCTGCCGTGGCGGCCACGACCTACTGCCATGGGCGTAGGCAAGAATATTGTGGACGATCTTGGAGACTAGCCATGCTGAGGTGTGGCCAAAGATGCAATTAGCTGGCCGGGCCAATCTTCTCACGGATCGAATTCGTCGTACCATTGTAGGGTAAAATCATGAATAGAGCAGCCAAATCTAGCGTAGAGACCGTGAAACTAAGGGTAACGTTGCACGGCTGACTGTGCACCCTTGCACAATTAAAAACACACTATGGTCTGCGGGCCTAGTTACAGTGCAGCAGTCATAGAAGCGATGACTGTTCTAGAAAAATATTAGGAGCCGGCTGCAATTCATCGAGTCGCATGCTGAGTGGATAATTAGTGTTCAAAAGCATGTGATCTGGTCAAATGTGACCAACATCAACTGCTTCACCTCCAATGGCCGCGCGTTTGCTTGGATTCGTGAAGGCACAACCGTGCAACACCACGAAATCAAACAGACGGTAAACCATGGGGACAAGGATCGGTGATGGTGTGGGGATGTGTGACATGTGCGGAGGTGGGGTTCATACGCAAGATTGACGGACACATGGAGAGGCCCATGTATGAGGGCATTTCGCTTGACAACTCGAATTGAACCTCCATTTCTGTAGCATTTTCCCCTCTTAGGTCATCTTCGTGCGGACAATGACCCCAAGAAATTGTTATGCCTAGTGCATGAATGACTTGGAGAACATGAGTATGTAGCCCTAGAGTGGCCTTCTTTCTCATCAAACCTCAAGGGAGCTAGCCAAGCATAAAAGACCTTCCTCTGGAATGATGGAGCTTTAAGAGCTGGTCCAGGAACAATGGGAGAAGATCCATGCCAAGGTTTGCTCTAGCCTCATCGACAGCTCGCGTAGCAGGGTGCGGGCGGTGATCAAGGCCAAAGGTTGGTGGGCTAGGAACTAGAAACACACTTTTGAAGTTTTCTCTCTCTGCTTGGAACTATTTGTCCGGATGTACCCTTTGTATATCTTTTGGGATATGAGTTAGATCCAATGTACTATTCTGGATATTTGTGCTATGAACACATCCACTATGTGCCCCTCCCAAATCGTATCACCATTAAACATTAAGGCTTAATGGCAACCCGAACGGGTCTCCCGTCAGTAAGAACCTCCCGAAAATTATGAAACACTAGCAAACATAACCGAAAACGCGGCGAAAACGTCGCCACTTCTCGACGGAAAATATTTCCGTCTACGCCCGGGGAAGGGGAGGACCGGCTTATCCCAGCCGTCCATCGAACAGGATCCGGAGGCATCAGAAGCGCTACGCCACCAGCATCCTTCCGCCCCCTTCTTTAATAGGGACTGCTCTGTCAAGATACACGCTGGGGTTGCCCTTGGTCCTCGGGGAAGGGTCACGGGTGCAGAGTCTCGGGGGTTATGGGCGTACTAACCCACTACTTAACAAGCCCTAATAACTCAGTGGTTAGTGATTGAGTTTTGATATGGTATCAGAGCTGGGTGACCACCCGGGTTCAAGTCCCAGTGTGCACCGAAGAGGTGGCAGCGTTGCAGAGGTGCTTGCGTCTTCCGCCTATCCCAGCAAGGGGGGGTGTCAAGATACACGCTGGGGTTGCCCTTGGTCCTCGAGGAAGGGTCACAGGTGTAGAGCCTGGGGGGTTATAGGCGCACTAACCCGCTACTTAACAAGCCCTTTTAACTAAGTGCTTAGTGACTGAGTTATGATATGCTCCCCTATCGAAACCTAGATGGGCAGAATCGTGGCTCTGATACCAGCTGTTATGAAATATAACTCAGAGTAAAGCGCGGAATTCTATAGAGGAGCGTGACTACAGAATTGTCAATACAAATGAGGCCTAGGGCTTATATAGTGCGAGTTGACTAGGTTGAACCTGGAGAGTTGGACCAGTCAAAGGCTCGATAGTCCCGAAGGCGACAGGGTCAAATTGGGTTCGGGGTGCCTCGGTAACAGGTTTGGGGCCAATTAGGTCAGCGGGGATGGATTGGCACGAGATTTGAGGGCCGAGGTTGCGGATGCCAACTGTTCGCGGTTTTAGCATAGAAAAAGTTGACTAGAATCTTGATACATAGTGATTTTGTCGAAGTGGTTGTACTCTCTAAGAGTACGCACCTATTTAGCCTATAGCAACATATATAAACATATTTTTGACACCCCCCCTAGACTAGATAAGGGGCAGTGCCAGGCAAGAGACACGCGGCTCAGGGTGGCACTACTAGTCCAACCTTTGAGGCAAGGGTCCGAAGACCAGTCAGGAAGAGTACAAACGAAACAAAAGCAACCCAGGGCGGCTCTATTAGTCCAGCCACTAGAACAAGAGCTACAAGGTCAGTCAAGACAATATTTAAAAAAAAAAAAGTAGTACACAATCAAGGTCCTAGCAAGTGAGAAGCTACAAGAACTAGACCAAGCTTTACACACGGACGCTGATGATCTTTAGGCGCAAGTGCCTTCACACAGATATCAACTGTGTTGGCACCTGAGGCCAAGTGTACTACGCGGGCCAGGCGGCGCAGCTGTAGCTCATGCAGGAGGAAGTACCACAGCTGGATGTACTTCGCTTTGCCCTCCAGTCGAGGCTCCTGACACAGAAGGATCATGGCTCTGTTGTCAGTGCACAGAATGGGGGCAAAGCTTGGCCGCTCACCTAAGTCAGTGAGCAAGAAAGTTAGCCAGCGGAGCTCCTGTGCCGCCATAGCACCGGCGTAGATCTCACCCTCACCGCTAGACTGGGCAACAGACGACGAGCGAGTGGACCTCCACGAGATGGCACTTGCACCAAGGCTCAAGCAGTAGCCCTGGGAGAACCTGAGTGTCTCAGCGTCGTCTGCCCATGAAGCGTCTGTGTGCCCTGTAAGGACCACTGGCCTGCGTCCCCCTAGCATTAGCCCCATGTCCGATGTACTTGCTAGATAACGCAAAACCCTCTTAGCGGCCGACCAGTGTTGCGGTTGGTGTCAGCGTGTCACCACAAAGCGAGCCAAGATGCTGAAAGGGTATGCGAGATATGGACGTGTGCAAGTCATCAAGTACATGAGGCAACCCACCAGCTCTGCGTAAGGACCACTAGGCTCTACAAACTTCTCAGGGACTGGAGCCGATAGCATGTCATCTACTGGCAGAGGTGTGGGCTGTGTTGAGGAGAACTGAAGGCCGAACCTCTGAAGGACCTAGCGCACCAAGTGTGACTCTGTCAGAATGATGGTGCACGCTGCTCTGTCCCTGGAGATCTGCAGGCCAAGGTAGCGGCGCAGCTCTCCTAGGTCAGTGCAGGGTGTGTCTCATCAGTAGCTCAGCCTTCATGGAGGCCAGTGCGTCTCTGTCTGCAGTAGTGAAGACCGAATCATCTACGTAGACAAGGATGTAAAACGGGGTCTGGCCAGCATGAACGAAGAGCGAGGGGTCTGCAGAGGATGGGAAGAACTGCACGTAGCACTGAACGTGTCGTGCCACTCATGGTGCGCCTGCCACAGGCCGTAATTTGTGCGTCGGAGGAGCCACTGGATCCCAAGGGTGAAGGTGCCGGTGAAGCCTAGCGGACGGCGTGAATAGACCTGCTCGTGCAGACTTCCCAGGAGAAATGCTGTGGAGAAGTCAAAGGAGTGTAGCTCAAAGTCACGCTGTGCTGCTACTTGTAGCAACGCCCGAAGAGTGGTCATTTTCGGGGTTGGAGCGAAGGTCTGAAAGAATTCAGAATCCTTGCGCTGACTGAAGCCTCTAGCTATGTAGCGCGCCTTGAACACCGGCGGCTCTCCGGGTGGGCTCTTCACTTTGAAGTGCCATCAGCCATTGATTGCGTTCACCCCAGGTGGGAGAAATGCATTGACGTAGGTGCCAGTGGATCCCCAAGATGCCATCGCTGCGTCCATGGCAGCTTTCCACTGAGAGGCCCAGGGTCCTGAGGTTGCCTCAGCGTAAGTGCGAGGGGTCGGGATGTCAAAGGCGTCTGGGTCACCCTCAGGGACTAGCAGCATGGAGCAGAGATGAGGAGCGGCCTCGGACACGAGAGCGAGCTCGTACTGCCGGTCCTCCATGACGTCACTGCCAAGGGCAGGAGCACCCCCGACAGACAGAGGACGGGCAGGGCCAGAGACCAAAGCGGTGACATAGTCAGGGAGGTGCGTAGAGGCAAAGCTAGCGACAGCACCAACAAGAGCGTCAAGAATCGAGACAGGAACAGACGGGTCGATAACGAGGGAGACAAGGACTCGAGGAACAAGAGGACTCATGTTAGGATTAAGGACGGAGTCTAGGTGAACTTAGGAGCTAGAATTACTCAAAATATAAATCCGAAATTCTGGACAGAAATGTCGTCTTCACAAGAAACGACGTCGACAAAAAAACTAGCCGTTGGAATATCGCGAAAATCGGATATGTTGTAGCTTGTAATCTTAGCTACCGTTCTCAATTTGAATCACGTCGATTGATGGGGTATTCGCGACGCTATGTCTTTCGACGCACTGAGGGGTAAGCTGTAGGAGGAGAACTTAACTCAATCTTAAAAGTTCAATCAAAGTTCAAGAATCTCACAAGGAATTAGAGGAGCAAGCGAATGGTTGGAAGGGAAGAGAGGGATGAGAGGGAAGGTCCCAAGAGAGTCCCCAACCAAGGAAACCCCATAAGCACAAAGATTCCCCCCCTATAGGAACCCCAACTTTGACATTTGTCCCTTCCCAACCAATCCATCCAAGTTTGCCACCCTTGCCAACCTAGCTTGGTTGTTCCCAACCAATTTGCAGCTGTTATAGTAGAGTGACAAATTTCCCCAACCCTAAAGGTCCCAACTCCATATAGAGTCACCCCACAACTTCACTTTGTAACCGCCACAATTGTAACGCAAGCTCATGAACTTTGAATCTTCATAGCTTTCGCGTTCTTGCTCCGATTGAAGCGATTCTTGTTGCGTCGGAAAGATCTTCTCAAGATCTATCATCACAAATACCTGCTCAGACAGAATTACACAAAACACATTCCCAAACTCCAGAACACACACCACACAAATTCTTTCACACACAGTCAAACCATACATGCGAATTGAAACAAGGGATGGGAGGCAGACAGAATGTGATAGCATATGATGACATCACACAACAAGTCAGACAGAGGAAGCGGAGCGACAACAAGCGATGGGAGGAGGGGAGGAGGGGAGGACGAGGCATGTGGGTACGGAGCAACATAGGGTGAGAGTGCTGGACTGGAGAAACAGGAGGAGCACGAGATGCATGGTGAAGAGATGCCTCACCAGGGAACCCGGTCCAAAAGAGGGTCGGCGAAACTTGCGGCCGTTGAGAGTGCGGCCACAGGCTAAGCTAGTGAGCGGCGTAGCGAATGGCGAACGACCATAGAAAATGGGGTGCACCGGCATGGATCATGGAGGTACGAGCCTCCTCCATGAACAAACCGATGCGTCGCACAGTGACCCCATTCTGCTGTGAGGAGTCCGGCAGGGTGTACGACTGGGTGATGCCCTCCGCACGACAGAACTGGCCGAGCCGAACGGAGTGGAGTGGAGACCCAGCACTGGGAGGCCGCGGTGGACTCACGCAACTACGAACCACGAGATAAGGGCATCAGGCACGTCGGCCTTCTAGCGCGCGATGACAGCATCTAGGTAGTCCTAGGCGTTCGCTACAGCAGTAAAGCGGGGACGCTCGGACAGGGGGAGGACGTGGCTGATGACAAACTAAGCAACAGCGTCTCGTGAGTCCTAGACAGCGCAGGCAAGCTCGGCAATGACAAAAACCTCACGCCCAGCAGAAGTGGGTGTCAACTTATACATATATTGTTACGTAGAAGTTATAGGCTAGATAGGGTATGTTCTTAGTGGGTACAACCCAAACGCTATATCTCCCCTGTTCTCCCTTCTTCTATTCATTCTTTCTAGTCTCAACATGGTATCACAATTAGGTAGGTCTACCCACCCGCTTCCGCTCGTGCCGCCACCTACCGGACCCTCGCGCCCCTAACTGGCCCCGCGCGCCCCTACGGCCTCGTCGCGCCCCTAGCAGGCCTCGTCGCGCCCCTACGCCCCCGTCACGCCCCTATGGCCCCGTCGCGCCCCTAGTAGGCCCTGTCGCGCCCCTACGGCCCCGTCGCGCCCCTACGGCCCCTCACGCCCCTAGTCGGCCACGTCGCGCCCCTAGCAAGCCCCGCCGTGCCCCTATGGCCCCGTCGCGCCCTTACGGCCCTGTCATACCCCTACGGCCCCGTCGCGCCCCTAGCCGGCCCCGTCGCGCCCCTACCGGCCCCGTCGCGCTCCTACGGTTTTGTCGCGCCACTAGCCGGCCCCGTCGCGCCCCTACCGGCCCCTTGCGCCTCTAGCCGGCCCTGCGCGTCACTACGGCCCCTCGCGCCCCTAGCCGGCCCTGCCGTGCCCCTACCGGCCCCTCGCGCCCCTAGCCGGCCCCGTCGCTCGCCTACCGGCCCCTCGCGCCCCTAGCTGGCCCCTCGCGCCCCTACGGCCCCTCGTGCTCCTACCGCCCCCCCCCGGCGTCCCTAGCCGGCCCCATGCGCCCTTGCCGGCCCCGCTCGCCCTAGCCGGCCCCTTGTGCCCTAACCGGCCCCTTGCGCCCTAGCCGGCCTCGTCGCCAGAGCCGCTGAGCCGCCGTGTCCCCGAGCCGCCGAGCACCCGCGCCGCCGAGCCGCCGTGCCACCGAGCAGCCGCTCCACCGTGCCGCCGTATCCCCGAGCCGCCGTGCCGCCGAGCCGCCAAGCCGCCGAGCCGCCGAGTCACTGCACCGCTGAGACGCTGTGCCGCTGTCACACTGTGCGATGGCGGACGACGTTCTTCACTAGGACGCTGAGGGGCACGCGATCGACTTCGCTGCCTGGCTCGTCGACCTCCGCCGGCACCTGACAGGTCAGCGCCAGGATGGGCACTCCATGGCTATGCATGTTGATGGTTTGCTTCCCCGCCCCCCTACGCCTGATCCCCTCCTTCCTGACCCTACCACTGCTGAGAGCGAGGCTTTTGTTGCTGCTGCACTTGCTCAAGCTGTCTGGGATTCTCGCGATGCAGTAGCCCAGCTTGCCATTAGCCATTCCCTCCCCTTGTCTGAGCGTCCGCGCTTTACCGCTGTCGCGAACGCCAAGGACTTTCTCTCTGCAGTAGTTGAGCGTTACTCCACACCTGCTTCCGCCTCTGCTGGCCGCTTGATCCTACCCATGCTCTTCCCTGATCTTTCTGCTTTCCCCACGGTAGCTGGCCTCGCTACTCACCTCCGTGCACTAGAGACCAGCTACCGCGCTGCTAGCTGTGCCGCCCAGCTTACTGCCTTCCCCCCACCTTTCTGCGCTTCCCTGTACCTCATTGCCATACGCTTGCCTGACCGCTTAGCCACTTCCCGCGACCACTTCCTTAGTCAGCACCCTACCGACCTCACCCTGGCCGCCTTTGTCACTACTCTGTCTGAGATAGAGACTCGCCAGTGCACTATCGCTCAGTCGAGCGGTGTTGCGGCAGTCCCTATCATTCCGGGCTGTGGCCCCTCCCAGAGCACGTACGCTGACGTCTCCGTTGCAGTTGCCACAACTGCGCCTGCACTTGAGACATCAGCTGTGGCTTACCCGCAGCAGCGTTAGCGCCGGAGCAGCCATGGCCCCAAGGGAGGACGTGGAGGTGACGCAAGTGGTGGTGGTGGCGGGGACAGTGGTTCTGACGAGGGGGTTGGTGCTGGTGCCCAGGAGCAGCAGCAGTCGCCGCAGTTGCAGCCGCAGCAGTCGCAGCCGCAGCAGTCGCAGCCGCTGCAGCAGCAGCAGCCGCGGGCTCGTCTCCCGCCCAGGTGGCCAGGAGCCCCTGGCGGTGGTGGTCGTGGTGGTGGCCCTCGCAGCTTGGCGTCCACCGGCAGCTTCGGTGCTGTGAGCGGCCAGTACCAGCTTAAGACCGGGCCTCTACGTGGCACAGTGTGCCGCCGCTCGCACCCCACCGCCCGCTGCTTCCGCCGCCTCGACGACCTCTTCCGTCACCGCTTTGGTCCCGCCCCGGACCTCCCTGACTAGCCCAGCCTGCTGCGCCACGCTGTGCCTATGTTTGACTTAGACATGGATCAGATTAGTTCTGCCTTGCATTCTCTGTATGCTGATGCTTCGAGTGTTTCTGGATCGTATTAGTACGTGTTCTCTAGCTTAGGCGTAGCACCTGTGTGTAGTCCAGACTCCCCAGCTGCGTCAGGCATAGGACAGCTTGCTTTGTCTAGCCTAGGCTCTACCCTTGCTCCTCCGTCTTCAGCCATTACGGCGTCGCTGTCCTTCAATCTAGACTCTGGTGCGTCAGCTTGATTCTTCCATGACCACGCCGCCCTCACGCCGCTTGCTGCGCCTGCCGCTGTCGCCCTTGCAGACCCCTCCTCTGGTCCTGTAGTTGCTCGCAGCTACACTACCCTTCCCTGTCCGGCGGTTCCCTCGGGTTCCTTTACAGGCCTGCACATCCCTTCGTTCTCCACGAACTTAGTTGGTGTCGGCTGTCTTCAGGACCTCGGCGTCACCACTACGTTCCCTAGTTATGAGCGGTACGTGGTCTGTTCCGAGGCCAACTCAGGTACCCCCCTTGCGACGTTCCCCCGGGACCCTTTGTCTGGCCTGTTTACGCTGGACACTACTCCCCCCCTGGTGGGCCAGTTCTCCTCCGGTTCTGCGTCCACCCAGGAAGCTGCGGCCTGCTCGCGTCGGTCACTCACTCACCCATCACTGCTGTGGCACCACTGCCTAGGTCACCCCGCGCTCCCCCACCTGCGTCACATGTCACAGCACGGTCTAGTCCTCGGCCTCCCTGCGTTGCTCCCAGCTCTCCCTCCCTCGCCTGCACCGTCGTGCACGCCCTGCGTCGAGGGCCGGCTGCGCCGTGCTCCTCACTCCTCCTCACTTCGCCCTGCCACTGCACTCCTTCACACCCTGCACTTGGACGTCTGGGGCCCAGCCCCTGTCCCTGGACCGCGTCGCGAGCGCTACTTTCTGGTGCTCGTTGACGACTTTACGCGCTACACCATTGTGTTTCCCCTGGAGTGGAAGGCCGACGTGCCTGACGTTCTTATCCCATGGCTCGTCACTGCGCACCTCCACCGCGGTCTTCACTCCGACCGTGGCGGCGAGTTCGCCTCTGGTCGGCTGGGTCAGTTCAGTCGTGCGGAGGGTATCACCGCACCCAGACATACACCCTAGCAGACTCTCCGTAGCAGAATGGGGTCGCTGAGCGACACATCGATTTGGTCATGGAGGTGGCTCGTACCTCCATGATCCATGCCGGTGCACCCCATTTTCTGTGGCCGTTTGCCGTTCGCTACGCCGCTCACCAGCTTAACCTCTGGCCTCGCTCTCTGCGGCCGCAGGTTTCACCGACCCTTCTTTGGACCGGGTTCCCTGGTGACGCGTCTGCGTTCCACGTCTGGGGCTGCCTCGCTCACGTTCGTGCCTCCTCCGGTGGCTCCTCCGGCGCCCCGTCTACAACTTGTGACAGGCGCCCCGTGAGTGGCACGACACGTTGCGTGCCACGCTAGCTGACCTGCACTTCTTTCCGTCCTCTGCTGACCCTTCGCTCTTTGTTCGTGCTGGCCAGACTCCGTTCTACATCATGGTCTACGTAGACGACCTGGTCTTTCGTACAGCAGACAGAGCCGCGCTGGACTCCGTGAAGGCTGAGCTGCTGAGGCGACACACCTGCATTGATCTCGGAGAGCTGCGCCGCTACTTTGGCCTGCAGATCTCCTGGGGCAGAGCAGCGTGCACCATCACTCTAACAGAGTCACACTTGGTGCGCTAGGTCCTTCAGAGGTTCGGTCTTCAGTTCTCCTCCGCACAGCCCACACCTCTACCGGTAGACCACAGGCTCTCAGCTCCAGTTCCCGAGGAGTCAATAGAGCCCAGTGGTCCTTACGCAGAGCTGGTGGGTTGCCTCATGTACCTAATGACTTGCACTCGCCCAGATCTCGCATACCCTCTCAGCATATTGGCCAGCTTTGTGGCCACAGGCAGACACCGACCACAGCACTGGTCGGCCGCTAAGAGGGTTTTTCGTTACCTTGCAAGTACATCGGGCATGGGGCTAGTGCTGGGAGGATGCAGGCCAGTGGTCCTTACTGGGCACACAGACGCTTCATGGGCAGACGACACTGAGACATTCCAGTCCTTCTAGGGCTACTGCTTCAGCCTTGGTTCTGGTGCCATCTCGTGGAGGTCCACTCGCTCCTCGTCTGTTGCTCGGTCTAGCTGTGAGGTTGAGATCTACGCCTGTGCCATGGCAGCACAGGAGCTCCGCAGGCTGACCTTCTTGCTTGCCGACTTAGGTGAGCAGCCTAGCTCTGCCCCGGTTCTGTACGCTGACGACAGAGCCATGATCCTCTTGTGTCAGGAGCCTCAACTTGAGGGCAGAGCGAAGCACATCCAGCTGCGGTACTTCCTCCTGCGCGAACTTCAGCACACACATGCAAATTTCAGTGATGGCGAGGTTGGAAGGCTGCTCAGCGAAATCCAACCTCCAATGCAAGAAATTGGAGGGCCCCGTCGGTTGTCGTGGCATGCTCCACATCTTCTGGAAGGTCGGCATACAGGTAGTCGAGGAATTTGTTGAAAAGGTTTTCCCTCTCATGCTGCAAACCCACATCAAGAGTTGAAGTTAAAAAAAAAAAAAAAAAAAGGCTCCAAGGAACAGAATCGACTGGTACTAGAAATACTTACAGGGTCTGGACGATCCTCTAGTTAACTTCGTGGATGATGCGTTGTGGGGGGCCGAATATGAGGCGTGCGAGGATATGGAACGGTCTGCAGGGTTTCAAACGGTACATCATGTTAGAAACAACGTCTTGTTCTCAACCAAGTCAGCAACTGTTTGTACACCCACCTCAGCGTGTTAAGCTGGCCTTGGAGCCGGGCTGTTTGCAACAAGGCTGTTGCACCCCTCGGCCAGTCCAGCCGCCGGGTAAACGTGTAGCGCATAGCGATAGTCAAGGCTATGAATTGCCTTGACGGTCGCTGGACCCAGTTGGTGCCGTCCACACGAGGCGGTCCGTGTCCCAGAACCCCGCCCAGCAGCCAATGCCTGACATGGGCGATAGCTTGCCTCAATGCCGCATGCGGTCCATGCAGGATGTACAAGAGGCGATGCCGGACCTGTTCAAACATCGGCCTCATGTCGGTGACTTCGGTCATGAGACGCAGCTCCTCATCCAGCAGCACAATGATGGCCGCTATGCGCTCAGCGACCCTGTTAGCCGTCCTCTCCGAGGGGAATCTGTCCCATGCCTCATGTGCTGCCCTTCAGTCCCTCACCTCTCGCCGAACTACTGCAGCTCGTGCACCCCCCCTCTCGTTCGTTCCTGCCTCCGCCCCCCCCCCTGCTCGCCCCTGCCGACTGCTCCTGCTGCTGCTGCTGCTCCCCCCCCTGCTGCTGCTGCTGCTCCCCCCCCTGCTGCTACTCCCCCCCATGCTGCTGCTCCCCCCCCTGCTGCTCCTGCCAGCCCCCCCTCCTCAGCTTCAACCTGACGGGTCCAAACAGTCCCTTCCTCGAACGTGTGCATCATACCATGCCCAGTTGGGTACACTAATGGGTCAGGGGGGTCCCAAGCCACTGCACCTCTCTCCCGTCGGGCGATCTGCTCGTAAGCATCGTCATCGGCGTCGACGCCCTCTCTATGGTAGAGATGGGTGAGACGGGCATCTACGGCCACCTGTCCTAGACGGTATGCCTCCGCTGCTGTCCCCGGCGCCCCAACCGCAAGGAAAGTAAGAAACATGGCCCACCTGTTAGCAACCCACGTGTTCGTCCTCACTGCTATCACCTGAACAGCCTGTTCCTCTCGCATTCCCGAGGGGGGCTCGATGTGGTACTCCCATGGCTCCCCGGGATACGCAGTCCCCGCCCTCTCCCTCTCCACCGCTGCCCGTACTGCCACGTACCGCACAACGTTATGGCGCGTGTCGTACACGGTACGCCCTCCTGTAAACCACCCCTCCAGCTCCTAGTGCCGTGCCGCTTCTGCCGCCGCCCTCTGCACCCTCAGCGCCCTCCAAAACGTCTCCACCTCGTCCTCCCTCTCGATGTAAGCATGACCCATTACGCGCCACACGCAGTCTAGAGCGACCATGTGGCGCAGTGCCGGGTCAAAGCCGTCATCACCGCCACCACGGTACAGGCCACGTGCCGCTGCTGCGTCGAGTCCGGTCAGGGGGAAGATGGGAGGTGGCTCCAAGTATGGATCGGGGATGCCCTGGTGCACCACTAGATGTCTCGCGAGCTCCGGCCACGTGCGGAAGTGCTGCACGTGCGGCATGTCACGCCGTAGCTCTAGAGTAGTGTGGGGAATATGCATCCCCGCGACACACCACCAGTGGTCACCTGCCTGGGGATCCTCGCACTCCAAGCGGGCACGGCACATGGCACCTGGGAGTGCAAAGTACCCAACCTCGGGGAGGTGGCGGGTTGGCGGCAGCCTGGCGGGTGGGTCGGGCTCCCGGAAGGGATCCAAGCCATACACATAAGCCCGCCCCCTGTCCTCCCCCATGTCAGGGATGGGGCGCCCACCCCCCCGAAAGACCGCAGCCATTGCTCTCTGGTGGGCCGGATCTCTCCTCAACACAACCCGTGCCCTCTCCCTCCTCGGTCCAATGGGGCCTTCTGGGTCATGGCCAAGCATGGCCACGCGCACTTCCGTCCTGCCGGGCACAAACAGCATCGGGAATCGCGAACCATGACCTGGTACCGACGGTGGGTGGCCTCCACGAACCCCATGCGGGTCTCCCGGGTCGCATACATGTCAAGTATTGCGCCCCGGGCGGCACCCAGGAGCCCACGGTGTATGGTGTCATACTCCTGGGCAGCAGTGGCGACCACGCGGCTGGATGTGCGGCGAGGAGCACGAGACGGGCGTGGGGCAGTAGGGTCTCGCAGGTTGAGGGGGGGCATGATCCACGTCCCGGGCTCCATCTCCGGACGGTCCAGAAGGAATGGGAACCCGGGCATGTATACATTCCCCCGGTCGTCCCTACGAGCGGCTCCAGGAGTGGTAGCGGCTGCCCAAGCATATGTACGGGGAGGGACAACAACGTTCCGACCCAGCTGCCGCCTCCAGTGGATCTCCTGCCCAGGGTGCCAGTTGTGGTTCTGCAGCTGAGGGGTCCACCTGACAGTGTCGATGTCAGGCGGCGCGTGTCCCACCTCTGCATGGGTCAAGGGGAGAGGGGGGGTCTCGGCGGTCCTGCGGCGCACATTCCTCGTGTTTGGACGCCGACGTTCCTCCACCTCCTCACTGTCGCCACCCACTGCCGATCCACTCCTGCCCCGCCTGTGCCCCCCCCCCCTCTCCCAAGGCCCCCCCCCGGCGTCGTCTACGGCCATCCGCCGGTTTCTCTGTCGCCCTCGACTCCCTCGGTCGCTTTTCTCCTCTGGCCCGGCCGTCACGAGCTTGTTTCCGCCCCCTTCCCCCTTGTTGTTCCTCCGTGTGTTGCCCAACCCCCTCTTCCTCCTCCTCCTCCTCCTCCTCCTCCTCCTCCTCCTCCTCCTCCTCCTCCTCCTCCTCCTCCTCCTCCTCCTCCTCCTCTTCCTCCTCCTCCTCCTCCGCCTCCTTCCCACCCCCCTCCTCCTCGTCTTCGTCGTCGTCCTTCTCCTCCTCCTCCTCCTCCTCCTCCTCCTCCTCCTCCTCCTCCTCCTCCTCCTCCTCCTCCTCCTCCTCCTCCTCCTCCTCCTCCTCCTCCTCCTCCTCCTCCTCCTCCTCCTCCTCCTCCTCCTCCTCCTCTTCCTCCTCCTCCTCCTCCTCCTCTTCGGGCTCTGCTGATGCGGGCACAGCTACCGCGGGCGCTGCTGCTTCGGGCTCTGCTGCTGGGGTCGCTGCCGCTGCAAGGACTGCTGCTGCTGCTGGATCTGCTCCTGCGGGGGCTGCTGCGGGCACGGCTGTTGCGGGGGCTGCTGCTGGGGGCACAGCTCCCCCGGGCGCTGCTGCTTCGGGCTCTGCTGCTGCGGGCACAGCTCCCGCGGGCCCTGCTGCTTCGGGCTCTGCTGCTGCGGTCGCTGCCGCTGCAAGGACTGCTGCTGCTGCTGGATCCGCTGCTGCGGGGGCTGCTGCGGGCACGGCTGTTGCGGGGGCTGCTGCTGGGGCTGCTGCGGGGGCTGCTGTTGCGGGGGCTGCTGTGGGCACGGCTGTTGCGGGGGCTGCTGCTGGGGCTGCTGCGGGGGCTGCTGTTGCGGGGGCTGCTGCTGCTGTCACTACAGGTTCGGACGCTGCTGCTGCGGGCGCAGCTGCTGCGGGCGCCACTGCTGCGGGCGCTTCTGCTGCGGGCGCTGCTGCTGCGGGCGCTGCTGCTGCGGGCTCTGCCGCTGCGGGCGCAGCCGCTGCGGGGACCGCTGCGACGGGACCCGCTGCTGCAGCGGGTTCCGCTGCCTCGGGCGGTGCTGCTGCGGGTGCTGCCGCTGCGGGTACCGCTGCGCCGGGTACAGCTGCTGCTGGCACTGCTGCTGCTGCTGGCACTGGAACTCCTCTGTGGCAACCCCCCCTGTTACCCTCAGCCTGCCATTCTCGCGTGCTCTGCTCGACTCTTTGCGTAGCGTCCTGGGAAAGCAGAGCAATGACCTCCCTGCGGCCTTGCCCCGCAGCACCCATCAGGATCTGATCGGCGGTCAGGTCGTCAAGGATGCTGCACGTGCGCCCCACAGAGCGTGTCACCCTCATATGCAACGGCGTCTCTCCAGAGGGTGGCACATGGAGGATACAAGGTTGGAATCAGTACAGCTAGACTGACCGGGCAGGCAAAATAGCACTGCTAAGCTTACCTGTCCTTTATGACGCGGCCGTGGAGCGCCTCCTGCCCCGGCGAGTGTTGCCACGAGAAAAAAATCCACGACGCGAAAGCGCGTCGCGGAGCCATGAGGAGTGGCGGACGGATCGGCAGGAAGATAAGGACCGAAATTTAGCCTAGGCGGCAGCGCGATTGCGGGAAACTAGTGTGATTTGCAGGTACTGATGGTTTCTCTGAGATTCGCTAAGTCATATGGATTTGACGCGCGAACAAGTTCAGCGAACAGTCGATCACGAAGCCTGCTGGCGGGAGCGCCGGCTCAATGGAGGAGCCAAGGCTGGCGGTTCAGCTTTACTTGGCTGTAGGAGGGGCCAGGGAGGGCTGCGACTGGCGGAGCTGCGCCCGGCGGAAGCGCGGGGCGAGCGGGCACGGGACGGGCGGGCGCGGGGCCAGCAGGCGGAGGTCTGGCGGGTGCCGGGCCAGCAGGCGTGGGGGTGGCAGGTGCAGGGCCAGCAGGTGCAGGGGCCAACGGGCCCAAGGCTGGTGAGCGGGGGGGGGGGGGGTGGTCCAGCAGGCGCGGGACCAGCGAGCACTGGGCTGGCGGCAGGTGGCTGGTGAACGCAGGGCCAGCGGGCGCGGGGCTGGCGAAAACGGGGCCAGCGGGTGCAGGGCTGGCAGGCGCGGGGCTGGCAGGCGCAGGGCTGGCGAGATCGGGGCCAGCGAGCGCAGGCGGGCGGGCACTAGGCCAGCAGTCGCGGGACCAGCGGCGAGTGGGTGCGGGGCCAGCAGTCACGGGGCCGGCGGGTGTGAGACTGGCGAGCGCGAGGCCGGTGAAGGCGGGGCCAGTGGGTGCGGGGCCAGCAAGCGCGGGGCTGGCAAATACGGGGCCAGCGTGCGCAAGGCAGGCAGGCTGGCGGCTATGGGCTACGGAACGGCGGCCAGCAGGCTACGGGCCGCTGGCGGCTACGGGCGGCAGTGACAGGGGGCGGGCAGCTGGCAGCTACAGGGCGGCCAGCGGGCTGGCGGCGACGGTTCGCTGGCGGCTACAGGGGGCCAGCGTACGGGCGGCTACGGGCGACTGTCGGCTACAGGCGGCCAGCGATGACAGGCGGTCAGCAGCTACGGGCGGCTGACGGCTACGGGCAACGGGCGGCTAGGAACGGGCGGCGTGCTACGGGCGGTTCGGGCTAGGACTAGGGGCGGAAGCGCAGGTGGGCGGGATCCTACCTACCGTGATACCATCTAAGCGTAAAAAAAGTTGACTAGAATGTCGATAGAGGGTGATTTTGTCTTAGTGGTTGTACTTGTGATAAAATCGTACTCGAGCATTTCTGTAAGTAGTCTCGATAGATATTGTCGAGTTACACTGTAGTTAGCATCCATAGAATGACGTCAGCAAATAGCGCTCGTCTGGATGGTTACGCAGCAAGCCGTTTTAGTCACGCGAATAGTCGCGCTCTTTTCAGTAGCGGTTAGAGCGCATAGCGCAAATAGCTCGAACAGGTACCTACATCACCGAATAGGTACTTCTAGCAGATATAAAAAAGTAGCTTGTGCAACTTCAATTGTTGTTCTTGAGTAAATTCTGGTCAACACTTCACAAGTTCTAAAACTTTCGCTGTCTTACTAGTCTACCATTCCAGCAAAGATCCTTGGTTAAGTCTTGAAGTATCGCAAGGCTGTAACACTGACTCTGGTGTTACAACTTGTTAATACTCGCTGTTACTGGAGGTACTTCCAGTATTACTTTCTACTTCAAGTACTTGTGTCTGCAGATTCTATACTTAGAGAGTACTGAAAGAATTTGAAAGGTGGTGCAGGAGACTAAGATTTCGCACCTATCTAGCCTATAGCAACATACAGCGACGGAAAGTATTGCCCGGATAATTGCCTTAAAACATTTCTCGTACTGGTTTGGTGCCTTCTTTGATTAGTTACGAATCAAATTTCGGGGTTGGATGTAAAGTAGTACTGTACTGTATGTGACGGATGCTGGTTTCAGTTTTATAGGGGCCGCTTTTTTACCGAGGACGAGATTTCGTCCGCGTGGGTGCATCCGGACAGTTTAGGCCAAGCAGCGTAGTAGATCTATTTCCTAACCTCGCTATTTCTTCTTACTTGCCCTCGCGACTATCGAGTAGTCAGGAGATAGGCTAGGACCACTGCGATGATTAGGCCGTCATGAAACAGTTAGATGAGGCGCTCTACGCATAGATCATTCCCTTGTTGCGGAGGGGGTAGAGCAATCGTTGAATCGCTAAACAGCTAGCCATAGGGAAGAGTTCGGCCAATCAAGGCGATTGTAGAGTCTAGCCGCGAGGACGTGCGTCCTACGATGCCCTCAGCCGGTCGCCCTCGCTTAGTGACAGAGAGAGTTCGCCGCGGCATAGTTCGGTCGATTACCCTCGAGGAGGCAGAAATCTCCGCTCACGTGGCGAAAATCGTTGAGAAGCAGCACGGCATCACGTTGCATCCTAAGACATTGCGTAACGCTTTGAATGGGAGCCGACTTGTCGCAATCAAGCATCCCAAGAAACCGCGACACTCTCGGAAAAACATACGCGATAGGCTGGAATGGGCGCGTGCCCACGCAGACTGGACGGTTGACGACTAGAAGCGAGTTATCTGTGCGGATGAGACCAAGATCGGTCGTCTTGCATCCGACTGACTCTCATACGCCTACGTTCTCGAAGGGACTGCCCTCCAAAGACACCACATCAAGCAGACCGTCAAACACGGGGGCGGTTGCTTGATAATTTACGACTGCATGTCGTAAAAGGGAGCGGGCTTCATGAGCAAAACATATGGTAGGGTGGACGGACTGCTCTCGCTGAGTATACTGCAGGACGATCTCAACAGTACGATTGAGCTTTACCACCTTACACCCTCAAAAACTATCTTCCAGCACGACAACGACCCGAAGCACAAGTCGCGTATCGTACAGGAGTGGCTTTGAGAGTAAGATTCAGGGGTGCTAGAGTGGCCGTCTTCCTCACCCGACCTCAACCCAATGGAGCATTTATGGGCTCATCTCAAGAGGCAGCTGGCCAAGCCTTATAAGCCTCCCACTGGTATGCTGGACCTTTAGGAGCGGATGCAGGAGAAATGGGAGAAGATCCCGGCGGATGTGTGCACCCACCTGGTGGAAAGCATGCCCAGGAGGGTGAGGGCGGTGTCTAAGGCGAAAGGGCGGTGGATTAGGTACTAGTTTGGGGTTGATGTAACTTGCTGCTTGCGCCTGGCAATAATTGTCCACATGTACCAAGATTGTTATTTTCTAGTATTTTTTGTAAACATCATTATACTTGTGTGATGTACGGCATGGGCGTGAAGCCTTACCCCAACCTACATACACTAGGCACACCAGAAGATTAAGTCTTAATGTCCATGACCCCCTAAAATGGCAAAATTCCTCTAAGTCACAAACATGTGGACAATACTTTCCGTCGCTGTATATATATTATATTTTTTTAACACACGCAGTGTTTTTCAAAAATTGTGTATTGTGAAAGCGAAGCTGATTGTACTGAAGCGTTGGGCATCGTCAAAGCGCGCTACTCGCCCTTCTCCAACTACATATACGTGGGTTGGAGCTCATTTATCTCCACCCACGTCTCTCATTTTTCAAACGGCTTAGTCAACTTTCCCGCTCTAGCTTTTCTCCCGTTCAAGCTGGCTAAGACTAGAACTTTGCCTCGCGGCGAGTCTCCCTCGACTCTTCTTTCCGATATTTTTAAGTTTCACCGATCCGTCATGGCTCCGACTACGAATAATCGCGGCGATTCCAACGTCGTCACCGGCCACCCCAATTCCGAGTCTACTTGCCAAGCCCCGGAAATCGCGGGCGACTGGCGCAACAAGCGTCGGGTAGATGAAGGGGTGGCTGCCCCAACTGGGGTTGACGTTCTGCTGGGAGGGGGCGAGGTCAACAATCAGCCTGCTAACGCGCCCCCGCCCCCTTCCGAGCCACACGCGCAAGTGGCTGAGCAAAGCCAGCCACTCGCGCCTGACGCCGAGCAGCAGCACGAGCCAGCCCCGCAAGTGGCGGGTCCTGCTCACCAGCGCAAAAGGGGCGCGCGGCTGCCTCGTCTGACGTGCCGCCCACCCCGACATTGACCCCGTTGTTGACCCCTGCGCAGGTCAACGCGCTGTTGACGCTGTTACAGCAGCAGGCGACGAGTGTTACGGCCGCCGAAACTGCTCAACCTGCTGCTTCTGAATCTGCTAAAAAAGAACCTGCAAAAACAGAAAAGGCCACACGCGGAACCAAGACGCCACGCCTCGCCAAAGACGCCGTCGCCAGCATCCCGCCTGACCTGGCGGCCGACAACGACAGTGACGACTCCGACAACGACGCCGGTGAGGCCCCCGGCATTGCTGCAAATTCAATTCCCATGGAGCACCTCCCACCACTCCCGACCACTAACACCACCCTCTCGGCGGCGTCCTTCCTCAACGCGGCCGTGCGCAAGCAAGCGGAAGTCCTGGAGGACCTTCGGGCACACCTGAAGCACGCCGAGTTCAAGATGCAGCACGGCGACGCGCCGGGCGGCCTCGAATTCCTCGCCGACGCGCTCGCCCTCATATCGCGACGCTTCGAAGTTCTCCAAGTCGAAGACGCCTCCGACTTCCGCACGGCCAAGCGTTTCAAGCTGTACCAGCAGAAGAGTCTGCTTACCTCAAGGCCTTTCAAACAGGCTGTCGCTGACGTGGCTGCAATGGACCGCGCCGAGGGCGGGTTTGCTCGTGGCAATCGCGGAGGCGGCCGCATGCCCATGCCATTCGTGCCAAAGCGTGGTCTGCCGCCTACGGGAGAATTCCGTGGCTTCCGAGGCACTTGCTTCCGCTGTGGCCAGCCGGGGCATGTGGCCAGCGGCTGCCCGGCGATTGGGCATGGTGGCCAAGGGCCCGCACCAGTGGTGTAGGGGTCGGGCCATGGGCGCTTGCGCAAGTGGCGCAAGGCGCAAGGCACCCGGTGTGTGCGTAGGCCATTGGGCCCACCCCTTAGGGGCACGGGTGGTAGAGGGCCAGCCCTAGTGTAGGCCAATTGAAGGCCCTAAGTTCAGAGCAAGGGAAGGGGAACATACCCCCTCGGTCCCAAATGATAGCCCGACCTTGCAAGGCGGACTTTGCATGCCTAGGAGCATGGTTGAGTAGAGATGAAGCTTGGTTAAAATAAGGAGCCGCGGTCCTCCGTTTTTTTCAGGTCTTGGTCCCTAAATATAACCAGAGAAATGGGGAAGCAGCACCAAAAGAGGTGCAGAAAAAAAAAACACAAAAAAAACAAAGGATCGAGCATGAAACGGGGAAGCATAGTGGATGGCTCAACCCTCACTACAGGTCACGCAGCACCCCCGGCCAGAGAAGGAAGGCCATCAGGAACACCAGTGGCCCTCCACTTACCCTCACATAGTTGCTCATCGATTGGACATGCAAAAAAAAAAAAAAAAAAAAAAAAAAAAAAAACAGAATTCAAGCATTATGCGAGCCTCACGAGGCGCCTACCCTCCAACCCGGTGTGCTACACCCTGGACCCCAAGCATTACCCCTATGTGGGGATACACGAACAGCCACACCAATCTCATCTAGCAGCTTGGCATTGGGGAAAAAAAAAAAAAAAAAAAAAAAAAAAAAAAAAAAAAAGTCACAGAAGAATGCGCGCACGCACACGGTATGGCCCACGAACGGGAACAGCAACAAAAACACTGCACGCATGCCACACAAGCACGCAAGAGGTGACTAGAGGAAAGACAGGAAAAAAGCACGGGCGTTGAGTCTCAAAACCCCAGAAATGATAACGCAAGCAAAAGAGGCAATAGAGGGTAACATGCGTTCGCGAGTAGAAGCGCGAGTGAAGGCACAAGTTGTGGGAATATGAGGGCAAAAAAAAGGGAAGGACAATAAGCGGAAACTCATGCACAAACGTTGGGGCGCAGGTTCGAACGCAAGCTTGGCATGCGCGGACGCGCAAACCGACACACACACGCAGGTCATGCCGCTCAGACTCGCTCAAAGCGCTGGCAACCACCGACCTAAGCATCTTGCTTGCATGTGGCACCTCTGTCCTGCACGCCCTCCTTAACCACTAGGCTTCACACTCCCCCCCCCCCACGCTCTAGGTTTCCGGCAGGCCTCAGCCCTGCAGATGAACTTAAGGATTCGTCCCTTGCTTCTCCTTGCATGACGTCACTCCCACAGGCACCCGACTTCGCGAATGCGCACACAACAGTGACCCCTACGAATACGCGGTTACTGACAAGATGGTCACCCAAATGTGTGGCCGCCTACGTACCACGTTCGCTTGGTGGAGCTCGTGGTGCACTAGCAGTTTCATACTCTCAATCATTGCCAAAGGATACTGGATGCCATGGAAACTCGGGCCGACGCCGGCCTTTCACGATCGCAACCATGCAGGCGCACGCATCCACGAAGCATTCACGCGTACGACCATCCTTGAACTCACCGAGACCGGCGCGCATACGCCTTCCGATCCTTGCCGTTCGGCCTCGCCACAGCACCATTCGTCTTCACGCAGCTCATCAAGCAATTAGCTCGGCGATGGCAGGAGCAGGGGGTCCGCGTGATACCCTACGTTGACGATATCCTCTTCCTGTGCCCGACCCAGGCACACGCTCAAGCCACGTGCCAACGGGTCGTTATCGATCTCAAGGCTGCCGGGCTCTTACTCAATTCAAAAAAGTCAAAGCTGATACCAACACAGCACCTTCGGTTCCTTGGCGTAGAGCTCGACACACAGGCCGGCCGGTTCTCCATCGGCGAGAGGCGGCGAGCCACACTCAATTCCACCCTCCATGCTCTACTGCGCGCAAGCTCAGCCCAGCAGAAAGTCCCAGTCTGGCAACTGGCCCGGGTTACAGGCATGCTGGCATCGATGGCTGTCGCATTCAGCACCACTACCCGAGCGTTCAGCCACGCCATGCTAGAAACAATCAACGACGCGCCGACATGGACTTGCATGGTCCTCCTCTCCCCACCCGCCATCGAAGAGCTGAGATTCTGGATCCAAGAGTTCGACCGTTTCAACAGTGCCCCGTTCCATGTGCGGCACAGCTACGATGTAGTCATCCACGTAGACGCAAGTGCCCACAGCTGGGGTGCCACGCTGAACACATTCCCTGGAGCCGCGACAGAGGCCAGCGCGGCAACGCCCGAAGCCCTTCATCCAACCTCCAGCACACAAAGAGAGCTCGCCGGCGTGCTGTGGGCGCTACAGACATATGCGCCTAGAATCCGGAACAAACACGTGCTAGTGCGGGTGGACAACCAGAGCGTGTTCTTCATCCTTCGCAAAGGAGGTTCCCGAAGTCCCGACCTCACCACCATGTGCAAAGGCATCATCCAAAAATGCATGGAGTTCGAGATTCGGCTAATCATCGAATGGATCCCACGCGATCTGAATGGTCGCGCAGACGAGCTCTCCAAGCTAGTCGACCACGACGACTACTAATTGAAGCTCCCATGGTTTCGCCTCCTCGAGCGTCGCTGGGGGCTCCACTCCATCGACCTATTCGCCAACCCCCAAAATGCACACTTGCCGCGTTTCTGCTCTAAGGTCCCCCACCCCGATGCCACAGCAGCCGACGCCTTCTCACTTGCCTGGACGGCTGAGAACAGCTTTGCATTCCCACCGCCCAAACTCATCCCCGCAGTTCTCCATCATGCACAACGCACGAGCGCATCTCTCACCCTCATAGTCCCACACTGGCCTGGCGCAAGCTGGTGGCCGCTCCTCCAGCCCTCCCCTCCATCGTGGGACCCACACATCCAAGCACATATCCCTCTTACACACGGCAGCCAGTGTCCTACAGTCGGCACACACAGTCAAGCATTCTCAGGCACAGGATTACCCAACAGCACTATCGTCGCACTTCGCGTGATATTTGACTAACTAGACTCCTCTGCATGTCCCCAGATCTGCTTCCAAAGCTCCAACACGACCTGCTTTCCATGCTCGCCCGCTCTCGTGCCGACTCGACCATCCGAACATACGAGCCTTACTGGGTGAAGTTCCGTGCCTTCTGCACAAAGGTCAACCTAACGTTCTTGCTGGCATCGGACATGACCCTCGCGCTCTACATGGTGTACGTCATCCAACGCAAGGCCTCCTTGTCGGTGGTTCAGCTCACATGCTCCGCCGTGAGCTTTGCCCACAGGATGACATGCTCAACATGCCCAACCACCGGCTCTTTCACCTCCCAAGTGCGCAACTTCGCGAAGCGACACTGCCGCGTCCTAACAGGATCAAAGAGCCAGTCTCACTCCATCAGGTCCACAATATGGCAGCCTCCTTCATGCAGTCAAACAACGCAGCCGTGTTCCAAAAAGGATTGATCCCGATTCTCATGTACGCCGGTTTTTTGCGCTACTCGGACCTGGTGGCCATCCAATGGCAGGACATCCAATTTAAAGATGAAGAGATGTGGCTACTCATCCCCCACTCAAAAACCGACCAAGCCGGCCAAGGCACATGGATCCCTCTCGCGGCAAGCCCCGGACCCTTTTGTCCGGTCCAGGGCACCCAGAGGCTCATCCAACTCGCATGATACAGCCCCCAGTCCTTGGGACCGCTCATCCGGGTCTTCGGACCCCACCTACTGAGCCACGGTACAGCTAGACCGCCCTCATACACCACAATCCGCAACTGGTGCAAGGAAGCCTTCGCAAAAATCGGTTTGGGAGAAGAGCACCTAGGCACACACTCCTTTCGGAAAGGCGCGGCCACAGTTGCTGCCAACTCCGGGGTTCCTGACAGGATCTTCAAACGCCTGGGCCGTTGGCGTAGTGAAACCGCGAAAGAGATGGACGTCACGCCCGCGACCGATCATCTAGTCGGCGCGTCTCGTCGCCTGCAAGACTCGGCGGCGGCACCATCCTCTGCACAACACGCCGAGGCACTTCTCCGCCACCGCAAGCCCCCACTGCACATGTCTCAACGACCCCACTTGAAATGAGAACGATGCCTATTGCAAAGGACAAGAAAGCAAGCTTTCTCAATATTATAATTTTTTAACACGCAGTGTTTTTCAAAAATTGTGTATTGTGAAAGCGAAGCTGATTGTACTGAAGTGTTGGGCATCGTCGAAGCGCGCTACTCGCCCTTCTCCAACTACATATACGTGTTAAAATTATATAAGTTATAATTTTATATAGGCTTGGTAGGTTGCTACTGAACCTTTCTGTAGGGGGTACAAACCCCTCCTTGTACTCCCTTCTCTTCCTAATCCAACCCTCTTTCTTCTCGACTTTCCTCCTACTCCTAGATCCGTTTTTCCTAGCGCCGTTCATGGCGGCCTTGCTCCTATCCTAGCTAAGCTAGTGTCCTAACTTTAGGGACCTAGCATCCTAAGTTCTTAACATGGTATCAGAGCAGGAGATCCTTCCTGCTGGACTGCCTCCTCTCGCTTCCGCCATTTACTCCTCACCCTCATTCACTCCAGCGGCCATGGCGGCCGCGTTTTGCTGCAGTGGCGACGTCGCGCTGCCACTGGGCGCGTCGTGCCGCGACCGGCCCGACGCGCTGCCGCGGAGTCGGGCCGTCGTTCTGCAGTCGCAGCGTCGACGCCCCGCTGCGGCATCAACGCTGCCATGGCGGCCGCGGCGGCGTCACGCTGTGGCGCCGTCGTCTGTTCGCCGGCTGCGCCGTCCTGCCGCGGCCGTCTCGACACGCGACCGGGACGACGTCAGCGCGACGCCGCGGCTGCGCCCCTCCTGGGCCTCGTCGCGCCCTGCCTGGCCTCATCGCACCCGCTCGGCCCCGTCGCGCCCTGCCTGGCCCCGTCGCCCTCTGCCCGGCCCCGTCGCCCCCTGCCAGGACGCCGTCGTCCCGCCTGTAAGCGCCGCGCCATTTATGGCGCGACGCTGAAGACTCCCCCCCCCCCCCATTCTCCCTTCTGTCAACTTATACATATTATCTATGTAGAAGTTATAGGCTAGACTGAGGTATGCTTCTAGTGAGTACAACCAACTAGTATTTGTTCTAGGTTTCCACCTCTAGTAATCATTCGTTTCTACGTTAACATGGTATCACGCTTAGGTTAGGATCCCCCCGCCTACCGCTTCCGCCCGTCGCGCCTCCTAGGCCCCGTCGCGCCCCCTAGGCCCCGTCGCGCCCCCCCTGGGCCCCGTCGCGCTCGTTAGGCCCCGTCGCGCCCCCCCTGGGCCCCGTCGTGCCCGCTGGGCCCCGTCGCGCCTCCTAGGCCCCGTCGCGCTCCCCCTGGGCCCCGTCGCGCCCACTGGGTCCCGTCGCGACCCCTAGGCCCTAACGCGCCCCCGCTGGGCCCCGTTGCGCCTCCTAGGCCCCGTCGCGCCCCCCATGGGCCCCGTCGAGCCCGCTGAGCCCCGTCGTGCCTCCTAGGCATCGTCGCGCCTCCTAAGCCCCGTCGCGTCCCCCCCCTCTGGGCCCCGTCGCGCCCGTTCGGCCCCGTCGCGCCCCTCCTAGGCCCCGTCGCGCCCGCTGGGCCCCTTCGCGCTTCCTAGGCCCCGTCGCGCCTGCTAGGCCCCGTCGCGCCCCCCCTGGGCCCCGTCGCGCCCGTTAGGCCCCGTCGCGGCCCCCCTGGGCCCCGTCGTGCCCGCAGGTCCCCGTCGCGCCTCCTCGGCCCCGTCGCGCCCCCCCTGGGCCCCGTCGTGCCCGCTGGGCCCCGTCGCGCCCCTTAGGCCCCGTCGCGCCCGCTGGCCCCTGTCGCGCCTGCTGTTAGCGCTCGCCCGCCTGGCCTCCTCCTAGTGCCGCTCGGCCTCCTCCTAGTGCCGCCCGGCCTCCTCCTAGTGCCGCCCGGCCTCCTCCTAGTGCCGCCCGGCCCCTTCCTAGCGCCGCCCGGCCTCTCCTCAGCGCTGCCCGGCCCCTCCTCGTGCCCGACCGGCCCCAGCAGCACCAGCCTGGCCCCTCCCAGCACCAGCCCGGCCCTAGAGCACCTGCCCGCCTCCCCTGCTCGGCCTGCCGTGTCCTCTCGGGCCCTGTGTCTTCTGCTTGCCTGCGCTGGGACGCCTAGCTGCTGCCCTACTGGAGAGTGCTGCCGCCGTGTCCCCGCGCCGCTGTGCTCCTGTGCCGCTGAGGAGCTGTGCTGCTGTGCCGCTGTGTCGCTGAGGAGCTGTGCCGCTGACCCTGCACGATGGCTGACTTTGTGCTCCGCCTGGACGCTGAGGGCCACGCGGTTGACTTCGCCGCCTGGCTCTCCGATCTTCGCCGCCAGCTTACAGGTCAGCGCCAGGATGGCCACTCTCTGGTTGTCCATGCTGATGGCTTGCTCCCCCGTCCCCCTGCACCTACTCCCCTCCCTGCTGACCCCTCCTCTGATGACCGTGAGGCTTTCTCTACTGCTGCGCTAGCCTGTGCGGTCTGGGACTCACGCGATGCAGTAGCTCAGGTTGCTATTAGTCACGCCCTCCCTGTGTCTGAGCGCTCGCGTTTTGCTACTGTTGAAACGGCCAAAGCTTATTTAGACACCGTTATTGCTCGCTATTCCACCCCTGCCTCCGCTTCTGCTGGCCGCTTGCTCTTTCCGATGCTGTTCCCAGACCTGGCTGCCTTCCCTACTGTCGCAGATTTTGCCACTCATTTGCGTGCCCTAGAGACTCGCTATCGCACTGCCAGCACTGCTGCCCAGCTCACTGCGCTCCCCCCTCCTTTCAGCATGACGCTCTATTTTATCGCTATGCGCCTGCCAGACCGCCTCGCTAGTGCTCGCGACCACTTTCTTAGCCAGCACCCGGGTGACCTCACCCTGACCGCCTTTGTCGACACCCTCACTGAGATCGAGACTCGCCAGCGCACTATCGCTCAGTCGAGCGGTGCGCCGGCAGTCTCTATCTTTCACGGTTGTGCCCCATCCCCGTGCACGTTCACTGACGTTTCGGCTGCGGTCGCCACGGCGACCCCTCTTACCGAGACGGCTGCTGCTGTCCACCCGCAGCAGCGCTCGCGTCGCGGTGGCCGTGGCCGCCAGGGAGGTAGGGGTGGTGACGCAGGTGGTAGTGGTCGTGGTGGTGGTGACGGTAGTCCGCCTGAGGGGACTACCACCGGTGGGCAGGAGCAGCAGTCCCAGCAGCAGCAGGACCAGCCCCAGCCGCAGCCGCCGTCCCAGCAGCACCCGCCGCAGCCGTGGGCTCGTCTCCCGCCTGGTTGGCCCGGCACCTCCGGAGGCGGTGGCCGTGGTGGCGGCCCGCGCAGCTTGGCGTCTACCAGCGGCTCCAGTGCTGTGACCTGCCAGTACCAGCTTCAGACCGGGCCTCTCCGCGGCACTCTGTGCCGCCGCCCGCACCCGACCGCCCACTGTTTCCGCCGCCTCGACGATCTTTTTCGTCGTCGCTTTGGCCCGGCCCCGGACCTCCCTGACTGGCACAGCCTGCTCCGCCAGGGCGTGCCGATCTTTGAGTTAGACATGGATCAGATAGGTGCTGCTTTGCATGCTTTGTATGCTGACGCTTCTAGTGTTGATGGATCTTACTACCATGTGTACTCTAGTTTAGGTGTTTCACCCTTGTGTAGCTTAGCTTCCCCTGCTGCGACAGGCGTAGGACTGCCTAGGTTGCCTAGTCTAGTCGCTGCACCGGCTCCGTCCGCGGCCTCCGCCACTGCGTCGCTGTCCTTCACTCTCGACTCTGGTGCTTTTGCCTGCTTCTTCCGCGACCGTTCCACGCTCACGCCGCTTGCTGCACCTGCTGTTGTCTCTCTCGCTGACCCCTCTGCGGGTCCGGTCGTCGCGCGCAGTTCTACGTCCCTTCCCTGTCCGGCAGTTCCCTCGGGCTCCCTTACTGGCCTCCACGTTCCCTCGTTCTCCAGGAACCTGGTTGGTGTCGGCTGTCTCCAGGACCTCGGCGTCACCACCACGTTCCCCGGGCACGAGCGGTTCGCTGTCTGTTCTGAGGCTGTCTCAGGTTCCCCCCTTGCGACGTTCCCCCGGGACCCGGTGTCCGGTCTGTTTACCCTACACACCGCTTCCCCCCCGGTTGGTGCGTCCTCCCAGGTCGCTGCAGCTTGCTCGTGTCGGTCCCTCACTCACCCCTCCCTTCTCTGGCACCACCGCTTAGGTCACCCTGCTCTCCCGCGTCTGCGTCACATGTCCCAGCACGGTCTTGTCTTAGGTCTCCCCGCGTCGCTCCCTGCCCTTCCTCCCTCGACTGCGCCACCGTGCACGCCTTGCGTCGAGGGTCGGCTCCGCCGTGCTCCTCACTCCTCCTCGCTGCGTCCTGCTACTGCCCCCCTTCAGACCCTGCACTTGGACGTTTGGGGCCCTGCCCCCGTCCCCGGACCGCGCGGTGAGCGCTACTTCCTTGTGCTCGTTGACGACTACACGCGCTACACCACGGTGTTTCCCCTGGAGCGGAAGGCCGACGTGCCCGACGTTCTTCTCCCGTGGGTTGTAGCTGCGCGTCTCTACCGCGGTCTCCCCGTGTTGTGTCTCCACTCCGACCGTGGCGGCGAGTTCGCCTCTGGTCGGCTTGGACAGTTCTGTCGTGCGGAGGGCATCACCCAGTCGTACACGTTGCCGGACTCGCCACAGCAGAATGGGGTTGCTGAGCGCCGCATCGGCTTGGTCATGGAGGTCGCCCGTACCTCCATGATCCATGCCGATGCCCCCCATTTTCTGTGGCCGTTCGCTGTTCGCTACGCCGCTCACCAGCTTAACCTGTGGCCACGCTCCCAGCGGCCGCAGGTTTCGCCGACCCTCCTTTGGACCGGGTCCCCCGGTGACGCGTCTGCGTTCCACGTCCGGGGCTGCCTTGCTCACGTTCGTGCCTCTGGCACGGACAAGCTCACTGCCCGCACTGTCCCCTGTGTCTTCCTCGGTTTCCCCCTGGACTCGTCTGACTGGCTTTTCTACCACCCGCCGTCTCACCGCTTCCTCCACTCTCGTGACGTCACCTTTGACGAGTCCGTCTCCTTCTACCGCCGCTTCCCTCACCGAGGTCTCCCAGTTGCCCCCCCCTTTTCCTTGCTCCCTCTCCCCCGGTAGCCCCTGCCCCTCTCCCGCCTCGTCCTGCCCCGTCTGGTGTCTCCCACGTCACTCCCCTCCCGTCGGTTGTCCCCGTTGAGGAGTCTGCTGACTCTGGTGGTACCCCCGGTCCGTCCTTGCCGCGTCCCCCTTCCCCAGTGCCTCCGCCCCCACTGTCGCAGTCGCCGACCCCGCTGCCGCCGCCGTCGCCGTCGCCGCCGCAGCCGTCGCCGCTGTCGCCGCCACTGCCGCCGCTGCTCTCGGCCCCTGGGGGTGCTGGTGTGGAGGAGGGTGTTCGTCCTGCGGCTTCTGGGGGTGCCGCTGGTGTTGGAGGGGGTTCTCGCTCTTGGGGTGTTGGTTCTGGGGGTGCTGCTGTTGAGTGTTCTGCCGACGGTCGTTCTGCCTCTGCTGGTCCGAGAGTTCCGGCCCAGCCGTCGTCGCCGCCACAGCAGCCGTCGCCGCCGGTTTCCACTCTCCGCCTGCTCGGCCTTCCCTCCCCGGACCGCGCGCCGGTGTCTCCCCCACCGCCTCCTGACCTCCCTGTCTACGGTCCTGTGTTCCCGCCGCCAGACTCGTCTCCGGCCCGTCTTCCTCCTCGTTCCCCTCCTGTGTCTCCTCCGCTGTCCCCTGACCCTACCCCTCCGTCTCACGTTTGGGCTCGCCGTCCCTCCCGTGCTCGTCCCGTCTCTCCTGTCCTGCCCACCCACCCTATGTTGCTCCGTTCCCACTCGTCTCGTCCTCCCCTCCTCCCGTCCCCTCCTCCCTCGTCCCTTGCTGTTGCACCTCCTCCGTTCTCTGACTACCTCCGTGCTGCTCGTCCCCTTGTCCCTCGGGTCCTTGCCTCTCTTGTTACCGACCCTGCTGTTCCTGTCTCGCGCCTTGACGCGCTTGTCGCTGCTGTCGCTGACTTCGCTTCTACCCGCCGCCTTGACTACGCTACCGCTCTGGTCTCTGACCCTGCCCGTCCTCTGTCCGTCGGGGGTGCTCCTGCCCTTGGCAGTGACGTCCTAGAGGACAGGCAGTACGAGCTGGCTTTCCTTTCCGAGGCTGCTCCCCATCTCTGCTCCATGCTGTTAGTCCCTGAGGGTGACCCAGACGCCTTCGACATCCCGACCCCTCGCACCTACGCTGAGGCCACCTCGGGACCTTGGGCCTCTCAGTGGATAGCTGCCATGGAGCAGGAGATGGCATCTTGGAGATCCACCGGCACTTACGTCGACGCAGTTCCCCCGCCTGGGGTGAACGTAGTCGATGGTCGGTGGCTCTTCAAGGTGAAGCGCCCCCCTGGAGAGCCGCCTGTCTTCAAGGCGCGCTACGTGGCCAGAGGTTTCAGTCAGCGCGAGGGGGTTGACTTCTTCCAGACCTTCGCCCCGACCCCGAAGATGACCACTCTTCGGGCGCTGCTACACGTAGCAGCACAGCGTGACTACGAGCTTCACTCTCTCGACTTCTCTACTGCCTTTCTTCAGGGCAGCCTACACGAGCAGGTCTACCTGCGCCGACCACAGGGCTTCACTGGTACCTTCCCTCCTGGGACCCAGTGGCTTCTCAGGCGCCCGGTCTACGGCCTGCGTCAGGCTCCCCGCGAGTGGCACGACACGCTACGTGCCACGTTAGCAGACCTGCAGTTCTTTCCGTCCTCTGCTGACCCTTCACTGTTTGTGCGTTCCGGCCAGACTCCGTTCTACATCCTTGTCTACGTAGACGACCTGGTCTTCGCTACTCCTGACAGGGACGCACTGGCCTCTGTGAAGGCTGAGCTGCTGAAGAGACACACCTGCACTGACCTTGGAGAGCTGCGTCGCTATCTTGGCCTGCAGATCTCTAGGGACAGAGCAGCACGCACCATCACTCTGACCCAGTCACACTTGGTGCGTCAGGTCCTTCAGAGGTTCGGTCTTCAGTTCTCCTCCGCACAGCCCACACCTCTACCCGTAGACCATGGGCTCTCTGCTCCCGTTCCTGAGGAGCCAGTAGAGCCCAGTGGCCCCTACGCAGAGCTGGTGGGTTGCCTCATGTACCTGATGACTTGCACTCGCCCAGATCTCGCATACCCTCTCAGCATCCTGGCTCGCTTTGTGGCTACAGGCAGACACCGACCTCAGCACTGGTCTGCCGCTAAGAGGGTTTTGCGTTATCTTGCTAGTACATCAGGCATGGGGTTAGTGCTAGGAGGACGCAGGCCAGTGGTCCTTACTGGGCACACAGACGCTTCTTGGGCAGACGACGCTGAGACGCTCAGGTCGTCGCAGGGCTACTGTTTCAGCCTTGGTTCGGGTGCTATCTCTTGGAGATCCACTCGCTCGTCGTCTGTGGCTCAGTCTAGCTGTGAGGCTGAGATCTACGCTGGTGCCATGGCGGCACAGGAGCTCCGCTGGCTGACCTTCTTGCTCACAGACTTAGGTGAGCGGCCTAGCTCTGCCCCGGTCCTGTACGCTGACAACAGGGCCATGATACTCCTGTGTCAGGAGCCTCGGCTTGAGGGCAGAGCGAAGCATATCCAGCTGCGGTACTTCCTCCTGCGCGAGCTACAGCAGCGCCGCCAGGCCCGCGTAGTTCACTTGGCCTCAGGTGCCAACACAGCTGATATCTTTACTAAGGCGCTTGCGCCTAAAGATCATCAGCGGCACTGTGTACAGCTTGGTCTTGTTCCTATAGCTGCTCCCCTGTTAGGATCCTGATTGTGTACTCTCTATTATATATGCTTGTCAGACTGGCCTTGTGGCCTTACCTCCAGTGGCTGGACTAGTAGTGCCACCCTGGCTTGCTTCAGTTTTGGTTGTATTCTTGCTGACTGGTCTCCAGACCCCTGCCTCAGTGGTTGGACTAGTAGTGCCGCCCTGAGCTGTTTGCTTCTTGTTTAGTTTCACCCCTTGTCTAGCCTAGGGGGTGTGTCAACTTATACATATTATCTATGTAGAAGTTATAGGCTAGACTGAGGTATGCTTCTAGTGAGTACAACCAACTAGTATTTGTTCTAGGTTTCCACCTCTAGTAATCATTCGTTTCTACGTTAACACCTTCCCCCTGCGTCTTCCCTTCCTCCTGTCGCAGCTGCTGTCTTCTGCCCGGACGTTGCCACATCGCCGAAAGCCCTCAGCCGCGGCAGTCGCCGCCTGTCGTCGGCGACCCAGCCGCCTTGAGCCAGAGCTCCGCGGCTGCTTGTCGCTGACCCGCCTAGACGCCGTCGGCTGCCTCGTGTACGGGGGTGTGTCAACGCTTTGCCTGAGGGTCAGATACCCGGCTAAGCACGAGCCTGAGGGTGTGCGGGGTTAGGGGGTGGGTTGGGTGCGGGTGTGGGGGTGTGAGTGGGCTTGACACTACCAAGCCTAGGGGGTGTGTTAAAATTATATAAGTTATAATTTTATATAGGCTTGGTAGGTTGCTACTGAACCTTTCTGTAGGGGGTACAAACCCCTCCTTGTACTCCCTTCTCTTCCTAATCCAACCCTCTTTCTTCTCGACTTTCCTCCTACTCCTAGATCCGTTTTTCCTAGCGCCGTTCCATGGCGGCCTTGCTCCTATCCTAGCTAAGCTAGTGTCCTAACTTTAGGGACCTAGCATCCTAAGTTCTTAACAATACGTGGGTTGGAGCTCATTTACCTCCACCCACGTCTCTCATTTTTCAAATGGCTCAGTCAACTTTCCCACCCACCCCCCCCTCTGGATAACCGCGCATCTCCAATGGACAGCCGGTCACTCGAACGGGAGCGCACAACTAGGATCATGATGTGTGCATGTTTAGATTCTAATAAGCTAGTAAGCGAGTATTGTACCTAGCCCACTTGAAATGAGAACGATGCCTATTGCAAAGGACAAGAAAGCAAGCTTTCTCGATTTATATGTTTGACAAGCAGTACTCGCCGTGGCGAAACCTAGTAAGTATTCGTGAAATCCTTACAACTGCAGTCTGACAAACATACACCCTGTACCTATGCCTTGGCTTCTTCGCCACCCTGCTGCCCCCCTCGCCCCCCCTCGTCCCATCCATTGCTGGCCATGACAGCAAGCACCACATACCCAGGTTTGGCTGGGTGGGTGGCCAAGTAAAGGTGAAAACGCTCCCTGTGAATTCAGATCGTCCTCGCACTCTCTACCACTGCACTACCGGTATGTCTAAGTACCTTGTTCAAAACGCCACAGTACCACTGGAATAAAACTGTGGTAAGCCACCCTACCCTCCAGAAAGGTCCTCCTGAGATATACACTAGGCAGCTCCTACACTTCTCACACTTGGGCCCAAGCTCCCTCATGCAGAACGTAGCTCTGCACATTGAACCCTACCGTATTAACAATTGTTAAGGCCAACCCCCCGTCAGCAAGGGTAACGGCCAGAGGTTGTTCTCACTCAGAGGAGCATTGCCTTGCCAGCCCATCACGAGCAGCACCATGCACCACCTCCTCCCTGCCATCTCCATGCTTCTCAATGCTGAGCCACTCCCCCTTGGTCCGCATGCCCATCCTCCACACACCCTAGACCAACCACCCCCTTCACCCCCTCCCGATCTTCCACCATCATTTCTCCACAACCCTCCACCATCCCCCCTCCACTCAGCCTCGTCAACCTCCTCCCTCACCCCTTCCCACTGCTCTCCACCCCTCCACCCTCCTCACGCGGCGCCAGCAGTGGGAGCGGCGACGGAGGTGGGCAGCCCCTTGGCCTGCATGGTCTTGAGCGTGGAAGCGAGCCAGTCCAGCCCCTCAAAGAGCCCCTCGCCCTTGGGCGCGCTGGTGCCCTGGATGTGCCAGTAGCGGTTGCGCAGCTGCTGCAGCCCCATGATCTCACACACTTCCAACGGGGACATGGCGCCCTTCTGAGAGGGGGGGTGGGGAGGGGAGTGGCACGGGTGGGACGAGGAAGGGGGCCGGGGTGGGGAGGAGGAAACGTTGGGGGGGGGGGGGAGTAGAGAGGGGTACGCGTGGGTGGAGATGAGGAATGGATGAGGCAAGGGAGGAGAGGCAAGCTCAAGGGACGGGAAAGCGAGACGCGAAGGAAGAAGAAAACACACATAACACACCACATGCACATGGGTGGTTTGGACATGGAAAATGAGGATATGATGATCGAGAAGGACATACGAGCCAGGGGGTGCAGGGGCGGCGGAAGGGACACGGAGGATTGCTATGCATGTACACATGCGGCACAGACGCAGCTAGGGCGGAGGGACAGGGAGTGAGGGGGAGGGAGTGAGGGAGAGGGAGTGAGAGAGAGGGAGTGAGATTGACGGAGTGAGGGACAGAGAGTGAGGGAGAGGGAGTGGGGGAAAGGGAGGGAGGGAGAGGGAGGAAGGGAGAGGGAGAGAGGGGGAGGGAGGGAAGGAGAGAGGAAGGGAGGGAGAGGGAGAGAGGGAGAGGGAGAGAGAGAGAGGGAGAGGGAGAGAGGCGGCACTGACGAGGTCTTGCTTGTTGGCGAAGACGAGGAGGGCGCTGTTGCGCATGAGGGGGTCATTCACTATGCTCTGCACGGGTACCGGGGGAGTGGAGGGATGGGGAGCGATGGGCGGGGAGCAGAGGGGAAGGAAGACGGGAGGAGCTACAAGTGAGGGAGGATAAAGAATTAAGGAGAACGGGAAGACGGAAGGGGCCAATGATGGAAGCAGGGTGTGGGATGAGACGTAAGAGAGGACAGAGGTGCAAGGAATATACGTTATGGATGTGCGGATGGTTGTGGGATAGCTGCGAGTGGCAGGCAGAGATGAGAGAGTGCGGTGCTGTGTGGCACACGGAAGAGTGTGCGGGCTGACCTGGAACTCCTGCGCTGCTTGCCGCACTCGCTCCCGGTCTAGTGAATCCACCACGTAGATCTGATGGCCGTACATGCGCGCATGCATATGCACGTACACGTGAACATACACATGCACACATACACATGCACGCATAGACATGCACACATAGACATGCACGCATAGACATGCACACATAGACATGCACGCATAGACATGCACACAGACATGCACGCATACACATGCACACATAGACATGCACGCATAGACATGCACACATAGACATGCACACATAGCCATGCACGCATAGACATGCACGCACACAAACGAAGAGTCAGGAAGCAGCAGATGGCACACGAGCATGATCGCAGACAGGTACAAACGGAAAAACACAGCCACATGCAGGGAGCGGGCAACCATGCACAATGGAAGAAGGATGCTCGGAACGGAGTGCATCAAGAGGCCTCGCGGGGGCAGCAGTGCACGCAGGGGCAGCACAGCGCGCAGGGGCAGCAGGGCACGCAGGGGCAGCACAGCACGCATGGGCAGCAGGGGCGAGCCGGCGAGGGCTTACGAGCGCGTCGGTGTTGTTGAAGTAGTTGCGCCACATGGGGCGCAGCTTCTCCTGGCCGCCCACGTCCCACACCGTGAACTGCACGTTCTTGTACTGCACCTTCTCCACGTTGAACCCTGGTAGCCATGCGCGCACACACAGCCACCACGCAGCACACCACGCAGCACACCACGCAAGAAAGCAGGAGCGGGCAAACGACGGGTTAAGTTGGAGCCGCATACCACCACCTGGCCACTGGCACGCTATTTATAATAAGGACGGCGCGCACCTATGGTGGGGACGGTGGAGAGGATCTCTCCGATGTGCAGCTTGTACAGAATGGTCGTCTTGCCCGCCGCGTCCAGCCCCAGCATCAGCACCTGCGCGCGGACGGACATGGGGTTGGGGAGAACGGGCGAGGGAGGCGGGAGGGAGGGAGGGAGGGAGGGAGGGAGGGAGGGAGGGAGGGAGGGAGGGAGGGAGGAATGGAGGGAGGGAGGGAGGGAGGAATGGAGGGAGGCTCGGACGAGGATGGAGACGAGGAGCGGCGTGGAATCTGCGGGCCAACTGCCATGGCCTGTCTTCGCGACCGCTCCGGCAATAACCGTACTGCTCGGCGTGATGCCGACATGTGGGTTAGAGAGAGACGAGACGCGCGGGGCGGTGCTTGTCAGCGCGCTGCACATGATTCGCAAGCACGGGCGACGCCGTACGCCACCGGCTGCTATCTTGAGATGGCTCTCAGGCGTCAGCGAAGCACGGTCAAATGAGACTACTGAAAGAGGAAGAGCAGGCGGTGAACGAGGCTCGAGCGACAGCGCAGCTCAGATGGAGCCGGACCCAACTCATCAGTGCATCACCTTCTTCATTTATGGCTCCGCTCATTGATTGCCCTTCATTCATAATTTAGTGCTACTTGAACCCCCCATCACCCGCATCCCTCCCGCTCACCCGCATCCCTCCCGCTCACCCGCATCCCTCCCGCTCACCCGCATCTCTCGATTCCCGAACAGCGAGTCGAACAGCTTTCGGAACGCCTGCCCCATGCTGCCCCACCGACCGTCCACCACCACCCGAAAGGCTGCCGCCCGTTGCGCGCTGCTCGTCGCCTGCTGCCCGTTGCCCGTTGCCCGTTGCCCGTTGCCCGTTGCCCGTTGCCCGTTGCCCGTTGCCCGTTGCCTGGTGCCTGCAGGCTGCGCGCCAACGCGACGATTCGGCACGGTCCCTATTACCCGCCGCTACACACCACGGCGACCGCACGGCGCCGCCAGGCCCCGCCGTTCTCGGAGAAACACCGGGTGGCGCGACCTGGGACACACAGGCAGGGCGGCGACGGGACGGCAGGGGCAGACGAAGGCTGTTTGTGGCCTCGCGACCAGGGAGAGAAAGGCGCATGGAGAGCGGGACAAGGAGACGACGGGAGGTCAAGCGAGTGCATGCGGACGAAAGCGCCGTAAAGATGCTCCGCGTGATCCGCACAGATGACGGCCCTGATTTCGACTGCCGGGGTGGCGAGATTGGCCATGTGATCCATTCGGCGAACGACTTTGCAGACCAAGCGAAATACGCGGTCAGAAATGACGAAACATGCACGCAGAGGTTAGGAGAGTCCCCACGACGCGACAATTGGTAGCCTATTGACCGTCCTGATCGACGTGGACGCGTACCTCACCTCAGCGACCAGCAATTGCCGTCTAGGTCACAGATCTGGATCGCGCTTGGCGTCCCCGAGTCAATTCCATTGGTGGCCGAATCGCACGAGTCCGAATGGTACCCTACAACCAGCCTGGCCCTAATGGTGGAAGTTCCCCGAGTGGTGTGTCAGTTGTGCTCTGTCAGGTCTCTCTGCTACCTCGATCGTCCAGCAGTGAAAGGCAGCGGGAGTGAGCGCCAGCAGCAGCAGATCTAGCAGGTTCACTGAGACGCAAGAATGGTTGTGGGCTAGCGATGGCAATGGCAGGTGAAGCACTCCTAGGCGCACGGTGAGTGGGTGAAGGGTGGGGTGGGGGGAGGGGGAGGAGAGAAAGGGGGGAAGGGGGAGAGAGGGAGGAGGGGGGAAGGGGTGGTTTGCAGCCTGGTTGGTTCGGCTGCTGCAGCAGTCGCGCTCAAGTGAGACGGAAAGCCGAGCCAAGCCGTTTTTGCTGCAGGTGGTTGGTTGGAGGCATGGATGGACGGGACGGCGCTGCTGCTGGTGTCGCCTGATTGGTCCTTTGCCTCGCGGATCTGTGTGCTCTTGTGAGTGCATCTCGCGATAAAAGCACGCTGGGCTTTTCGGATAAAAGCACGCTGGGCTTTTCGGTTCGGGTGTGAAAATCATAGCTGCTCTAGCCTTGTGCAAATGCGCTGCAGACCAAGTTTGAGGGAAGTGTGCACTCAGAGGTGCGCACTCAGGGCGTGTCCCAAGCGTGCTTTGTAGCTGAAGTAGACCCTACCAAATAATTATGGAATCATAGGACACGCCCTCAAGAATTGAAGTACACCTTTTTTTTTCCTTTTTTTTTTTTGGGTTGCGGAGCAACCAATTGCAATCGATCAGGCTGGTTTTTTTTTCAAGTTTGTGAAATAAAAATTAAATGCTTTTTGTGATGGAAATAAAATATTTTATGTATAGTAAAGTCTCATCATGAAATGCTTCGCAACCCTAAGACGATCTCGTCGCCTCTTGTTTTTTTTTTTGGGGTCTCACCCACCCACCAGGCTCTCAGCATGACACTCGTTGACACCGAACCTGATTGGCTGCCCGAACGATAGCTAACACTCAAAGTCGGATTTTGACAATTGCAAGTTTCAGAGCTGGGAGATCGCACAGGCATCTACTCTAATGCATAAGCGAGAATATGTAACCAAGTGACTTTAAGTCCCCTTTAATGTCCCCATTGCCCGGGTTTGACCGTTTCCTGCTTACAGGCTCAAGTAGAGTGCAAAAACCATGGGACTAAATAAGAGAGAAGTTTTGTAAGTCCTGCAACTCTTGACATGAAACATCTTGAACGTGCACAACTTCTTGTACAAAACTTGAGGGTGCTGCTACCCTGTGTCGCCTAGAAGGTACAAGTCTGCCTGGCACGCAGAAGCATATGTTAGTGTAATCAACCGCATGAACACGCGTCTAGCAGTCAAAAATAGGTGCGCCAAAACTGCACGTAGCGAAACATTGCGAGCCCAAACGAACATGCCATAAAATGTCAAATGTAACTTAGGTTGTTACTGTAGACTATACTAGATTGTGCCTTAGAGGGTACAACACCCTAGTTTATATATCCTTGTACACACACATTCTGGTTTAATCATTTTCTTTCTGATATGGTATCATAGTAGGTTAGATCCCCCCCTAGCCCGCTCACGCTTCCGCCCCTACGTTCCTAGCCGGCCCCCTGGCCGTCGCGCTCGTCCCTAGCCGGCCCCCTGGCCGTTCGCGCCCGTCCCTAGCCGGCCCCCTGGCCGTTCGCGCCCGTCCCTAGCCGGCCCCCTGGCCGTTCGCGCTCGTCCCTAGCCGGCCCCCTGGTCGTTCGTGCCTGTCCCTAGCCGGCCCCTGGCCGTCGCGCTCGTCCCTAGCCGCCCCCCTGGCCGTCACGCCCGTCACTAGCTAGCTCCCTGGCCGTCGCGCCCGCTCCTAGCCGGCCCCCTGACCGCCGCGATCGCTCCTAGCTGCCCCCCTGACCGTCGCGCCCGTCCCTAGCCGACCCCTGACCGTTCGCGCCCGTCTCTAGCTAGCCTCCTGGTCGTCGCGCCCACTCCTAGCCGGCCCCCTGCCCGTCGCGATCGCTCCTAGCCGGCCCCCCTGACCGTCGCGCTCGCCCCTAGCCGGCCCCCTGGCCGTCGCGATCGCTCTTAGCCGGCCCCCCTGACCGTCGCACTCGCCCCTAGCTGGCCCCCTGGCCGTTCGCACCCGTCCCTAGCCGGCCCCCTGGCCGTCGAGCCCCTCCTAGCTGGCGCCCTGGCCGTTTCGCGCCCGCTCCTCGCAGGCCCCCTGGCCGTTTGAGCCCGCCCCTAGCCGTCGCGGCTGCTTCCTGCCGTCCCTCGGCCGCCCCTAGTCGTCCCGGCCGCCCCTCGCCGTCGTGGCTGCCCCTAGCCGCCGCCGCTGCCGTCTCCAGCTGCCTCACGATCGCTCCTGCCGTCGCGGCCGCCCCTTGCCGCCGTCGCGGCTGTCCCTGGCCGCCGTCGCGGCTGCCCCTGGCTGTCGTCGCGGCTGTCCCTGGCCGCCGTCGCGGCCGTGTCTACTTGCCGCCCGCCGGCCGGCCCCTGCATTCGCGCCGTCACCGGCCCGCCGCTGCCTCGGGTTCGGCCCGTTCTTCCCGATCAGCACCGCCCTCCGAACCCCCCCCCGGTACCGTACTGCATTGCTTTGCACCGCACTGCACCGCTTTGTACCGCACTGCACTGCATTGCACCACAATGTACAGCTCTGTACCGCATTGCACCGCTTTGTACCGCACTGCACCGCACTATACCGCAGTGTACCGCACTGCACCGCACTGCAATGCACTACACAGCATTGTGCCGCACTGCATCGCCCTGCACAGCACTACACCGCACTGTCCTGCTCTACACTGCCCTCTATTGTCACTCATGGCGGCGGTGCTTTGCTTTGACGCTGAGGGTCAGCCGATTGAGTTTGATGTGTGGCTTGCTGACCTCCGTCGCCATCTCACTGGTCAGCGGCAGGATGGCCACTCGCTGTCTGTCCATCTTGATGGTACCCTCCCCTGCCCTGACCCCCCCGCTGCACTGTCTCCTGACCCCTCGTCCGCTGAGCGTGAGTCCGCTGCAGCCGCTGCCCTTGCTCGCTCTGTCTGGCTGTCCCGTGACGCTGTTGCACAGCTTGCTATTAGCAATGCCCTCCCCCTGTCCGAGCGACCTCGCTTCAGGTCTATCACCACTGCCCAGGCTTTCCTAGATGCTGTTGTCCAGCGCTATTCCACCCCGCCTGCTGCCTCGGTCGGTCGTCTGATCCTCCCCATGCTCTTTCCTGACCTTGCATCGTTCCCCACTGTCGCCGACCTGGCCGCTCACCTGCGCACCATAGACGAGACCTGGCGTGCTGCCTGCACCCCCACACAGCTTCTAGCCCACCAGCCGCCCCTCACCTCTACTCTCTACCTGCTAGCCACCCACCTCCCTGACCGTCTTGCCACTGCCCTTGACCGCTTTCTTAGCGCCCACCCCGCAGACCTTACCCTCACTGACTTTGTTGACACCCTGTCCACTATAGAGGCCCGCCAGTGCTCTATCGCTCAGACCAGCGGTACTGTGCTGGTCCCTATCTTTCAGGGTTGTGCCCCCCCTCAGTGCACCTTCTCCGACGGTTCTGCTGCTGTGGCTGAGACTGCCGCTGCCGCACAGGTTCGTCCGGGGAAGGGTCGCCGCCCCAAGGCTGGACGTGGCGACGGGGGTGGGGGTGCGGGTGTAGGTGGTGCTGGAGTTGGGTCACCTAGTGGTGGTGCTGACGCGGGGACCCTGACAGGTGCAGCCGAGCAGTCGTCTCAGCAGTCGCCGGTGTTGCCGCCGGACCCGCGCCAGCCGCAGCAGCCGCAGCTGCAGCCGTCGCCACAGCCGCAGCAGTCGCAACAGCAGCGGAGGCGGACGAGTCCTCTTCCGCCTGGGTGGCCCGGCGCTGGTGGCAGCGCTGGACGTGGTGGTGGTGCGCGTGGTGGGCTGCCAAGTGGTGGTTCGGGTGCCGCGCGTTGTCAGTACTTGCTTCAGACCAGTCCTCGCCGTGGCTTCGTTTGCGGTAAGATAGGTCATACCTCCGTCCGCTGTTTCCGTCGCCTGGATGACCTGTTTCGTCAGCGTTTCGGCCCGTCGCCCGAGTTCCCAGACTGGCACAGCTTGCTTAGTCGTAGGGTTCAGATTTTTGATCTGGACATGGATGAGATTGTTGCTGCTCTGCATGTGATGTATGCTGACAACTCTAGTGTGCTTCCGTCTTATTACCCCTTGTTGCCTAGTGTAGGTGTGCCTTCCTTAGACTCCCCTGCTGCGACAGGCGTAGGATCCCCTGCTTTGTTTAGCCTTGGTGCTTCCGTCGCTACTTCGCCACTGCCGCGCTCTCCTTCACCCTCAACTCTGGCGCTTCCCGGTGCTTCTTCCGCGACTCCACCACGTTGACACCGCTTCTTGTCCCTGCCGCCGTCTCCTTGGCTGACCCCTCCTCTGGCCCTGTAGTCGCCCGCAATTCCACCAGCCTCCCCTGCCCGGGGGTTCCTTCAGGCTCTCTCACAGGCCTGCACATCCCCTCATTCTCCAGGAACCTAGTTGGTGTCGGTTGCCTCCAGGACCTTGGCGTCACCACTACGTTCCCTGGTCACGAGCGGTACGCTGTCTGTACCGACGCCGCCACTGGTGCCGCCCTTACCACGTTCCCCCGGGACCCTGTGTCCGGATTGTTCACACTGGACACTGTGACCCCCCCAGCTGGGACCCCCCCTCAGGTGGCTGTGTCTACCCAGGTTGCTGCTGCCTGCTCCTCTCGGTCACTCACCCACCCGACTCTCCTATGGCACCACCGTCTAGGTCAACCTGCGCTCCCGCGTCTGCGTCACATGTGACAGCACGGTCTCGTCCTAGGCCTCCTGGGTCGTTCTCTGAGTTTCCCTCCTCCCCTGCCCCACCTTGCATGACTTGTGTCGAGGGCCGGCTTCGTCGTGCTCCTCACTCCTCCTCGTTTCCCCCTACCGCCGCACCGCTACAGACTCTGCAAATGGACGTCTGGGGCCCCGCCCCCGTCCATGGGCCGCGTCGAGAGCGCTACTTCCTAGTGCTTGTTGACGACTACACGCGCTACACCACTGTGTTCCCCCTGGAGCGGAAGGCCGACGTGCCTGCCGTTCTTATCCCATGGCTTGTCGCTGCGCGTGTCCGTCGCCCCCTCCGTCCTCCCTTGTCGTTGCTCCCCCCCCTCTATCTGACTACCTGCGTGCCGCTCGTCCTCTTGTTCCTTGGGTCCTTGCCTCTCTCGTTACCGACCCGTCTGTTCCGGTTTCGAGCCTTGACGCCCTTGTCGCTGCGGTCGCTAACTTCGCCTCTACCCGCCGCCTTGACTACGCCACCGCTCCGGTCTCTGATCCTGCCTGTCCTCCGTCTGTCGGGGGTGCTCCTGCCCTTGGCAGTGACGTTTTGGAGGACCACCAGTACTTGCTTGCTTTCCTGTCAGAGGCTGCTCCCCATCTCTGTTCCATGCTTCTAGTCCCTGAGGGTGACCCCGACGCTTTCGACATCCCGACCCCTCGCACTTACGCTGAGGCGGTCTCGGGACCCTGCGCCTCTCAGTGGATAGCTGCCATGGAGCAGGAGATGGCATCTTGGAGATCCACCGGCACCTACGTCGACGCAGTTCCCCCACCTGGGGTGAACGTCGTTGATGGCCGCTGGCTCTTCAAGGTGAAGCGCCCTCCTGGAGAGCCGCCTGTGTTCAAGGCGCGCTACGTGGCTAGAGGTTTCAGTCAGCGTGAGGGGGTGGACTTCTTCCAGACCTTCACTCCGACCCCGAGGATGAGTACTCTTCGAGTGCTACTACACGTAGCAGCGCAGCGTGACTACGAGCTTCACTCCCTCGACTTCTCCACTGCGTTTCTTCAGGGCAGTCTACACGAGCAGGTCTACCTGCGTCGCCCTTAAGGCTTCACTGGTACCTTCCCTCTTGGGACCTAGTGGCTCCTCCGGCGCCCCGTCTGCGGCCTGCGGCAGGTTCCCCGTGAGTGGCACGACACGCTGCGTGCTACGCTTGCTGACCTGCAGTTCTATCCGTCCTCTGCAGACCCCTCGCTCTTCGTTCGTGCTGGCCAGACTCCGTTCTACATCCTTGTTTACGTAGACGACCTGGTCTTCGCCATGACAGACAAGGACGCACTGGCCTCCGTAAAGGCAGAGCTGGTGAAGAGACACACCTGCACTGACCTTGGAGAACTGCGCCACTACCTTGGCTTGCAGATCTCCAGGGACAGAGCAGCCCGCACCATCACTTTGACTCGGTCACACTTGGTGCGCCAGGTCCTTCAGAGGTTCGGCCTTCAGTTCTCCTCCACACAGCCTACTTCTCTGCCTCTAGACCACAGGCTCTCCGCTCCAGTTCCTGAGGAGTCAGCAGAGCCCAGTGGTCCTTATGCAGAGCTGGTGGGTTGCCTCATGTACCTGATGACTTGCACGCTCCCAAATCTCGCATACCCTCTCAGCATCCTGGCTCGCTTTGTGGCTACAGGGAGACACCGACCTCAGCACTGGTCTGTCGCTAAGTGGGTTTTGCGTTATCTTGCAAGTACATCGGGCATGGGGTTAGTGCTAGGAGGACGTAGGCCAGTGGTCCTTACTAGACACACAGACGCTTCTTGGGCAGACGACGCCGAGACCCTCAGGTCCTCACGGGGCTACTGCTTCAGCCTTGGTTCAGGTGCTGTCTCGTGGAGAGCTACCCGCTCCTCGTCTGTTGCCCAGTCCAGCTATGAGGCCGAGATCTACGCCGGTGCCATGGCGGTACAGGAGCTCCGCTGGGTGACCTTCTTGCTCACTAACTTAGGTGAGGGGCCTAGCTCTGCCCCGGTCCTGTACGCTGACTACAGGGCCATGATCCTCCTGTGTCAGGAGCCTCGACTCGAGGGTAGAGCGAAGCACGTTCAACTGCGGTACTTCCTCGTGCGTGAGCTGCAGCAGCGTCGCGAGGCGCGTGTAGTACACTTGGCCTCCGGTGCCAACATAGCTGATATCTTTACGAAGGCGCTTGCGCCTAAAGATCATCAGCGGCACTGTGTACAGCTGGGTCTCGTTCCTATAGCCTCTCACTTGCTAGGGCCTTGACTTTGTACTGTCCTTTATATATATATTTTACCCAGACTGACCTTGTTGCCTCTCCCAGTGGCTGGACTAGTAGTGCCTCCCTGGTCTTGCTCTTGCCTTGTCTGTACTCCTTTTGACTGGTCTTTAGACCCTTGTCTCAGAGGCTGGACTAGTAGTGCCGCCCTGAGCTGCTTCTTCCCTTGTTAGGCACTGCCCCTATATAGTCTAGGGGGTGTGTCAAATGTGACTTACGTTGTTACTGTAGACTATACTCGATTGTGCCTTAGAGGGTACAACACCCTAGTCTATAGATCATTGTACACACACATTCTAGTTAAATCATTTTCTTTCTGATAATAAACATTACATGCCTCGTTAGTGTTGAGAATAGCCTCAATCCTACGAAGGTTGGAGAAGTTTGCAGAAGCGGCTTATCAACGAAGTCTGTGGATGCAAGCCCTGAAGAAAGTTGTGTCTATGAAGAGCCGGTTTGTCGACAAGGTGAGGCTCTGTGGGAATGCTCGTCGATGGCGAGGAGTCCCGTCGAAGTGACTTTGTTGCAGACGACGCTGCTCCTGCGAGTGGCGAATTTCTAAAATTGGCCTCTACGTCGAAAGCGGTCTTTTATGGAAGTGACTGCGAAAGATTTGGGAATGTAGAAGACCCTATGCCGAATTGACACCAGGGGTCATTCGTAGAGGGGTTGCCGAGCTGTAGGAGCAGTTTGCAGAACATGCTTCTACGGGCAACCCTCTCTGCAGAGACAATATTCCGGATGCGCTGTAGAGGAACTTCGGGCGACCCTATGCAAGGGCCCATTCGCGCAGAACTGCCTGTTGCGGGAGTTCTGCAGAGAGGCGAGTTCGGAACTTACTTGTACAGGCGACCCCACACTGTAGAGATAGAACTTGCCACAGACGGACATCTCGGACCTCGCCTCTACGAACGACCCCATCGATAGAAATCGAGACTTGGGATTTCTGATGAAGGTGGCGTTCCGAAATCGAGAGAATTTCGCGATTTCGTAAACTGCCGAAATGAATCGATCTGAACAGAAAAGACAAAAGCTACCCGCGACATTGAGAAATCGCGTTATGTAAACGTTCTTGTTCGAATGTTCAGATCCTTGTCGTCATCGATAAATTCTCCAAAATGGGACACTTCATCCCGACACACACGACAGCACGCACTGAGGAGACCGCCCAGCTGTTCGTTCGCTACGTCATCTCACAACATGGCATCCCAACCACACTCATCTCCGACCGAGACCCTAAGTTCGCCATCAAATTCTAGAAAGAACTGATGTCTCTACTCAGGACCAAACTTGTCATGTCATCTGCCTACCATCCCTAAACAGACGGGCAAACCGAACGCCTTAAACAAATTATGGAACAACTCCTCCGCACAGCATGCAAGTACGATATCTCCAAATGGGACTTGCATCTACCCGTCCTGGAGTTTGCTTACAATAACGCCACTCACGCCACTACCGGACATACCCCATCCTTCCTCTGTTACGGACGCAACCCACTCACTCCATAGAAACAGACAGCACCAGCCACAGTCCAACCTGCACACGATTTCATCACCACCATGCATCAGTTTCATCACCATCCAACCTGCACAAGCGCCTCATCGACATTCAGTAGCAACAGAAGCGCCAGGCTGACCGCCACCGCAATGACCACACCATCATCGTGGGAGACCATGTTCTACTCGACACCTGCAATCTTGACATCAGCCATCTCCCATCCAAACTGCGACCTCGCTTCTGCGGGCCCTTCCTCGTTGAAGCACATGTCATCCCGATTACCTTTTGCTTATGCCTGCTAGCAATCTCGAAGTTCCACAATGCCTTCCACGTCCAACTCTGAAGCCCTACCAAGATCCCAACACGATCTTCACTGGCCGCGAACCGCCGCCGCCGTCGCCCCTCCTCGTCCATGATGAACCTGAGTACGAGGTCGAGTCTGTGCTTGCACACCGCCGACGTCGGCATGGCACCTTCGAGCTTCTCATCTGTTGGAAGGGTTATGATCCTTCCGAGGATAGCCAGTCATCCTCTTCGCACCTACCTTGTCAAGCAGGGTGTTAAGTCTACCACCCAGTTTTGAGGGGGGGAAGTGTGAGAGTACGACACAGTTACACTTCTTTCCCGTTGCCCTATTTTTTTTCTATCTCATTCTCCTTTTTCTCTTGATTCCTTTGGTCTTTACCTCATCTCATTTGGTTCCCTATTCCTCATTTTCCATAATCCTTTGGTTTATCCTATTTTTCATAATTATATTAACGATCAGGCTCAGCATGTACTGGCACGCTATATCTAGCGTAATCCTGCAGTAATCCCTTAAAGCCAATAGCCTCGCGTGGCTATAAGCAGCGTGATTCTATTTCTACAAGGGTCTATTCCCTCTGGGAAGTAAAAAAGCGTCTTGTATCAATCGATAGTGCAACTTTTCCTCGATCAATTCGATCATGTGATAACAACCAGCATGATAATAAGAACCAGCAATACTAGAAGCATCACAATACAAAGGACACAAGGCATGATCGTTCTGAATCATATCCATATCAAAGATAGCAACCCCACGACGAAGCAAGACAGACCAAGGAGGTACCTGCACGAGCGGGCCGAAGTGACGACAGTAGAGGTCATCCAGGCGGCGGAAGCAGCGAGCGGCGGTGTGCCCCGCGCGCCCGCACACCTGGCCTGACTACGAGCCAGTCAGCAGCTAGTATGTGCAAGTCACCGCGTCGTCACAACCACCAGCACCCTGACTCACAGAAGAACCACGCGACCCCCAGGGCACGGACTGCCTTGGGCCCCAACCCCCACGGCCTCCACCACGACCACCACCCCCAGGGCCCGCCGGCTCCCACGATAGCTGCGGCTCCTGCTGCTGCTGTCACAGGATCAAATGTGTCGAGGAAAAGTTGCACTATCGATTGATACAAGGTGCTTTTATACTTCCAGAGTACATCAGATAACCAGGTTTATCCTATCCCGAGGGAATAGACCCTTCTAGAAATAGAATCACCCAGCGTATAGCCACGCAAGGCTATTGACTTTAAGGGATTACGGCAGGATTACGTAAGATATAGCGCGCCAGTACATCCCGAGCCTGGTCGGTGATATAATTATAATAGTATGATAAACCAAAGGATAGTTAAAAAGGAAGAATAAGAAACCAATGGAGATAAGATAAAAACAGAAATGAAATAGAAAGGAAATAAGGAAAGGCAAGTGGTGTAAGGGGGTCGTACTCTCACACTTCCCCCCCTTAAAGCTGGGTGGTAGAAGTAACACCCTACTTGACAAGGTAGTCGTGAAGAGGACGACGGGCGTTACCCATGTCGGTCTCAGGTACCCAGCTTTCCTCAGAAGGATCATAACCCTTCCAACGAATGAGAAGCTCCACGGTGCCATTCCGACGATGGTGGTGTGCAAGCACAGACTCGACTTCGTACTCGGGTTCATCCTAGACGAGGACGGGTGGCGGCGGAGGTGGTTGGCGTCCGACGAAGACCGTGTTAGGATCTCGATAGGGCTTCAGAAGTTGGACATGGAAGGCGTTGTGAAGCTTCCACGTAGCTGGCAGGCGTAAGCGAAAGGTAACAGGAGTGATCTGTGCTTCAACGAGGAAAGGCCCGCAAAAGCGAGGTCAAAGTTTAGATGGGAGGTGGCTGATGTCAAGGTTGCGGGTGTCAAGGAGCACCTGGTCTCCCAGTTCCTTCCAGAACTTGCTGGTGAACTTGGGGTCTCGGTCGGAGATGAGTGTGGTTGGAAGCCATGTTGTGAGATGATGTAGCAAACGCAGAGTTGTGCTGTTTCTTCGGTGTGTGCTGTCGTGTGTGTTGGAATGAAGTGTCCCATTTTGGAGAATTTGTCGATGATGACAAGGATTGCGTCATGACCTCTGGTGGTAGGTTGTAACCTGGTGATGAAATCCAGGCTAACCACGTACCATGGTTGTTTTGGGATAGCAAGAGGCTGTAGGAGTCCCGCCTTCTACTAGCTGCTCTTCATCCGCTGACATGTATCACACGAGGTGACAAATTTCTAGACATCGTCTGCCAAATGGGGCCAGTAGTAGTGCTTCGCGATACCGGTGAGCGTCTTGTTGCTACCGAAGTGTCCTGCTTATAGGACATCGTGGTATTCTTCGAGTAGTAACTGGCGCAAAGGAGGGGAATTGGGTACTCAGATTTTCATTGATCCCTTCTCGTACGCGATGTCACTGTCCCACTGTAGCAGATGTCGCTTTCCTTCCAAGGGAATTTCGGGGTCGATTGTGTACCCGTGTGTGAAGAGTCCCTTGAGTAATGGATTCATCCCTTCAATCTGGATGGCGGCGACGTGTGCAGGCCGGTTAAGGGCGTCTGCTTTGTTTTTGTGTCTGGGCTTGTACACGATGACATAGTGGAAGTGTGTCTCAAAGAAGTCAATCCACCGGACCTGCCGCCTGGAGAGGTTTGGTTGTGTCTTCAAATATTTCAGGCTGCAGTGGTTGGTGTAGATGGTTGGCTTTCGTCCTTCGAGATAACATCTCCACGTCTTGAAGGCAATGATGATAGCAAGGGCCTCTTTATCATGTATCGGGTAGTTTAGTTCTGCCCCATGTAGTTTCTTGCTGAGGTAGGCGATTAGTTGCAGTCCATTCCCCTAGTCTTGCATCAAGACTGCTCCCACTGCCTGGTCACTCGCGTCAGCTTCGATGACGTAGTCGCGTTCGGGGTCTGGCAAGATGAGTGCGGACGTGGACGTGATTGCTTTTTTCAGCTGCTCCACGGCTTCCTGGTGCTTCGGTTCCCATGTGTAAGGCGTGTTCTTCTTCAGTAGATTCTTGAGTGGTGTTGTGATCTTCGCGTACTGTGGCACGAACCTGATGTAATAGTTAGTGAAGCCTAGGAACTGCTGCAAATTGTTCACGTTCTCGGGTGTCTTCCATGTGCGTACGGCTTTGATCTTCTTGGGGTCGACGTGAACTCTTTGAGCGCATTTGACGTAGAATCGTTCTCGTCGAAGAAATTTTGAAGACGCATCGCAGGTGTTCGACGTGCTGCTTCATGTCGCGCGAGTAGATGCGTATGTTGTCCAGGTACACCACTACGCATTCGTCCAAGAGTGGGCGTAGAATGTGGTTCATTTCAGCTTGGAATGTTGCGGGTACGCTCGTGAGTCCGAACGGCATTACCAGATACTCGTACGACCCGTACCGAGTTCGGAAGGCAGTTTTGTGGATGGAATTGTCCGCCATTCGTATATGCCAGTATCCGGACCGAAGATCCAATTTGGAAAATACCGTGGCTCCCCAAAGCTGGTCAAGCAGGTCATCGATTCGTGGTATTGGGTATTTGTTCTTGACGGTCTGCTTGTTGAGAGCTCGGCAATCGATGCACATGCGCAGGCTTCTATCCAGTTTTGGTGTGAAGAGCACTGGGACACCGTATGGCGAAGTGGATGGTCGGATGAGTCCTTTGGCGAGGAGATACTCGATCTGTTTTTTCATGTCGGCTAGCTCTGTGGGGCTGAGCCGATATGTGCTCGGAAGGACGGCTTCGAACCCGGTTCTTCCACGACCTCGTGTTGGTGCGTTCGGTATGGTGGTAGCTTGTTCAGAAGGTCGTCAGGAAGAATGTCTTGGAACTCCTTTAGTAATTTCGTAATTTTCCCTAGAGGTTCCGAGGTTTTCTCCCCGTCGTTTTCCACCTCTGTTGCTATCGCCAGGAACCCGGTGCCGGTTCGCTTCACGTCCTTCTCGAATCGTGCGAGTCTCTCCACGGGGATATCTATTGTATCGTCCCAATTGGGTAGCTGAACTCTCCTCCCATTGTTGTAGATGCTTGCGGTGCGTTTTACCCAGTTGATCTCAGGGTTGAATCTTTTTAGGAAGTCTCTCCCGAAAATCAAGTCAAGCCCTTTTATGTTGGTGATGGGGAGTGCAGGTCTCCAGCGCAGTGGTCCTATTTGTAGGTGTAACACTACTTCACTGTCACACGATCGAATGAGGTTTGCTCAATCTTCACTATTAATCAGTACAAGGTGCTTTTATACTTCCAGAGTACATCAGGTAACCAGGTTTATCCTATCCAAAGGGAATAGACCCTTCTAGAAATACAATCACCCTGCATATAGCCATGCGAAGCTATTGGCTTTAAGGGATTACAGCAGGATTACTCTAGATATAGCGCGCCAGTACATCCCAAGCCTAGATGGTGATATAGTGTAATTATATTAACAAGATAAACCAAAGGATAATGGAAAAGGAGGAATAGGAAACAAAATGAGATGGGATAAAGACCAAATGAATCAAGATAAAAAGAGGAATGAAATAGAGGGAAATATGGTAAGGGGAAATTGGTATAACGTGTCGTACTCTCACACTTCCCCCCCTCAAAGCTGGGTGGTAGAAGTAACACCCTGCTTGACAAGGTTTTCGCGAAGAGGACAACGGGCGTTACCCATGTCGAGTTCAGAGACGCAGCCTCCGAAGTATCAAAACCCTTCCAGCAAAGAAGAAGCTCCAGAGTGCCATTTTGACGACGGCGGTGTTCGAGCACGTAGTTATCCCATGGCGTGGATGAACACGCGCGACGACGGTGGTTGACATTCGGTGTAGAGTGTGTTTGGTCTTGATAGGGTTTAAGAAGCTGGTATGGAAGGCGTTATGGATCTTCCAAGTGGCTGGTAGGCGGAAGCGGAAGGTGACTGAAGTGACATTTGCTTCAACGAGGATAGACCCGCAGAAGCAAGGTTAAAGCTTGGATGGAATATGGCTGGTGTCGTAATTATGGTGGGGATAACTGTAGTGATGAGCAGCCAAGTGCTTCTGCTGCTATCGGATGTCCAAGAGGCACTTGTGTGGCCGATCTTCGAGATGGTGGAAGATGGCGATGAAATCGTAAGCCAGTTGGACTGTAGCAAGAACTGTCTGTTGCTACGGAGTGAGCGGGCTCCGTCCACAGCAAAGGAAGGATGGTGCGTATCGCCGTCAGTAATATATGGGCAGGTGCAAGTTGTAGTTGGAGATGTGAATGGTTGGAACAGTATGCTGGAACGTGCAGATGAATCGCTATGTTGTCCGATCTGTGCATGATGTTACCTGCGTCTGGTCCATGTGTGAAGATCACGAAGTGTTGGTGGTATGCAGTAGTGACATAGTCCTGCTCTTGTAACAGCGTTGCATCAGATACATGCAGCTTCTGTCAAATGCTGGTCCATGCCGTAGTGTTGTTGCGAGTCGTACCCTCTCGGCATCGTAGTGGTGCGGAATGGAAAGCACAATCACTAGTAGTAACTCTGTCCACCACGCGGTCTGTTAGTCACACTGCCTTGAGTACAACAATGTGTGTGTAGTGCTGCTCAGCGTATCCCTTGTCTTCAAAACCATGCGAGGGGTTGGTAACTTCCAGAATCGGCGCCAATGTAGTTTCCCTCGGTGGTTGCTCAAGCAAGGAATCTTAGCTTCGTAGATATCCCACGGTGATGGGTTAGGATATCTGGGAACGTTAGGGGTATTCCCAAGTAATACTCTCCCATTTCCAAATGAGCATTGCTAACAGCCAATCCAGTATGACCTTATGCACGTTTAGTTTAGCATGGAGGCCATCAGTAGGCATCGGTGTCTGGTCGCACATATTGGAATAGGTCTTCTAGTGCCATCATGTGTTGTCTCATTCTATTACTGTCCTTGAAGTAGCGTTGATGTCGAAGAAGTCTCAGCTACTCAGCATCGGTGTTGAAGTCTGCTCCATTTCGGCAAACAGGGGTGTTGTTGGAGATACGCGGAGTCCACTATCCGGAGTGGCGTCGGGGCTCCATTGCACGCCTCTCTGCTTCCGTGGAGGTGGTGCTGGTGATGGATTGGTTGTGACGCAGGTTTTATGACTTTAAGGAAAGCCATAGGCCATGAGGACATGTATACTGGTAGAGTACCGTAGTCCTCCCATCCTCATCAGAGCAAATATCTCCTGCTCTTGAGGGTATATGGTATTGCCATAGCTATTTCAGTGCATAGCGGTATCTCCTTCCCACTAGCTGGAAATAATAGTATTGTGCCTGGCCGGGACTTTACGATCCATTGGAATATAATGCAGCGTTATCTCCAATGAGCGGAGAATTTTCCATCAGGGTTTGGATATGACTGTTGTGTCGAGTCTTCTGCTGCGGCAGTGGCGGCGGTAGCGACGATGGCGACAGCGGCAGCTGCTGCTGAGAATTCTCTCAACTCGTACTGGTTAAAGGAGAATCCATAAACTCCCTCTTCCTAGTAGAGTGTTCCTGATGGGTGTAACAAGCGTAACTACCAGAAACACGTGCACATTAGTACACATGTGATGCTCCATTGCTGCCGGTGATTGTTTCATTTGAGGGTGTGAAGAAAAATTTGCTTCTCCCCTCAATGTATCCACGGGTAGCAATTCCTGGTATGCTCATCCGTGCCTCCGATGTACGGTCGGTAGAGCGCGTGATCATGTAGTAGTAGTCCGGATATCCCTCATTTGTTAACACCTCGTGTTGCTTGGCGTTCTCCTGCATCGTCGAAGTTATGCTGATGCTTGTAACGCTTCGGCTTCTGGTAGAATCGCATCCAATGCATGTGTCGTAGGGTCGCTAGTGAACGAATACTTGCCGGATTAGATGTTAATTACCCCTCAATCTGTCAATTATCGTGACATGCACGGATTTTTTTTCCATACAGGCCATTAACACATGGAATCGCGACGCATGATTGGTGTGTCGCCTCGTGAGGTCGATGTTGAGACTGCTCCAATCAATCACTTCGGATGGCTGAGATTCTTGATGAAGACGAATCGTTCAGCTCCTGCTACGAAGTAGTGTCTCACTGGCCTTGACGAGAAGGGTTCACTGCGTCGTCGTTGCGTGCGAAATCTGCTCATTCGCAACAAGTTGAATTTGTGAGCATTGCAAGAGAAAACGGTTACTTCTCTGCAATCCCATAGGTTGTCGATCAAATTTATGAGATGAAGTGTCTCATGGATGGAGAACATGTCTTCACGCAGCTCCATTGTTTTTCCTCGGTGAAGATCTCGCGGTGTTGATGTCGATCCATTTTTAACGAAGATGACTTCGTCAAAATAAATCGTATCGTTTATCAACACTAGTTAGAAGATGCGTCGCTTGTACAGTCTCTGGTCACGAATGTTGACTCCATGGTGATGTTTTCCCATAGTGTTGTTTCCGCTGCATTCGTGCTGTTGATTCCGCATCGATCCGACGATCCACGTTCTCCTGTCAGATTTCTGCTTGCAGCTATTACCAAGTAGGTAATAATTTGGCAGATTTCTGACTCTGAAGACACTTGTTAGCGCTAAATTCGTGTCCAAATGGAGGAAATCGAATTTGGTTTTCAATATGGTGTGAATGTTGTCGAAGGCGGCGGATTTCTGGTTCTGCGCGTCATTCTCCCTCAAAGCCGAAGTCGCGCTCCATCTCGTCCGTTGAAACAGAAGTCGATCCGACGGTCCAAAATCCAAGCGATCTGAAGAGATTCCGGAGTCACGTTCAGCAGCTTTCGGTGCCCGGGTAGACTCGTTTCCTGCAGCAATTTTCAGTCGTCGATTTGAGCTGTCGAACGATTGAACGCTCCGAAGAATTTTGCGGCTTGCGAGGTCCCGTTCTCATTCGCGCTGTATCTCGAAATTGCTCAGAAGAATTTCGTTTCGTCTCGGTCGTTCTGAAGCGTCGAATCTCCATCGGACGGATGTCGTCGGACGAAGCTCCGTACATTTCCGCGCAGCTCCAAGAGTCGTGGCGAACAGCGAACATCTCGGAATGTCGCTGAAAGTGTTCCGCAAGAACTGACGCGTTCGCAAGGTCGAGGCCGTTACCCCAGCGAAAAACCTATGCTCCGTCGATGCAGTCCATCGAACGGTCGGCGAGGCGTCTCGCCTTCGAAGGGGACCCCAGGTGCAACTGTGAGAGGTGAGTCGAAACTTGAATGAAAGTGCATTGTACTTACAGGAAAAGAAGTTTCGACTCCATCCTCGGCGTGCTCCTGGGGCCCAAGCGGTTAAGCGATGAGCTGAAACCTTGGCTTTGATTGCCAAGTGTCACAGGATCGAATGAGGTTTGCTCAATCTTCACTATCAATCAGCACAAGGCAATTTTATACTTCCAGAGTACATCAGGTAACCAGGTTTATCCTATCCAAAGGGAATAGACCCTTCTAGAAATAGAATCACTCTGCGTATAGCCACGCGAGACTATTGGTTTTAAGGGATTACGGCAGGATAACGCTAGATATAGCGCGCCATTACATCCCGAGCCTAGTCGGTGGTATAATTATAATAACAAGATAAACCAAAGGATAATGGAAAAGGAGGAATAGGAAACCAAATGAGATGAGATAAAGACCAAATGAATCAGGATAAAAAGAGGAATGAAATAGAAGGGAAATATGGTAAGGGGAAATTGATGTAACGTGTCGTACTCTTACATTCGCCGTGTACTGGTAACTTGCTGCAGTCCACAATCATTGCAGAGAATATTGAAGGATTGTACTCTTCCTGAAGTCGGTCGATTACTGCCTTGTCGTGGACGGTGTGCGATGCTCCGCTGTCCACGAGTGCTTGGAGGCGTCGTCATTTGCAGATGACCTCGAGCATGAGGGGCGGGCGTTGCTCGGAGTACCCAAGATAGTTTCATTGATAGGGTCATAGGGTACATCCCAATATTCCGTACACACTTTTTCGTTACTATCTACTCCGTATCTGGCAGCTGGCCGAGGCTGCTTAGAGAAAGGCTCTTCTCCAAGGCCCAGAGATTCTTTGACGATTGCCGTGTCGTTGATGCCGAAGTTGCTGAGGTGGATGCATCCGGAGGAGGAGTTCGGGGTTTATGCAGCTTCTTCTAGACCCCCAGCTTCCTCTTGAGCTGCTTCAGCTCCACCGACGTCTTCCCTTGAGAACGGTTAGTCGTTGTGGGCTGGTGTCGGGAGAGGACGTTGACTCCGTGGAAAGGTCGGCCTCTTTCCACACTCCTTAATTTTGTCCCCAAGTTTTTCGGTTCCGGTATGATCTCCACAGTTTTTTGCTTCTTCTGGAGTCCCTCCTGAATTTTCTCCAAGGCTCTAGCCTCTCGAGAATCATAACTTTTCATTAAAGCATCTTTATAAGATAACTTTACCGAATCCTTATAACTTTTTGGGTCTTCAAGAAGTTTCCCCGTCTCGGCAGAGTCTTTTTTCGCGGAGTCAGATTTGTTCTCGGCGATTTTCTATAGCGAAGACTGGTCGTGGGGTGGAAAGTTTTCCCCATCATTTTCTCCTGCTCGCGTCGAATCAGCTTCGTTAAAGTTGATTTTTCCGGAATCTCGCGGCCGCTTTCGGATCTTTTCTTTTTCGCCTGCTAGATCCGCAATCACTAGCGACTCCCGTTTTTTGCCTTCTAATTGGCCGAAGAAATTCCGACACTGTTGCGTGCCCGATACTCTGCTCGTGCGGCTTTCATTTTGTTGCAGTCGAAGATTCGATGGCCCGGCACCCCGCAAAAATCACACGTGTAGTTGGTGCTTTTCGGATGTGACCGCCCGTCGAACCTGTCGATTTCCATCGGGTCGGCAAACGTGGGGTGAGCCGGGCGGTCGCCCTGTCGCGTATTGCGGACGTGCGCCCGTCGTGTCCCGGCGTTGCCCGGATCGAATCGCTCTGCTGCCGAAACGACGTCACTGTAGCTCACGTAGTTTGTTGCTGCTACATGTCGTTTGACTTCGGTCTTCAATCCGGCGAGATATGACTGTACTTTTTCCCCTTCGGTCCGGTCTGGAATGCAGTTATAAAATTCATCCATCTGTTGTGTGTACTGCGCTATACTCCCGAACTGTCGATGGCGATGAATTTTTTCGCGGGCGAGGAAACCCAAATTTATCGGCTTGAAGCGTTTCAGCAAGTCGGTGGGGAACTGCTGCCACGTGGCTTCGCCGTGGATGAAGGTGCTGTTGCCGTCGATCCACTCAAGTGCCGGCCCTCGCATCCGTGTTGCAGCGAGTCGTACTCGTTGTCCGTCCTAGGCTGGCAAGCTCCATCTGATGGCTGCGAAGTAGATCTCCATGTCGGCGATCCATCTGCGGGCGTCGAGTTTCGATCGCTCGGATCGAACGGCTCAGGTGGGCACGGTTTCGGAGCCTCAAGAAACTGCTGCGACTGCTGCGTCGTTGCCGTTGTCCTGTTGTGCTGCGCGCCGGCGAGTCGAGTTGCTCGCTCGAACTCATTTCTCCAAGCTTCTTGATCCGCTCGCATCTCCCCCTGAAGGGCGGCGATGCTCGCGAAGAGCTGCTGGGTAACCTCGGCGTTGTCGAAGGTCGCCATCCTGTGCAAAACACCCGGGGGGGGGGGGGGGTAATTCACAAAACGTGGAGCTGGTGCTTACCAGAATCGGCGCCGAATTCGTCGCCCCTGGCGGTTTTTCGAGGCAGGTTTTCCCGCTGCTGCTGCTTTGCTGAGCGCAGCCGAGTGAGAAAAGCTTTGATTACCAAGTGTTACAGGATCGAATGTGTCAAGGAAAAGTTGCACTATCGAATGATACAAGGCGCTTTTATACTTCCATAGTACATTAGGTAACCAGGCTTATCCTATCCAGAGGGAATAAACCCTTCTAGAAATAGAATCACCCTGCGTATAGCCACGCGTGGCTATTGGCTTTAAGGGATTACGGCAGGATTACGCTAGATATAGCGTGCCAGTACATCCCGAGCCTGGTCGGTGATATAATTGTAGTAATAGGATAAACCAAAGGATAATGAAAAGGAAGAAAAGGAAACCAATGGAGATGAGATAAAAAGAGAAATGAAATAGAAAGGAAATAAGGAAAGGCAAGTGGTGTAACAGGGTCGTACTCTAACAGCTGCTGTGCAGTCCCCGACTCTGACTGACCACGCTCTCCATCCGCACCTGCACCCCCTCCACCCACTGCTGCCGACCCCCCACAACCCTTGCCCCCCTTTCCCTTGCCCTTGCCGCCAGAGGAGCGGCCGGGGGCAGAGGTAGCCGCTGCGGTCTCGGCTACAGAGGCGGAGGGAGGGACAGTCACTGGGAAGGGAGCGGTACCTTGAAAGATAGGGACTGCCGGCGCGCCAGCGGAACAAGCGATGGCGCGGAGGCGGTCCTCTACCTCATTCAGAGAGGTGGAGAAGAGGTCAAAGGTGAGCTCAGAGGGGTGACGAGCGAGGAGCGCCTCGCGGGCAGGGGCTAGGCGGTCAGGGAGGCGGGTGATAAGGAAGTAGATAGTGGCGAAGAGGGGGGGCAGGGCGAGCGCTAGCTGGGCCTTAGTACAGGCCGCACGCCAGCGGGCCTCAAGGGAGCGCAAGCCCTCGACTAAGTCTACTACACTGGTGAAGGACGTCAAGTTAGGGTGGAAGAAAGGGAGGAGGAGACCACCAAGAGTGGCAGACGACGGGGTGGATTACCTAACGAGGATAGCCAGCCAGAGGGCGCGGGCTAACGCAACACCCACAAAGTGGGAGTGATCGTCAATCTGTAGGCACCTGAGGATGGCGACGCGAGCAGTGGGATCGCGGGACACCCAGACAGAGTAGGCAGTACGAGCAGTAGCGTGTACAGCCTGCTGCGCAGACGTCGCATCAGCAGCAAGAGCGCCCAGGCGGGGGACAGAGACGTGGACGTCCAGGGACTCATCATCGACGCGCTGACTCGTGAGTTGAAGGAGAACTGCCTCCTGCCAGGCGGCGAAATCAACTGCCCGCCCCTCCCCATCCAAGCGCAGAACGAAGACGCCAGGCGACACCATGCTGGCGGCTGTGGTGGCAGCTGCAGCCGTGAAGCAAAAGCAGCTGCAGTGGCAGCTGCAGCAGGAGAGAGACGGCGGCAACAGCGGCTGCAATGGCAGTGGCAGCTGCAGGAGGTAGCGCGGCAGCTGCAAGGGCAGTGGCGGCAGAGGCGGCTGTAAGGACAGCGGCAGCAGCAGCAGCTGCAAGGGCAGCAGTGGCACCGGCAGCTGCAAGGGCAGCGGCTGCAGTGGCGGCTGCAAAGGGCAGCAGCGGCAGCGGCGGCAGCAGCAGTTGCAAGGGCAGCAGCGGCAGTAGCGGCTGCAAGGGCAGCGGCGGATGTGGTGCTGCAAGGGCAGCAGCTGCAGCGGCAGCTGCAAGGGCAGCGGCGGCAGCGGCAGCTGCAAAGGCAGAGGCAGTAGCGGCGGCTGCAAGGGCAGTGGCGGAAGCGGCGTTGCAAGGGCAGCAGCTGCAGCGGCTGCTGCAAGGGCAGCAGCGGCATTGGCGGCTGTAAGGGCAGCGGCAGCGGCAGCTGCAAGGGCAGCGGCGGAAGCGGCGCTGCAAGGGTAGCAGCTGCAGCGGCAGCTGCAAGGGAAGGAGCGGCAGTGGTGGCTGCAAGGGCCGTAGCGGCAGCGGCGGCTGCAAGGGCAGCGGTGACGGCTGCAGCTGCAAGGGCAGCAGTGGCAGTGGCGGCTGCAAGGGCAGCAGCTGCAGTGGGATTGGCGGCAGAGGCAGTGGCTGCAGCGGCAGAGTCAGTGGCCGCAGTGGCAGAGGTGGTTGCTGCAGCGGCAGTGGCGGCAGATGCAGTGGCTGCAGTGGCAGAGGCAGTTGCTGCAGCGGTAGTGGCGGCAGCGGCACAGGCAGCAGCGGCAGCAGCAGTGGCAGCAGGGGCGGCGGCCGTCTGTGGCTGCAGTGGAAGTGGCTGGTGCAGCAACGAGCTGGCCAGTGACGAGCTGGCAGGCGCTGCTGGCTAGTAGCTGGCAGCAGGTGCTGGCGGCGAGCTGGCGGCTAGCTGGCTGGAGCGGCTAGTGGCGAGCTGAATAGCACTGCTGGCGGCGCGCTAGCTAATGCGCTGGCTAGCTAGCTGGCTAACGTGCTGGCTAGCTGGATGGCGCATAGGCTGGCACATTGGCTGGCGTGCTAGCTAGCGTGCTGGCTAGAGCGCTGGTGGGCGTGCTGGCTGTCGTGCCGGCCGGTGCGTTGGCTGGCGCGTCGGCTAGCGTGCTGCTGGCGAGCCTGCTAGTGAGCTTGCTGGCTAGCGGGCTGGCGGTCTCGCCGGCCCGCTGGCTGCCGTACGAAACAGCGCGAACGCTAGGGGGAAGTGCGTCGAGGCTACAGTGCACGAAATTGGAGGGCAGGGGGTGCGCGGAATTAAGAGGTGCACACGCGCGCAGAAAAATAAAAATAAAAATAAAAAATACAATAACCGCGGAAGAATGAGTAACGGCGGAAAAAATCTAACCGAGCTCTATACCATGTTAGAGTGGCGGGAAAAGTGTGACTAAGGGAAAATTTCGAGGGATACAAAACAAGGGCTGTACTCGTTAAGAACTAACTAGCTAGGCTATAAGCAAATATGACCTAGCTAATCCATATAAATATATTTGTTGACATGCATGCCGCAAAATGTTTTGCCAACGAAAAAAAAAGTAAGTGATAAAGTTGATCAAGGTGCATTTTAGTGCAGTGGCAATCTTCGTACCAAGCACATTAAAAAAAGTCCACCTAAGGGTAAATTCCGGAACGAGTGTCAGACCCGAGGGTTTACACGAGGCTGCAAAACTATTGCCTTGGGTATAAGAGGAAACTGACAGTGTTTGCCAGGTGGCGGACTATTCCGGATAATCGCCTGCCAATGTAGGACCAGTAAAACTCAATTGAAGCAAGCCAACGTGCTTTCTGTTCAGTCCCATTTCATTTTTGCGACAAATTGATGTTGTTTCACTGCTTCGCCGTCAAGCATTCTAAAACCGTAATTAGGTTGTGACAATCCGCGGCTCCTTTGTCCGGGGTCGACCTCAAGTCTGATACTCGCTCCGGAATTTAACCTAATTAGGGCAAACAAATTATCAAGGTTTTGGGGAAGGGCTAAAATGCGCATTTCTGAAGATTTGAGCTTTGGAGAAGCGATATTCAGTGTGACACACTTGTAGAAGACATCAACACTGCATCCATCAGTACTCGATTCGGGCCGATTGGCCAACGAACTTGAGAGAAATCCACCGCCGAACATCGCTGCAGGACTAAGAGCGGATCATGGACCAGAAACTTTGACAAAGCGTCCTCGGTTGCAATGTCAACTTTCAAAGCAGAACACGAACGGATTGGTCTCAAATTCCTCTTCTCCACAACATAAACGGACCTCCAATCCGACTACCAAGGGGAATGTTACGGCCAGAAACGTCTGAGGTGGTAAATCAGTCCGTGCTTGGAGGAAAAATTGGAGAAGTGCCACCACCTCCGGCGCCACCACAGTTGCCATCGTCATCATTGCTGCCGTGACTGTCACCACTGCCACCACATCTGTAGCCGCCGCTGCCGCCCCCACCGACGCGGCTGCCGTCACCACCGCCGCCGCCGTTGATGGAGAGCGACAAGGGGACGTGAAGTTTGAGAATGCACCAAAATTGGATGGGATTGGCTGTTGGACATTGAGCTTTCGATTTGAGCAATGGTCCACCGCACATGAAACAAGAGGTTTCTATGATGAATCAAAAGAGAGACCACCGGAACCAGACTCCGCACAATTGAGCTGGGATCAGAAGAATCAGAAGGCGTTCGCGTACGTCTGCAACACCCTGTAACCAGATGAGCTTATTCGTTTGGTTTTGGAATTTGGTGGAAAAACAAACGTCTCCACTACTGGAGGCTCGAGGAGTGTCACCCGCTTACTTGCATGAACTTCAGACGCTTACATGCGCGTGCAAGAATTCTACGCACAGCGAGGATTATGCAACCGCATGACGTTGTATCAAGAATTGTCCTCCTTGCAGTTGAAAGTGGGAGAGGGTGTAGCGGCTTACTGGGCTCTTGCTGGAACCTTAGGTCCAAGTCTCTTGTTGCTGGAGGGAAGGAGGAGCTGGATAAGTAGATGATGAAAGTCATCAAGGGTTTGCCTTCCAAGTTTGAAATGCTGAAGGTGGTGCTGAACAATGTCTCAGCCACACTCATTGAGAATCAGTTGCTGGATTCCCTGTGAGGAATCACGCTTGAGTATGGTGCCAATGGCCGATGCATCAGCCACCTTTGGAGTGGGTAATAGGGGGAAAAGCAAGGGCAAATGGGGTTGGAACAAAGGGGGAAGCAGGGGGCAGTACAAGGCAGCAACGCTCAGCACCATGGGTAAAGGGGGCAAGTGAAATGGGAAGTTAGACGAAATTGACTTTCCTTGGCAGTCCAAGGGCATGGCACGAAAGATATTGTGCCATGGCTGTTGGGATGAGGGGCACGTTTGGCAGCGTTGCCCTTACTGGCCCAAGGGTGGAACTCCTGCCTCCTTAAAGTATGGGGGTCGGTTTCAGGGGGAAAGCACAAGTGGCAAATGAGGAGGAGCAGGAGGATCAGGCAGCCGTAGGGCAGCGGGCAGCAGTAGGGAAGCAGTCGCAAGATGGGTGGTGGATTGATAGTGGGGTCAGCCACAACTTCACCCCCTATACGACCGAATTTAAGAGTAAGCTTTGCCCGCCTGAAATTAGGGGAGTGCGGTTGGGGGATAGAAGGGAGGTTACTGCTAAGGGCATGGGTGAGGTTTTGGTGGTCGATGAAGAGGGTAAAATGCTAAGGCTGCAAAAGGTACACCATGTGCCTGATATGCACATACGTCTCTTATCTGTCCCACATCTCACCTTTAGGGGAGTCACTGTATTGTTTGACAACACACGATGTGTGCCGAAAACAGGGGAACGAGTAGTGACGACATAAGAAAAGGAGGGTGGAAGGGATCATGGGCTGGTGCGGATGCCGCTTCCACTAGCCCAAGGTATTAACGGCAATACTCTTGCAGCTCGCACACTCACCTCACTCTTTCCTCTCACCCTTGCCACCCGTCGACTTGGTCATACCACGCCGATCACACCGCAGCAAGGGCAGCAATGTATTTGGGTTGGATATTGGGGGTGGAGGTACTGATTGCCCTCTGTGTAAATCGTGCTTGTTGGGAAAGTCGGCCAGGAAGGCGCTTCCTCATGCGGCATCAAGAGACCTTGGACCACTAGATGAGGTCCATAGGGACCTATCGGGTCCTGTGCATACACCATCCTTGGGAGGAGCGGTGTATATCCTCAGCCTTATTGATGACTTCACCAGACAGGTTTGGGAGCTTCCACTCCCCAACAATTCGCAAGTGGCACAACAACATAGAGCAGGAGGTTGGGCAAAAGCTGAAGGTGCTTTGCTGCAACAGGGGTGACGAGTTCCTCGGTGAAGCTGAAAGGCCTGAAGAGTGAGTTCCGCATTCGAACTCACCTAACTGTCGCGAACTCGATGGAGAGAAGACTGGGTAGTAGAGAGGTGGCAAAGGACAATGGTGGAGGAGATTCGCACGTTGCTAGTTGAGAACGACCTCCCAGCCCGTCTGTGGGGTGAGGCCTTGATGTGGGTAGTGTGGGTGAAGAATCGGGTCCCACACATTGCATTACCTGTCAACAACATATACGGCTATACATTCATGTTTATTTAAATTATATATGTTTGTTATATATAGCCTAGCTAGGTCAGCTCTTTGAGGAGATAACACTCACTACTTGTATCTCGTCTCTCCTCTTCCTACTCACACTTTTCTCTTGCGATACCTTTACATGGTATAGAGCTAGGTTAGGTTTCGCCAAGCGCCACGCTTCCGCCGTTACTGCAGGTTTTTTTTTGTTCCTCGCACATTTCGCGCTCCATAGAACCCCCCCCCCCCCAGCGTTCCTTCCGTTTCGTACACAGCCAGCCAGCAAGCGCACCAGCTAGCTAGCGCACCAGCCACCTAGCCCGCTCGCCAGTCAGCTCGCACGCCAACCGGCCAGCCAGCTCACCAGCGCTAGCTGCGTCAGCCAGCGCGCCCGCCCTTAGTTCGCCGTTTCGCGCCTGCTGGCCGCCACCAGCTCCTGCTCCCCTCTCGTCTGTCCGCCGGCAGTCGCCAGCCACCTAGTCACCAGCCCAGCTGCCCAACAGCAGCTCGCTCATCGCGAGCTCGCCAGCCTGCCGTTGTGCTGCCAGCTGCCCGCAGCGAACGCGCCGCCCTCTTGCCAGCCAACTGCCGCCAGCTAGCCGCCAGCTGCCAGCAGCCGCCAGCAAGCGCACCGCTGGCTTGCCAGCCAGCAGCCGCCAACAGTCCCATTTCATTTTTGCAACAAATTGATGTTGTTTCGCTGTTACGCCGTCAAGTACACTAAACCCGTAGCAACGCTGTGACAACCTTTGACCGCGGGTCGACCTCAAGTTAGATACTCGCTCCGGAATTTGCCCTAATTAGGGCAAACAATTTATCAAGGTTTTGGGGAAGGGCTAAACCTGAACCCCGAAAGCATGGACTCTGGCCAAATGCCAAACTTACAGATCGATAACCTCCTACTATTGGCATCATTTTACGATACACCTCATATGCTCTATATGGGTATATCGGGTGCTTGAAAGAAGTGTGTTGGTTCGACCTTTTGTATGATGCAATAGAGAACCACGCGGTAGAGAAAGTTCTAATGCGATAGTTTTTTTTGCAAGGAAGTCAATAACTATTCGTTAGTTCGGCAGCAACCATGTTTTCTTTGCCCTTGTTAATTGTATTTTGGATGTATTTAAAGCCCACTTCCCAAGATCCAAGGCCCTTCCAAGTCTCAGAAGATTGAAGAGTGGTAGGTGATTTTTGCCCGATCTGTGATTGGAGGACTAGTCTGTGACGATTTTGCGAGCAGCTCAACGGAAAAATGGGCTCGCGGAGCGCTGAGCGGCCGCACTCCAGTGCAACCACACAAATGCACTACACACGCGAAGGCAAGGATTGAGGCTTCACACCCCCAGCTGAAGGTGGAGGATGGACCCTTGGCAGCTGCAGTTGGAAAACCTCCTCCAGAGGCTAGGAAGGGGGGAGTCAGAAGGTAAGTCAAATACTGTATAAACCTATGGATAGGGATCAATCACAAGTGCCATGACTCTTGAGCAAGACCAATGTATTCATAATACATGGCAACCAAAGATGTACATACACTCTGCACGAGGCAACAATTATGAAAGCTCAGCCTTCGAGGACACATGCAGAAATGTGATGGTGCAAATGCTCTCATTGAGAGTTGAACTCAAGACCTCCCGCTTACTAAACGGGTGCTCTAACCAACTGAGCTATGAGAGCTCGAAAGTTATCTGTATTTGTAATATTTAATAAATTACAATCAACCATGATGTGGGGCAGCAATGTGAAGAAGCCCAGCAACTGCAAGGAAGCTGTCAGAAAAGGAATTAAACCAAGCAAGGTTACAATTTGGAGGAAGAGGAGCTTAGAATAGAAGGCCTTACACCAAGTTGGGAGTGGTCAACTAGCCAAGTGCAATGAGTTGGCCCACAACCATGTGTGTAAGGTTGGAGCCCAACCAAACCCGTTGGTTGAGTTGGCCAGCTCTATTTGGGTTGATTTCCACTCATATGATGAATCAACCCAACCTCACATTATGGTGAAAGGCAACACGACCGCCACCACATGGATCTTCACCATATTGTGAAATGCACGCTCCCAATCGTTGGTTTGCAACATATGGCTCAGACTAACGTTTGTTGGACGAAGGTGCAATAGAGGCTAATATAGCTGACCTTATCACCGTTGTTCTCGGTGCTCAAACTGTGCTTAACATGGAGGGTGTTATCATGTCAAATCGGCTCGCCAACCTTCGCTCCCCTTCGAGACCACATGACCATTGGGCATATGCTCGGTGAGGAACTTGTGCAGGTGCTTGCTTCAGGGGCCGCCGCACGCAGATTCGTAGCCGATGGTGTGCGTGAATCATCTTGGTCGTGCTCTGCACCATGCTTCCGATCTTGGTGATGTCCACCTCCATGGAAACACAACAGGGGCAGGACATCATCAAGCCAACAAAAACTAGGAAACATTGGTATTGCACGCAGAGGCGGGCTTGCCTGAAGGTGCAGAAACTTATCGTGGAATTGGAAGAGGTGAACTCGTAGCGTCTCACGACCTCCTATGTGCTCCAGTCACACTCTGTGGTAGCATGATGGTGATGGGGGAGATGGAAATGAGGTGGAGGATAGCTTTGGCGTACGACTACAAGGGGGTGGCGGAGATGCTCTGTATCTCGAGGAAGGTCTTCAACATAATCTTTTGTAGATTGCAAAACCATTCATGCCATACCGTTGAAATCTACAATGGGTGCTCAATGGTATGGCATGAATGGTTTTGCAATCTACAAAATATTATATTGAAGACCTTCCTCGAGATACAGAGCATCTCCGCCACCCCCTTGAAGTCGTACGCCAAAGCTATCTGTTAGAATACAGGAATGAATAGGAATAAGAGAGAACAAGGGAGATATAGGGTTGGAGTTGTACCCTCTAAGAACATACCCCTATCTAGCCTATAACTTCTACATACAAACATATGTATAAGTTGACACACCCCCTAGGCTAGATAAGGGGTAGTGCTGAGCAAGAAATGCGCAGCTCAGGGTGGCCCTACTAGTCCAACCTCCGAGGCAAGGGTCCGAAGACCAGTCAGCAAGAGTACAAACAAGACAAGAGCAAACCAGGGCGGCACTACTAGTCCGACCACTCGAAGAGAAGCCACAAGGCAAGTCTGGAAGGTAGAAATATAGAGGAGTACAAAATCAAGGTCCTAGCAAGTGAGAGTCTACAAGAACCAGACCAAGCTGCAAACAGTGCCGCTGATGATCTTTAGGCGCAAGCGCCTTAGTAGAGATATCAGCTGTGTTGGCACCAGAGGCCAAGTGTACTACGCGGGCCTGGTGACGCTGCTGCAGCTAGCGCAAGAGGAAGTACCACAGCTAGATGTGCTTTGCTCTGCCCTCAAGTCATGGCTCCTGACACAGGAGGAACATGGCCCTGTTGTCCGCGTACAGAACCGGGGCAGAGCTAGGCCGCTCACCTAAGTCGGCGAGCAAGAAGGTCAGCCTGCGGAGCTCCTGTGCCGCCATGGCACCGTCGTAGATCTCAGCCTCACAGCTAGACTGGGCAACAGACGAGGAGCGGGTGGACCTCCACGAGATGGCACCCGAACCAAGGCTAAAGTAGTAGCCCTGGGAGGACCTGAAGGTCTCAGCGTCGTCTGCCCAAGAAGCGTCTGTGTGCCCAGTAAGGACCACTGGCCTGCGTCCTCCCAGCACTAGCCCCATGCCCGATGTACTCGCTAGATAATGCAAAACCCTCTTAGCGGCCGACCAGTGCTGTGGTCGGTGTCTGCTTGTGGCCACAAAGCAAGCAAGGATGCTAAGAGGGTATGCGAGATCGGGGCGAGTGCAAGTCAACAGGTACATGTAGCAACCCACCAGCTCTGCGTAAGGACCACTGGGCTCTGATGACTCCTCAGGAACTAGAGCTGAGAGCATCTGGTCTACTGGCAGAGGTGTGGGCTGTGCGGAGGAGAACTGAAGACCGAACCTCTGAAGGACCTGGCACACCAAGTGTGACCGTGTAAGAGTGATGGTGCGCGCTGCTCTATCCCTGGAGATCTGCAGGCCAAGGTAGTGGCGCAGCTCTCCTAGGTCACTGCAGATGTGTCTCCTCAGCAGCTCGGCCTTCACAGAGGCCAGCGCGTCTCTGTCTGCAGTAGCGAAGACCAGGTCATCTACGTAGACAAGGATGTAGAATGGAGTCTGGCCAGCACGAACAAAGAGCGAGGGGTCTACAGAGGACGGAAGGAACTGCAGGTCGGCTAGCGTAGCATGCAGCGTATCGTGCTACTCACGGGGCGCTGTCGCAGGCCGTAGACCGGGCGGAGGAGGAGCCACTGGGTCCCAGGAGGGAAGGTACCGGTGAAGCCCTGAGGACGATGCAGGTAGACCTTCTCGTATAGACTGCCCTGAAGAAAAGCAGTGGAGAAGTCGAAGGAGTGGAGCTCATAGTCACGCTGTGCTGCTACATGTAGCAGCGCCCGAAGAGTAGTCATCTTCGGGGTCGGGTCGAAGGTTTGAAAGAAGTCTACCCCCTCGCACTGACTGAAACCTCTAGCCTCGTAGCGCGCCTTGAATACAGGCGGCTCTCTAGGGGGGCGCTTCACCTAGAAGAGCCACCGGCCATCGACTACGTTCACCCTAGGTGGGAGAACTGCGTCAACGTAGGTGCCGATGGATCTCCAAGATGTCGTCTCCTGCTCCATGGCAGCTATCCACTGAGAGGCCCAAGGTCCCGCGGTCACCTCAGCGTAAGTGCGAGGGGTCGGGATGTCAAAGGCGTCTTGGTCACCCTTACGGACTAGCAGCATGGAACAGAGATGGGGAGCAGCCTCTGACAGGAAAGCAAGCTCGTACTGCCTGTCCTCTAGGACGTCACTACCAAGGGCAGGAGCACCCCCGACGGACGGAGGACGGACAGGGTCAGAGACCAGAGCGGTGGCGTAGTCAAGGCGGCGGGTAGAGGCGAAGGCAGCGACAGCAGCGACAAGAGCATCAAGACTCGAGAGTGGAACAGACGGGTCGGGCAAGGACCCAAGGAACACGAGGACGAGCAACACGAAGGTAGTCAAACAGAGGGGGAGGCGCGACATGGAGCGACGTCGGAGGAGGGGATGGCAGGAGGGGAGGACGAGACGCGTGAGTCAAGTGTGAAGGTCAGCGAAGCGGTAGCGGCGGACGAAGGAGGAACAAGGGTAGAGCCTAGGCTAGACAAAGCAAACGGTCCTGCGCCTGACGCAGCAGGGGTGTCTATACTACACACAGGTGCTACGCCTAAGCTAGAGAACTCATGATAATAAGATCCGGGCACACTAGAAGCGTCAGCATACAGCGAATGCAGGGCTGACCTAATCTGATCCATGTCTAATTCAAAAACTGGCACATCATCGCGCAGCAGACCGGGCCAATCAGGGAGGTCCGGGGCCGGGCCGAAGGGGCGACAGAAGAGGTCGTTGAGGCGGCGGAAGCAGCGGGCAGTCGGGTGCGGGCGGCGGCACAAAGTGCCATGGAGGGGCTCGGTCTAGAGCTCGTACTGGCAGCCCACAGCACCGAAGCCGCCGATAGACGCCGAGCTGCGAGGACCACCACCGCGGCCACCACCTCCAGGGGCTCCTGGCCTCTCCGGCGGGAGGCGGGCCCACGGCTGTTGCTGCTGCTGCAACTGCTGCTGCTGTGTCTGCTGCTGCTGCTGCTGCTGCTTCTACTGCTGCGTCTGCTGGGGCTACTGCTGCTCCTGGACACCTGCCCCAGCCCCCTCGTCAGAACCACTGTCTCCGCCACCAGCACCAGCACCACGCCCTCCCTTGGGGTCGTGGCGGCCCCGATGCTTTCGCTGCTACTGCGGGAAGGCCGCCACTGCGGTCTTAGTGACAGGAGCAGATGTAGCGACGGTGGCGGAAACGTCAGCATATGTGCACTTGGAGGGAGCACAGCCCTTAAAGATAGGGACCGCCGCAATACCGCTCGACTGAGCGATAGTGCAGTGGCGAGTCTCTATTTCAGAAAGGGCCGTGGCATAGGCGATCAGGGTGAGGTTCCCAGGATGCTGGCTAAGGAAGTGGTCACGGGCAGTGGCAGGGACTATGCGGTAGAGAAAGTTCTAACGAGATAGTTTTTTTCGTAAGGAAGTCAATAACCATTCGTTAGTTTGGCAACAACCATATTATATTTGCCCATGTTTATTTTATTTTGGATGTATTTAAACCCCACATCCCAAGATCCAAGTGTCAAACATATCCTTTGTGTATTGTTATAGACTATGCAGGGTTTTGCCTTAGAGAGTACAACCCACTAGGTTATATTTCCTTGTATGCCATGGTTCTAGTCATTCGTTAACTTTGATATGGTATTATGAGTAGGTTAGGTCCCCCCCGTCCACCAGTACTTCCGCCGTAGGTCCTAGCCGCCCCGTCGCCCTCTCGCCCGTGCTGGCCCATCCCTAGTGCCCCCCCGTTACCTAGCGCCTAGCTGGCCCCGTCTCCTAGCCGGCGTCGTCTCCCACTCGTCTCACGTCCAGTCTCGCCGTCCCTCTTGTGCTCGTCCTGTCTCTCCGATTTTTTGTTCTCACCCTATGTTGCTTTGTTCCCACGCGTCTCGTCCTCCCCTCCTGCCGTCCCCTTCTCCGACGTCGCTCGCTGTCGTGCCTCCCCCTCTGTCTGACTATCTTCGTGTTGCCCGTCCTCTTGTTCCTCGGGTCCTTGCCTCCCTTGTTACCGACCCGTCTTTTCCTCTCTCGAATCTTGACGCTCTTGTCACTGTTGTCGCTGCCTTTGCCTCTACCCACCACCTTGACTACGCCACCGCTCTGGTCTCGCCGTCCCTCTCATGCTCGTCCTGTCTCTCCGGTTTTTCGTTCTCACCCTATGTTTCTTTTCTCCCACGCGTCTCGTCCTCCCCTCCTGCCATCCCCTCCTTCGACGTCGCTCCATGTCGCGCCTCCCCCTCTGTTTGACTACCTTCGTGTTGCTCGTCCTCGTGTTCCTTGGGTCCTTGCCCGACCCGTCTGTTCCACTCTCGAGTCTTGATGCTCTTGTCGCTGCTGTCGCTGCCTTCGCCTCTACCCGCCGCCTTGACTACGCCACCGCTCTGGTCTCTGACCCTGTCCGTCCTCCGTCCGTCGGGGGTGCTCCTGCCCTTGGTAGTGACGTCCTAGAGGACAGGCAGTACGAGCTTGCTTTCCTGTCAGAGGCTGCTCCCCATCTCTGTTCCATGCTGCTAGTCCGTAAGGGTGACCAAGACGCCTTTGACATCCCGACCCCTCGCACTTACGCTGAGGTGACCGCGGGACCTTGGGCCTCTCAGTGGATAGCTGCCATGGAGCAGGAGACGGCATCTTGGAGATCCACCGGCACCTACGTTGACGCAGTTCTCCCACCTAGGGTGAACGTAGTCGATGGCCGGTGGCTCTTCTAGGTGAAGCGCCCCCCTAGAGAGCCGCCTGTATTCAAGGCGCGCTACGAGGCTAGAGGTTTCAGTCAGTGCGAGGGGGTAGACTTCTTTCAAACCTTCGACCCGACCCCGAAGATGACTACTCTTCGGGCGCTGCTACATGTAGCAGCACAGCGTGACTATGAGCTCCACTCCTTCGACTTCTCCACTGCTTTTCTTCAGGGCAGTCTATACGAGAAGGTCTACCTGCATCGTCCTCAGGGCTTCACCGGTACCTTCCCTCCTGGGACCCAGTGGCTCCTCCTCCGCCCGGTCTACGGCCTGCGACAGCGCCCCGTGAGTAGCACGATACGCTGCATGCTACGCTAGCCGACCTGCAGTTCCTTCCGTCCTCTGTAGACCCCTCGCTCTTTGTTCGTGCTGGCCAGACTCCATTCTACATCCTTGTCTACGTAGATGACCTGGTCTTCGCTACTGCAGACAGAGACGCGCTGGCCTCTGTGAAGGCCGAGCTGCTGAGGAGACACATCTGCAGTGACCTAGGAGAGCTGCGCCACTACCTTGGCCTGCAGATCTCCAGGGATAGAGCAGCGCGCACCATCACTCTTACACGGTCACACTTGGTGTGCCAGGTCCTTCAGAGGTTCGGTCTTCAGTTCTCCTCCGCACAGCCCACACCTCTGCCAGTAGACCAGATGCTCTCAGCTCTAGTTCCTGAGGAGTCATCAGAGCCCAGTGGTCCTTACGCAGAGCTGGTGGGTTGCTACATGTACCTGTTGACTTGCACTCGCCCCGATCTCGCATACCCTCTTAGCATCCTTGCTTGCTTTGTGGCCACAAGCAGACACCGACCACAGCACTGGTCGGCCGCTAAGAGGGTTTTGCATTATCTAGCGAGTACATCGGGCATGGGGCTAGTGCTGGGAGGACGCAGGCCAGTGGTCCTTACTGGGCACACAGACGCTTCTTGGGCAGACGACGCTGAGACCTTCAGGTCCTCCCAGGGCTACTACTTTAGCCTTGGTTCGGGTGCCATCTCGTGGAGGTCCACCCGCTCCTCGTCTGTTGCCCAGTCTAGCTGTGAGGCTGAGATCTACGACGGTGCCATGGCGGCACAGGAGCTCCGCAGGCTGACCTTCTTGCTCGCCGACTTAGGTGAGCGGCCTAGCTCTGCCCCGGTTCTGTACGCGGACAACAGGGCCATGTTCCTCCTGTGTCAGGAGCCATGACTTGAGGGCAGAGCAAAGCACATCTAGCTGTGGTACTTCCTCTTGCGCTAGCTGCAGCAGCGTCACCAGGCCCGCGTAGTACACTTGGCCTCTGGTGCCAACACAGCTGATATCTCTACTAAGGCGCTTGCGCCTAAAGATCATCAGCGGCACTGTTTGCAGCTTGGTCTGGTTCTTGTAGACTCTCACTTGCTAGGACCTTGATTTTGTACTCCTCTATATTTCTACCTTCCAGACTTGCCTTGTGGCTTCTCTTCGAGTGGCCGGACTAGTAGTGCCGCCCTGGTTTGCTCTTGTCTTGTTTGTACTCTTGCTGACTGGTCTTCGGACCCTTGCCTCGGAGGTTGGACTAGTAGGGCCACCCTGAGCTGCGCATTTCTTGCTCAGCACTACCCCTTATCTAGCCTAGGGGGTGTGTCAACTTATACATATGTTTGTATGTAGAAGTTATAGACTAGATAGGGGTATGTTCTTAGAGGGTACAACTCCAACCCTATATCTCCCTTGTTCTCTCTTATTCCTATTCATTCCTGTATTCTAACAGATAGCTTTGGCGTACGACTTCAAGGGGGTGGCGGAGATGCTCTGTATCTCGAGGAAGGTCTTCAATATAATATTTTGTAGATTGCAAAACCATTCATGCCATACCATTGAGCACCCATTGTAGATTTCAACGGTATGGCATGAATGGTTTTGCAATCTACAAAAGATTATGTTGAAGACCTTCCTCGAGATACAGAGCATCTCCGCCACCCCCTTGTAGTCGTACGCCAAAGCTATCCTCCACCTCATTTCCATCTCCCCCATCACCATCATGCTACCACAGAGTGTGACTGGAGCACATAGGAGGTCGTGAGACGCTACGAGTTCACCTCTTCCAATTCCACGATAAGTTTCTGCACCTTCAGGCAAGCCCGCCTCTGCGTGCAATACCAATGTTTCCTAGTTTTTGTTGGCTTGATGATGTCCTGCCCCTGTTGTGTTTCCATGGAGGTGGACATCACCAAGATCGGAAGCATGGTGCAGAGCACGACCAAGATGATTCACGCACACCATCGGCTACGAATCTGCGTGCGGCGGCCCCTGAAGCAAGCACCTGCACAAGTTCCTCACCGAGCATATGCCCAATGGTCATGTGGTCTCGAAGGGGAGCGAAGGTTGGCGAGCCGATTTGACATGATAACACCCTCCATGTTAAGCACAGTTTGAGCACCGAGAACAACGGTGATAAGGTCAGCTATATTAGCCTCTATTGCACCTTCGTCCAACAAACGTTAGTCTGAGCCATATGTTGCAAACCAACGATTGGGAGCGTGCATTTCACAATATGGTGAAGATCCATGTGGTGGCGGTCGTGTTGCCTTTCACCATAATGTGAGGTTGGGTTGATTCATCATATGAGTGGAAATCAACCCAAATAGAGCTGGCCAACTCAACCAACGGGTTTGGTTGGGCTCCAACCTTACACACATGGTTGTGGGCCAACTCATTGCACTTGGCTAGTTGACCACTCCCAACTTGGTGTAAGGCCTTCTATTCTAAGCTCCTCTTCCTCCAAATTGTAACCTTGCTTGGTTTAATTCCTTTTCTGACAGCTTCCTTGCAGTTGCTGGGCTTCTTCACATTGCTGCCCCACATCATGGTTGATTGTAATTTATTAAATATTACAAATACAGATAACTTTCGAGCTCTCATAGCTCAGTTGGTTAGAGCACCCGTTTAGTAAGCGGGAGGTCTTGAGTTCAACTCTCAATGAGAGCATTTGCACCATCACATTTCTGCATGTGTCCTCGAAGGCTGAGCTTTCATAATTGTTGCCTCGTGCAGAGTGTATGTACATCTTTGGTTGCCATGTATTATGAATACATTGGTCTTGCTCAAGAGTCATGGCACTTGTGATTGATCCCTATCCATAGGTTTATACAGTATTTGACTTACCTTCTGACTCCCCCCTTCCTAGCCTCTGGAGGAGGTTTTCCAACTGCAGCTGCCAAGGGTCCATCCTCCACCTTCAGCTGGGGGTGTGAAGCCTCAATCCTTGCCTTCGCGTGTGTAGTGCATTTGTGTGGTTGCACTGGAGTGCGGCCGCTCAGCGCTCCGCGAGCCCATTTTTCCGTTGAGCTGCTCGCAAAATCGTCACAGACTAGTCCTCCAATCACAGATCGGGCAAAAATCACCTACCACTCTTCAATCTTCTGAGACTTGGAAGGGCCTTGGATCTTGGGAAGTGGGCTTTAAATACATCCAAAATACAATTAACAAGGGCAAAGAAAACATGGTTGCTGCCGAACTAACGAATAGTTATTGACTTCCTTGCAAAAAAAACTATCGCATTAGAACTTTCTCTACCGCGTGGTTCTCTATTGCATCATACAAAAGGTCGAACCAACACACTTCTTTCAAGCACCCGATATACCCATATAGAGCATATGAGGTGTATCGTAAAATGATGCCAATAGTAGGAGGTTATCGATCTGTAAGTTTGGCATTTGGCCAGAGTCCATGCTTTCGGGGTTCAGGTTTAGCCCTTCCCCAAAACCTTGATAAATTGTTTGCCCTAATTAGGGCAAATTCCGGAGCGAGTATCTAACTTGAGGTCGACCCGCGGTCAAAGGTTGTCACAGCGTTGCTACGGGTTTAGTGTACTTGACGGCGTAACAGCGAAACAACATCAATTTGTTGCAAAAATGAAATGGGACTGTTGGCGGCTGCTGGCTGGCAAGCCAGCGGTGCGCTTGCTGGCGGCTGCTGGCAGCTGGCGGCTAGCTGGCGGCAGTTGGCTGGCAAGAGGGCGGCGCGTTCGCTGCGGGCAGCTGGCAGCACAACGGCAGGCTGGCGAGCTCGCGATGAGCGAGCTGCTGTTGGGCAGCTGGGCTGGTGACTAGGTGGCTGGCGACTGCCGGCGGACAGACGAGAGGGGAGCAGGAGCTGGTGGCGGCCAGCAGGCGCGAAACGGCGAACTAAGGGCGGGCGCGCTGGCTGACGCAGCTAGCGCTGGTGAGCTGGCTGGCCGGTTGGCGTGCGAGCTGACTGGCGAGCGGGCTAGGTGGCTGGTGCGCTAGCTAGCTGGTGCGCTTGCTGGCTGGCTGTGTACGAAACGGAAGGAACGCTGGGGGGGGGGGGGTTCTATGGAGCGCGAAATGTGCGAGGAACAAAAAAAAACCTGCAGTAACGGCGGAAGCGTGGCGCTTGGCGAAACCTAACCTAGCTCTATACCATGTAAAGGTATCGCAAGAGAAAAGTGTGAGTAGGAAGAGGAGAGACGAGATACAAGTAGTGAGTGTTATCTCCTCAAAGAGCTGACCTAGCTAGGCTATATATAACAAACATATATAATTTAAATAAACATGAATGTATAGCCGTATATGTTGTTGACAGGTAATGCAATGTGTGGGACCCGATTCTTCACCCACACTACCCACATCAAGGCCTCACCCCACAGACGGGCTGGGAGGTCGTTCTCAACTAGCAACGTGCGAATCTCCTCCACCATTGTCCTTTGCCACCTCTCTACTACCCAGTCTTCTCTCCATCGAGTTCGCGACAGTTAGGTGAGTTCGAATGCGGAACTCACTCTTCAGGCCTTTCAGCTTCACCGAGGAACTCGTCACCCCTGTTGCAGCAAAGCACCTTCAGCTTTTGCCCAACCTCCTGCTCTATGCTGTTGTGCCACTTGCGAATTGTTGGGGAGTGGAAGCTCCCAAACCTGTCTGGTGAAGTCATCAATAAGGCTGAGGATATACACCGCTCCTCCCAAGGATGGTGTATGCACAGGACCCGATAGGTCCCTATGGACCTCATCTAGTGGTCCAAGGTCTCTTGATGCCGCATGAGGAAGCGCCTTCCTGGCCGACTTTCCCAACAAGCACGATTTACACAGAGGGCAATCAGTACCTCCACCCCCAATATCCAACCCAAATACATTGCTGCCCTTGCTGCGGTGTGATCGGCGTGGTATGACCAAGTCGACGGGTGGCAAGGGTGAGAGGAAAGAGTGAGGTGAGTGTGCGAGCTGCAAGAGTATTGCCGTTAATACCTTGGGCTAGTGGAAGCGGCATCCGCACCAGCCCATGATCCCTTCCACCCTCCTTTTCTTATGTCGTCACTACTCGTTCCCCTGTTTTCGGCACACATCGTGTGTTGTCAAACAATACAGTGACTCCCCTAAAGGTGAGATGTGGGACAGATAAGAGACGTATGTGCATATCAGGCACATGGTGTACCTTTTGCAGCCTTAGCATTTTACCCTCTTCATCGACCACCAAAACCTCACCCATGCCCTTAGCAGTGACCTCCCTTCTATCCCCCAACCGCACTCCCCTAATTTCAGGCGGGCAAAGCTTACTCTTAAATTCGGTCGTATAGGGGGTGAAGTTGTGGCTGACCCCACTATCAATCCACCACCCATCTTGCGACTGCTTCCCTACTGCTGCCCGCTGCCCTACAGCTGCCTGATCCTCCTGCTCCTCCTCATTTGCCACTTGTGCTTTCCCCCTGAAACCGACCCCCATACTTTAAGGAGGCAGGAGTTCCACCCTTGGGCCAGTAAGGGCAACGCTGCCAAACGTGCCCCTCATCCCAACAGCCATGGCACAATATCTTTCGTGCCATGCCCTTGGACTGCCAAGGAAAGTCAATTTCGTCTAACTTCCCATTTCACTTGCCCCCTTTACCCATGGTGCTGAGCGTTGCTGCCTTGTACTGCCCCCTGCTTCCCCCTTTGTTCCAACCCCATTTGCCCTTGCTTTTCCCCCTATTACCCACTCCAAAGGTGGCTGATGCATCGGCCATTGGCACCATACTCAAGCGTGATTCCTCACAGGGAATCCAGCAACTGATTCTCAATGAGTGTGGCTGAGACATTGTTCAGCACCACCTTCAGCATTTCAAACTTGGAAGGCAAACCCTTGATGACTTTCATCATCTACTTATCCAGCTCCTCCTTCCCTCCAGCAACAAGAGACTTGGACCTAAGGTTCCAGCAAGAGCCCAGTAAGCCGCTACACCCTCTCCCACTTTCAAATGCAAGGAGGACAATTCTTGATACAACGTCATGCGGTTGCATAATCCTCGCTGTGCGTAGAATTCTTGCACGCGCATGTAAGCGTCTGAAGTTCATGCAAGTAAGCGGGTGACACTCCTCGAGCCTCCAGTAGTGGAGACGTTTGTTTTTCCACCAAATTCCAAAACCAAACGAATAAGCTCATCTGGTTATAGGGCGTTGCAGACGTACGCGAACGCCTTCTGATTCTTCTGATCCCAGCTCAATTGTGCGGAGTCTGGTTCCGGTGGTCTCTCTTTTGATTCATCATAGAAACCACTTGAGTCATGTGCGGTGGACCATTGCTCAAATCGAAAGCTCAATGTCCAACAGCCAATCCCAACCAATTTTGGCGCATTCTCAACCTTCACGTCCCCCTTGTCGCTCTCCATCAACGGCGGCGGCGGTGGTGACGGCAGCCGCGTCGGTGGGGGCGGCAGCAGCGGCTGCAGATGTGGCGGCAGCGGCGACAGCCACGGCAGCAATGATGACGATGGCAACTGTGGTGGCGCCGTAGGTGGTGGCACTTCTCCAATTTTTCCTCCAAGCACGGACTGATTTACCACCTCAGACGTTTCTGGCCGTAACATTCCCCTTGGTAGTCAGATTGGAGGACCGCTTATGTTGTGGAGAAGAGGAATTTGAGATCTTTCCAATCCATTCGTGTTCTGCTTTGAAAGTTGACACAGCAACCGAGGACACTTTGTCAAAGTTTCTGGTCCATGATCCGCTCTTAGTCCAGCAGCAATGTTCGGCAGTGAATTTCTCTCAAGTTCGTTGGCCAATCGGCCCGAATCGGGTACTAATGGATGCAATGTTGATGTCTTCTACAAGTGTGTCACACTGGATATAGTTTCTCCAAAGCTCAAATATTCAGAAATGCGCGTTTTACCGATTTTTTGTCGAATTTGTTGTTTCCGCTGAAGTTTGCAGTTTTCTCCCAAAACGCTCAAGGGATGCTTGTGCAGCCAAGGCAAAGTTCTTAGTAATTCGTCTGGAATTTCCAACGGTATGCTGCACATATCCAATGCTCAAAGTTGACGGTGCACCTCCTAGGGCAGAGCTCCCTCTTCGTGTTCTTCCCAATAAATCAGTGCGCGATTCACAAAGATTCCTTTGCGCTCAAGCTCTTCCATGTTCAGGTTCCATGACTATGAATTCCGCAAAAATCTGTCAGCTACTGGGGGTGATGGTTATCTAGCCTCCACCAATAGATTTTACGAGTGTCCCTAATCTCCTGCAATCTAGGTCAAGATCCACTGTTAGTTCGATAGGTCAAGACTCCCCTAGCTCTAATACCATGATAAACGGTTCTAATTCAGGTGGAAGCACAGTAATAGTCTTAGAACCGCTCTAGAGGCTATAAACCATACGAGCTAAGAGTTTCAGCATGAAATAACCCTTAGTGAGTATCCAATCCAAAACTGATCCTCCAACCAAGAGAGAACCCAACCTTTAGGGTTGGTTGGTGGGGCACTACAAATGAGGCACACCATATTTGCCCCCAATCCCAACCAACCCAACCAACCCAACCAACCCAACCAACCCAACCAACCCAACCAACCCAACCAACCCAACCAACCCAACCAATATTGTGACACCTATAATATTGTTCACTTATATGTTTATTGGAGCAACACAACAAGCAGCAATACCAACACCAACAAACAGCAACACCAGCACCACCAGTGCCTCATCTGCCCTCACCCAAACTTGTGCCTCCTCTCCTCCCAATATTGCATGTAGATTTTCCATTCCCAGTGCTGCTACCTTCAGCCTCATCAACACTGCTGCTACTCGCTCACTCCTTTTCTTTGGCGAGTACATGCGACACCCACGTTTGGTGATAGTTTGTTTTAAAATTTGTTGTCTAATCGGTTTTGGCAAACGTGGTTAGATTTCTTCTGTGCTTTTATTCTACTATAGGCACCCGGGTATGTGACCCTAGGGTCTAAATCATACCGTAATCCCCCGGATGTACGCCCCTGCTTTAACTTGACTCATAGGTCGTATCACGTTTCTTTAGTCTCCCCCCCCCCCCTTTTTTTTTGAGGGGATTCGCACGTTGCTAGTTGACAACAACCTCCCAGCCCGCCTATGGGGTGAGGCCTTGATGTGGGTAGTGTGGGTAAAGAATCGGGTCCCACACAGTGCATTACCTACCTTCATCGCTCCGATGGAGGCTTGGTCAGGGATGAAACCGCATGTGGGAGAGACTGGGGTTTGGGGTTGCATGGGGAGTGCTATTCTGCATGGTCAGGAGAAGGGTGGGAAGTTGGATGCACGAGCTGTCATGTGCGTGTGTGTTGGGGTGAGCAAGGGATGGAGAATGCTTGACCCTTCTCTCATGCGTATTCGCATTGCTTGAGATGTTGATTTACTCGAGAGTACGATGTGGAAAGATTTAGAACAGGCCAAGGCATTTGGGGAGATGAAGCAGGATACCTCTCCTGGACTAAGGAGATTCATGCAACGCTGGTGGTTGCCAGATTTACTCGCAGTGCGTGTGACGAGGCATTGACATCCGCTTTGCGGATGGGGATCCGGTGTTTGTGCTAGTGTATGTCAATGATCTCTTGCTGGTCTCTCATCGCTTGGAACTGATTGGCAAGGACAAGCAAACCCTTGCCGTCAAGTATCAGATGAAAAAATTGGGTGAGGTTGTCACGTACCTTGGTGTGGATGTACGTATGTTCCATGAAAGTGGGTGGCTAGAGATTGGGTAGGAGAAGTACTGTATGTTGGGGGTCTTCAGGTAAGGTTTGGTGATGTGCTAGAGGAGACTCATAGGGTGCATACTCCTATGTCTCCAAATCATCTCACCAAAATCAGGAACGGTACTTGGGTGGGCAATGAAGGTGCTCCAGCTGACGTCAAGGTTTACCAGAGTGTCATATGTTGCTTGATGTTTGCTGTGTGACAACTTGTCCTGTTATGTCGTTCACTGTCAACACTCTTGCATAGTTATGTGTTGCATCTAGGCACATTCATATGCGTGCTGCACCGAGAGCACTCAGGTATTCGGTTGACACGACATGTCGTGTTATTAGGAATGACCGCCAGGGTGGAGAAAGGGTTGTTGGGTACACTGACTGGGACTGGGCTGGTGAGAATGACAGCAAAAGCCGCTCTGCTTACATTTTCAAATTGGGTGGAGAGGCTATTAGTTGGTATAGCAAGCAAGACAGTGTCGTTTGCAGCGGCACTAAAGCTGAGTATATGGCATTGTCTGAGAGAGCCAAAGAGGCCATGCTTGCTGACTGAGATGCATGTGGGTAGTGGGGAGGCGATTCCATTGTTTTGTGAGTCTGCTGTCTCCTTTGCCCATAATCCCTTCCTTCATCTACGTACCAAGTAGATTAAGGTGGCTTGGCTGTGCGCGAGCAAAAGCTTGTGGTGCAGTTGATACGTTCTCACCTCCAGGATGCTGATATGATCACCAAAGCCTTTCCGGATTTGAAGCTGATCGAGAACCTTGAGCGCATCGGCATGAGGGAGAAGGTTGCAATGGCCAATGCAACACTTGCTGGAGGAGTTGTGTTCTAATATGAAGTGCTGAGTTTGATTCTTATTGGAGCAAGAGGGAGTGTTGGAATTATAAGCAAGTTTGGGGTGCTGCAATAAACCCATTATAGGTGGCCGGAAAGTTGGGATGCAAACCGTCCGATCGGACTCGGTTGCATTCACTTGAAATTTGTGTCCTGATTGTGTCCTAGTGCCAAGGTCCCTTGTACAGAATTGGGACAGATTTTGTGCAGTTTCTTGGGCACATCATGTCCGAGACACTTTTCTGGGGGATCTATGACCAGGGCCTCAGATTGCAGGCTTTTTACCCTAATTCAGGGTAAAGTCAGGGTATTTTTCATGGGTGGCCCTGATGAGACAGGGATTTTTTTTTTTTTTTTTTTAACACGGGCCTGGAATTTCAGCGTTTTTTTAGAAGTGAACTCTGATCGATCAGCGTGAGTAGTGTAGTGATGCTTGTTTTTCCAGCGTCGTATTGGGGACCGACCCTGATACTACGTGTAATAGCAGATTTTGAGCCCCAAATCCCCCCCCCCCCGTTATTTCTGAATTTCCGCCCCACCCTCCCTGTCAATCACGCCAACTTGATTGTGACTGACCAAGACTGTAATCAGGAAGCTGTGACAATTACTGGGCATGTATTCAGGAACCTGACGGCAAAATAGTAGGGGGTTATCAATTTGGGACCCCTCTTGATCAGCACCCCTTGTGTGTCGAGCAGGCCCCAAAATATCCAGGTGAAATGCCCTGATTATCCTGATTTTAAGGGTAATTTTTTGTGCTAGTCTGATTTTTCAGGGTTTTAGAATTTTAACCCTGATGTAGAAAGTGTTCCTTTCTTTTTACCCTGGCTAAATCCGGGTGTGCGCCCGGCCAACCCTGATACGTCAGGGTGGCCCGAAAATTACCCTTAATGCAAAACAGTCAAGTGCTTTACTCGTGGAGTTTTTTCCTCGTGCACCATCAGCAAATGCCATCCACATTCCTACCACCTGCGGGAGTTTGCCACCCTGCCCCACCCATGCTGTCGAATATTCCCCTCCAGCTGTCCATGCGTCAGCTTCTGTTAGGCCCGCTATTGGTCGCTTTGGCAGCAATATTGCCTAGAACCCAGCCGACGAGAGTTCATTGCATGTGACGCATGAACCGTGCCCTCAGTGCGAGCCTTTCAGTTCCAGCATAGACGGGACTTCGACAGCACACGCTTGAATGCGGCCCGCGTGACTGCACGAGGAATCTCAGCTGGGTGACGATGGCTGGCCCTCCATCCCTTCCATCGACTTCTTTATCCCCCCCAAACCAGACCCCATTTTATCACCCTTCCCTAGGAGTACTCCCTCTCACTAGCTTTCTCGAGTAGAACCAGTAGATGACAGTCGACAATGACGACGAACCCCCTCAGTCCCGTCCTCGTGACGGCCTCAGCATACTGGGGATCTTTCCTCTCAAGCCTCCCACGATCGTACCACTGTCTACTGGAGGTACGGGGCAAGTCTCCCGTGCTTCACAGTCCCCCCCTCCATTGAGGTCTCCTCGTGCAGTCTCGTCGCTGCGCACAGAAACGACGCCAGCGAGGGGGTTGCCTCCTGCTGTCTCGCTGCCCCATGCGGATACGCCACCCTTCAGCTACCCTTTTGAGCCTAGCTCCCGCGAGACGTCTTGGTACGCTCCCGCCGCCCAGCCATGCGCATCCGCAGGTGAAGGTTCCTTGGGCCATGCTACCGAGTCTCCAGTACCTGCCAAGCGTAAGCGCGGTGGATACACGCAGCAGCGTCTCCCCTTTGCGCCTCTGCCTAAGGAACCTCTGATTCCCGTGGCAACACCGCCTCCTCCTCCTCCGCCTCGCAGTACCCCGGGCACCGATGCCGATATGGAGTACGACATCGTCAACCGCCTCTACGTCGATGACTGGTCTCGTCGCTTCCCGTGCATCGTATGAAGAATGGCCGCCTGTCACTAAAGTGCGCGATATGTCTGCAGTACGGCGACGTTTTCAGCAATACAAAATACGGGAGGAAAAGCGATGGTGGACGCGACCTGCAGATTGTCAGCATCCGCAATCATCTCGGAACCCGAGCGCACAAGGACGCTCATCCGGGCCTCCCCGTTTGTCAGCATCTCGATCGATGAAAGCACGGATAGGGTGCATGGCAAGCACCTTTTCTTGTATGCTACTTTCTTCAAGGGGTCGGCCGTCGTGACAGAGTTCGTCACGCTCCTGACCGTCGACCGCACCGACGCGGCTTCCCTCACCGCCGTTCTCGTGCACTACCTCCAGTCATCGAGCTGGATCTGCAGAGGATCGTCGGGGTTGCCACCGATGGAGCCTCCATCATGACTGGCGAGAGGACAGGCGTGGTGGCCCGTCTTCGTGCGTGGATTGAACATCTCTTTTCTGCTCACTGCATTGCTCACAGGTCGGTTTGCTGACATGGTTCAAACACTGAAATCCCCTTGCTACCCATGCATCCTATGTTTAGATTCCATCTCCTTTCCTCCTGCCTTATCATAGGGAGTCGTTGGCAGCGAAGGACGCGGCAAACCTAAATCCGGCGCTGCAGATCGTCGACACCGTCATCTGTGGCTTCGCCGAGTTCGTCGGGCACTCGAACGTACAGCACTCGCATTTCATGAACCTGCAGATGGTTTTTTGCTTCACCAACCTTGAAGCCAAGGGGACATACGCCATCCACTGGCTTGCAAGAGGTGAAGCAGTGCGCCGCTTCGCGGATGTGTTCCCTGCGGTGATTGTCCTGCTTCGAGAAGCCGGGAGCCACCTCTTCAACATCGTGACGTCCTTCAAGTTCCAGTACCTCCTCTACTTCCTCGCCGACGTCCTGGCGGAGCTCAACCACCTCAACCTCCGGTTTCAACAGAGGCAGGTAAGTGGTCTTCAGAGGAACCCTTTTTCATGCTACTGATACTCTACTATTGCTGTGTTTAAACGCAACGTCAAGCCGTGCACATGTTTAGCCGTAACTGGTTAACTCTATGCACATGATCCTATTGCCCCCCCTGTTGGCAAGTGGCCATTACGGTCGTCGCTGCAGTAGTGGCGAACACGTGCAGCCGTATTCAGAGCCGCTACATCAACTATGGTAATGGTCTTCAGTTCGGCAACGGCGACAGCGAGCTCCTCGAGGCGTTTCTCGACCGCCATGGCTCTGCACACAAGAGGCAGCACTGGGTGTCTGGTGTGGACACCGATGGAAACCCCCAGTCCTTTGTCTACACTCTCCATGAGCGACATCTGGACGGTGATGAGACAGGTAGTGACTTGGCGTCGTGCAACGTCATTGCGCGGAAGTACGCTAGTGATCTATATCAGAATTGAAGAATGCTAAAGTAGTAGCCCTGCGAGGACCTGAGGATCTCGGTGTTGTCTGCCCAAGAAGCGTCTGTGTGCCCAGTAAGGACCACTGGCCTGCGTCCTACCAGTACAAACCCCATGCCCGATGTACTTGCGAGATAAAGCAAAACCCTCTTAGCGGCAGACCAGTGCTGAGGTCGGTGTCTGCCCGTGGCTACAAAGCGAGCCAGGATGCGGAGAGAGTATGCGAGATCTGGACGAGTGCAAGTCATTAGGTACATGAGACAACCCACCAGCTCTACAAAAGGACCACTGGGCTCTACTGACTCCTCAAAAACTGGAGCAAAGAGCTTGGGATCTACTGAAAGAGGTTTGGGCTGTGCGGAGGAGAACTGAAGACCGAACCTCTGAAGGACCTGGCGCACCAAGTGTGACTGGGTGAGGGTGATGGTGCGTGCTGCTCTTTCCCTGGAGATCTGCAGGCCAAGGTAGTGGCGCAGCTCTCCTAGGTCAGTGCAGGTGTGTCTCCTCAGTAGCTCAGCCTTCACGAAGGCCAGCGCGGTAGTGTTTGCAGTGGCGAAGACCAGATCGTCTACGTAAACAAGGATGTAGAACGGAGTCTGGCCAGAACAAACGAAGAGCGAGGGGTGCGCAAAGGACGGAAAGAACTGCAGGTCAGCAAGGGTAGCACGCAGCATGTCGTGCCACTCCCGGGGCGCCTGCCGCAAGCCGTAGACTGGGAGACGCAGGAGCCACTGGGTCCCAGGAGGGAAGGTACCAGTTAAGCCCTGAGGGCGGCGCAGGTAGAACTGCTCGTGTAGACTGCCCTGAAGAAACGCAGTGGAGAAGTCGAGGGAGTGTAACTCGTAGTCACGCTGTGCTGCTACGTGTAGCAGTGCCCGAAGAGTAGTCATCTTTGGGGTTGGGGCGAAGGTCTGAAAGAAGTCCACCCCCTCAGCCTCTAGCCACGTATCACACCTTGAACATAGGCGGCTCTCCAGGAGGGCGCCTCACCTTGAAGAACCAGCGGCCATCGACTATGTTCACCCCAGGTGGGGGAACTGTGTCGACGTAAGTGCCGGTGGATCTCCAAGATGCCATCTCCTGCTCCATGGCAGCTATCCACTGAGAGGCTCATGGTCCCGAGGTCGCCTCAGCATAAGTGCGAGGGGTCGGGATGTCAAAAGCATCTGGGTCACCCTCAGGGACTAGCAGCATGGAACAGAGATGGGGAGCAACCTCGGACAGGAAAGCAAGCTTGTACTTGTGGTCCTCCAGGACGTCACTACCGAGGGCAGGAGCACCCCCGACAGACGGAGGACGGGCAGGGACAGAGACCAGAGTGGTAGCGCAGTCAAGGCGGTGGGTGGAGGCAAAGTCAGCGACCGCAGCAACAAGAGCGTCAAGACGCGAGATCGGAACACACGGGTCGGTAACGAGAGAGGCAAGGACCCGAGGAACAGGAGGACGAGCGGCACGAAGGTAGTCAGACAGAGGGGGAGGCGCCACAACAAGGGAGGACAGAGGAGGCGACGGTAGGAGGGGAGGACGAGACGCGTGGGAACGAAGCAACATAGGGTGAGAGCGCGGAACAGGGGAGACTGGGTGAGCACGGGAGGGACGGCGAGATCAGACGTGAGACGGAGGCGCCGGGTCAGGAGACAGAGGAGGGGACACAAGAGGGGAACGAGGGGGAAGACAAGCCGGAGTCGAGTCCGGGGGAGGGAACACAGGGCCATAGACAGGAAGAGGAGGAGACGGCAGGAGAGGCATAGACGCGTGGTCAGGGGACGAAAGGCCGAGCGGGCGAAGGGCTGACACCGGCGGTGACTGCTGCTGCGGCGGCACGACACCGACACCGGGGCCGCAAGCAGCTCCACGGCTACCTCCGGAACACTCCACTCCAGCACCCCCAGAAGGAATACCCCCAGAAGGAACACCCCCAGAGCCCGAAACTCCTCCAGCACCGGTACCACCCCTAGGCCCGCTGGGACAAGCCACGACAGGAGCCCCATGACTGGTACCCACCCCAACGGCATCACCCCTAGAGTCAACAAATTGCTGCTGCGACGGCTGCGGCGATGACGGCTGCGGCAGCTGCGGCTCCGACGACGGAGGCGGCTGCGGAGGCGGCGGAGGAGGGGACACCTGGGGAGGGGCAGGCGGCGAGGACTGCACCGCAGGGCCACCAGAGTCAGCGGAATCCTCAACCGGGGCAACTGACGTAAGGGGGGTGACGTGGGATACATCAGACTGGGCAGGACGGGGAGGGGGAGGGGGAGGGGCAGGGGCAACCAGGGAAGGGTGGACAAGGAACAGGGGGGGAGTAACCGGGGGACCACTGTGGGGAAAGCGGTGGTAGAAGGAGACGGACTCGTCAAAGGTGATGTCGCGGGAGTGAAAAAAACGGTTAGACGGCGGGTGGTAGAAGTGCCAGTCAGACGCGTCAAGGGGGAAACATAGGAAGACACAGGGGAGGGTGCGGGCAGTGAGCTTGTCCGTGCCAGAGGCACGAACGTGAGCAAGGCAGCCCCCGACATGGAACGTAGACGCATCACCATGAGACCCGGACCAAAGGAGGGTCGGCGAAACCTGCGGCTGTTGGGGGTGCGGCCACAGGTTAAGCTGATGAGCAGCATAGCGAACGGCGAACGGCCACAGAAAATGCAGTGCACCGGCATGGATCATGGAGGTACGAGCCACCTCCATGACCAAACCGATGCGTCACTCAGTGACCCCATTCTGCTGCGGGGAGTCTGCCAGGGTGAACGTCTGGGTGATGCCCTCCGCACGACAGAAGCGACCAAGGACACCAGAGGCAAACTTGCCACCACGGTCATAGTGGAGACGCAAGACAGGAAGACCGCTGTGGACACGCGCAGAGACAAGCCACGGGATAAGAACGTCAGGCACGTTCGTCCTTCCGCTCCAGGGGAAACACTGTGGTGTAGCGCATGTAGTCGTCGACAAGCACGAGGAAGTAGCGCTCTCGACGCGGTCCATGGACGGGGGCGGGGCCCTTGACGTCCATGTGCAGGGTCTGTAGTGGTGCGGAAGTGGGGGGGAACGAGGAGGAGTGAGGGGCACGGCGGAGCCGGCCCTCGACACAGGGCGTGCACGGTGGCGCTGGGGAGGAGGGCAACTCGGGGAACGACCCTGGGAGACCTAGGACCAGACCATGCTGAGACATGTGACGCAAACGCGGGAGTGCAGGGTGACCTAGACGGTAGTGCCACAGGAGTGTCAGGTGAGTAAGCGACCGAGACGAGTAGGCCGCAGCAACCTGAGGAGACGCAGCTTCATTAGGAGACGTCCCAACCGGGGGGGGCGCGGTGTCCAGTGTGAACAAGCTGGACACCAGGTCCAGGGGGAACGTGGTGAGAGGAGCACCAGTGGCGGCCTCGGTACAAACAGCGTGCCGCTCGTGACCGGGGAACGTAGTGGTGACGCCAAGGTCCTGGAGGCAGCCGACACCAACTAGGTTCCTGGTGAACGAGGAGATGTGCAGGCCTGTAAGAGAGCCCGAAGGAGCCGCAGGACAGGGAAGGGTGGTGGAACTATGGGCGACTACCGGACCGGAGCAGGGGTCAGCAAGGGAACCTGCGGCAGGAGCAGCAAGTGGCGTCAGCGTAGTGGAGTCGCGGAAAAAACACCGGGAAGCGCCAGAGTCGAGGGTGAAGGAGAGCGCAGCAGTGGCGGCCGGAGTCGAAGCAGCGAGGGAAGAACCAAGGCTAAACAAGCCAGGGGATCCTACGCGTGATGCAGCAGGGGAGGCAAGACTAGACACACCTACACTAGGCAACAAGGGGCAGTACAAACCAGTCACACTAGAGTCATCAGCATACAGCACATACAAGGCAGAGCTAAGCTCATATAAAAAATCGGAACACTACGGCGAAGCAAGCTGTACCAGTCAGGGAGGTCGGGCGACGGGCCGAAGCGAAGACGAAACAGGTCATCCAGGCGACGAAACAGGTCGTCCAGGCGACGAAAACAGCGGACGGGAGTGTGACCGATCTTACCTCAAACGGAGCCACGGCGAGGACCGGTTTGGAGCTGGTACTGACAGCGCCCGTCACCCGAACTGCCACTCAGAGGCACACCACGCGCACGACCACCACGTCCACTGCCACCACCAGTGCCAGGCCACCTGGGCAGGAGACCACTCGCTTGCCTCTGCTGCTGCGGCTGCTGTGACTGCTGCGGCTGCTGCGGCTGCTGCGGCTCGTGCTGAGGCTGCTGCTGCGGCTGGTGCTTGTTTGGCTGCGACGCCTGCGGCTGCTGGGATGGCTGCTCGGCTGCACCGGTCACGGTCCCCTCATCCGCGCTACCACCAGGCGACCCGACTCCACCACCACCTCCACCTGCACCGCCACCCCCACCGCCGCGCCCAGCCTTGGGGCGGCGACCCTTCCCAAGACGGAACTGCGCTGCAGCTGCGGTCTCAACCACAGCAGCGGAACCGTCTGAGAAGGTGCACTTAGCGGGGGCACAACCCTGAAAGATAGGGACCTGCACTGTACCGCTGGTCTGGGCGATAGAACGATGACGGGTCTCTATGGCAGACAGGGTTTCTACAAAGTCAGTGAGGGTGAGATCACCAGGGTGGATGCTAAGAAAGAGATAGTAAGACGGTTAGGGAGGCGGGTGGCAAGCAGGTAGAGGGTAGAGCAGAGGGGCGGCTGAAAGGCTCTAAGTGCAGGCAGAGCGCCAGGTTGCGTCTATCGTGCGCAGGTGAGCGGCCAGGTCAGCGACAGTGGGGAAAGACGCAAGGTCCGGAAAGAGCATCGGTAGGATCAGGCGACCTACAGAGGCAGCGGGCGGGGTGGAATAGCGCTTGACAACAGCATTTAGGAATTCCTGCGCAGTCATGATTGACCTAAAGCAGGGGTGCTCAGACAGGGTGAGGGCATGACTGATCGCAGGCTGCGCGACGGCGTCACGCGACAACCAGACTGAGCGGGCAAGGGCAGCAGCTGCAGCGGACTCACGGTCGGTGGACGAGGGGTCATCGGGCAAGGCAGCAGGGGGGTCAGGGCAGGGAAGCGTACCGTTAAGATGGACCGCCAGGGAGTGGCCATCCTGCCGCTGACCAGTGAGATGACGGCGGAGGTCGACCTGCCACGTGTCAAACTCAAGCGGCTGACCCTCTGCGTCGAAGCGGAGCACGGATTCCGCCATCAGGAGCGATGCAACAGCGGTGCAGCACTGTGCAGTGCGGTGCAGAGCGGTGCAGGGCGGTGCTGTGCGGTGCAATGCAGTGCACGGCAGTGCTGTGCGGTGCAGTGCGGTGCAGTGCGGTACAGGGCGGTGCAATGCGGTGCAGAGCGGTGCGGTGCAGTGCAGTGCGGTGCTGTGCGGTGCTGTGCACTGCAGAGTGGTGAGGGGCGGTGCAGTGCGGTGCTGTATGGTGCTGGAGCCGGCTAGGAACAAGCGCGAGGGGCCGGCTGGAACGGGCGCGGGGCCAACTAGGGGCGGGCGCGGGGGCCGACTAGGAACGGGCGCGGGGCCGGCTAGGAGCGGGCGCGGGAGCCGGCTAGGAACGGGCACGGGGGCGACTAGGAGCGGGCGCGAGCTAGCTAGGGGGAACAGGCGGCTAGGACCTAGGGCGGAAGCGTGGGTGGGCGGTGGGATCTACCTACTCGTGATACCATATCATAATTGAAGAATGATTGAGCATGAGACAGTACAAGGGAATATATGCAAGTGTGTTGTACCCTCTAAGGCACAAACCTATATTGTCTATACTAACATAGTAAGATATGTTTGACAATCTAGTCATCGGCATCAACGACCGCTTCAACGGCCTCTACAACCTTGACGGCACGAAGCTCTTCAAGGTGAAGGCCTACCTCAACAACGGCGACCTGCGCATGGCCCGCTTCAGGCAGTGGCTGAGGCAGCTGGCCGGACTCTGAAGTCAAGCCCCCTGGTAAGTTGTGTGCTCAGTACATGTGTGTTCGCCATGTGAGTTTGCCCAATGTGTTTGCACCTAAAGCACCCATGTCTCACAATCCCCTCTGTTGTTTACTCCTCGTTGTTCCCCTGCAGGTTTCGACTACCAGAAGGCTGTGAGGGAGCTGTGGATGTTCACCAGCACCATGGCCTCGCAGTACAAGGACGATGATTTCTATACCGCACTGACACTCACCCTCGACAACAACGACTGGCAGTGAGGCTACCCCAACATCCTGAGGCTGTGGCAGGCGGTGGCAGTGCTGCCTCTCAGCACTGTCGAGTGCGAGTGTGGGTTCTCTAAACAGAACCTAATCAAGACCTGGGGTCGGGGTAGCCTTGGGGATGACCACTTGGGTGACTTGATGCGATGCAGCTTGCTGGAGTACCAGGTGGATTGGTACGCTGTCATGGCTAACTTCCGTGCAAAGAGGCATCGTCGCCCCACCCGAGACCTTCATGGGGTGAATCTGGCCCCTGCTGCACCTGCTGAGCCCCAGGGAGAGACTCAGCCTCTGGAGGAGCCAGTAGTGGTTGAGTAGGATGGCTTGTTAAGCTGTAGCTAGGGTATATTACTGTTGCATGCTGACATGTAAGTAGCTGTAGGTAGGCTAGCTTAATGAAAGTATGTAATCGTAGGTAGGTAGGCCATGAAGAGATAACTGTGCATGTTAACTGCAATATTAAATTGCACACTTAAGTGTACTGCAATCAGTGAGCGTAAAAAAATACCCTGAACAGACAGGGTGCGAATTTTTTTACGCTGCAGAATCAGACTGGAAAAAGAAGTCACCCCTTACGTCAAGGTGTTTTGCCAGGCAAACCCTGATTCCAAAGTGTGCTCTATAACCAATTTTGGGCCCTGGTGTCCAGGTGCGTTTTTTTAAGTTGGAGCTGGGCAGCAGCCCGCACTGCTCGATACTTAGAACAAACCCATATGGCATATTTGTCGCGACACTGTACCGTACGAATTTCGTTTCGCGTCGCGCGTTGTGGGCTGCACGACGTGGCACGCGATTTTGCCACGTCAAAACGGGCCCCACTTGGTCATCAAGTGGGGCCCCACTTGATTTTCGCCCAGGGAATGCAAGAAAACCAGGAATAGCAGAGGGGGGTCCCTCTTGACCCCCCCTGCAGAAAAAGCCGAGGCCCACGTGGCCTGCGACAGACGTCGCAGGGAGGCTGCACGACGCGTCAGGCTGTCAATATTTTTTCGCCTCGAACTCACATTACCTAATACTCTCGCGCAACCAACAGGATTTGTGCAGTCCTCTTTTGTTTTCGGACAGTTACAAACTTCGGGGCACTTGGACGTTTCGTTTTTTCGCAAGGTTTTGGGATTTTTTTTGCACCCACTCAACAATCAAGAGGGACCCCCCCTCTGCTATTTTGATGTCGGGTTTTAAATTGCGTGTTTTCTGTAGTTGACCCTGTTTATTCAGCACAAAATTTATACAACACCTTGATTGATCAGCGTATTTTTTTTTGCTAGGCCTGAAAAAACAGGGAGCTACGAGGGGGGGACACTGAGCGATCAATGTGCCCAAAACGAATCTGAGGCCCTGTCTATGACCCTTATCCATCTGGGACAGATTTGCGACGCCTAGTTTTTGGTGACGCACATATGGTAACATCTGAAGAAGGGCTATATTGTTAGGAGAGATCACTAAACGGCGGTGTGAATCTCCATAGAGTTCACCAGAAGACGGCAATGTCACTTTGCAGAAGCGTACATTTCTATACCGGTTTGAACATGTAAGCCACCGCTCTCTACGGCTCCGCGACGTTTACTAAGGGCCTCGTGAAATCCAGCCAGGCGAAGATTCAAGGGATTGGTAGGGGCCGTTCGCTGGCAATTTGCCGAGGGGAACGGGAAGGGGAACGGGCGACCAAATCCCGCGCGCATGGAATTTGCGCAGCCAAACCTACGTAATTTTTTTTGTGTGCCCCAGTACTTTGGTAATCATAACATCGCCGGCTCATGATTACGTCGGGCATGACTGCAGGCCTGGATACGACAAACTCGCAGACAGTGGAGAGTGGGGCCCATCAAAAGCCCTGTTAGCCCATCGCACTTTCGTCGAAAATCTAGCGGAGAAAATGCATTTCACACAATTTTGTCAAAACTGCCCATTTGTTTAACATTTCAAAAGGTGGCCAGTTGGATGGGTACAAGCTGGCGCAATTGCGCAGATTGACGGGTATGGCTGGAGGGGAAGTGGCTGTGAGGGACAAGCGTGAGCTGTGGTTTTTTTTTTGGGTTTCGTAAACCTGCCTAGCCAAGAGGCATGCCAATCTTGGCCTGCCTCATACCACAATTTTGCTGTATGAGGTGGCACGGAGTGATGTTGATGTTTGCCTGGCAGCTCTGGGCGGCTGATGGCGGCACTTCGGATTTGGCCTGAGAAGGGGCACGCGATTTGGGGTCATTTGGTTTGGGGAAACCGTACCGATGCGACGATGTCGCATGCTGACGTCATGTTTCGCAAATTGGGCTTGGCGAACCCATGAAGCCTCGTTCGATGCTCCACATGCCTGATTTCCCTCGCCGTGCCGGTGAAAAATCGGCCAGCGAACGGCCCCCTAGAGAGGAACTCGAGATTCCTGAAGGGCCTAATCCCTGGTAAACCTAAATTCGGCATTCTGAACACTCAGCTCTTTTACCACGGGAAACGGATTCCTTGGTTCGGCAAAGAGTAGAGAAGCACAGTGCGATGTGACACACATCTGAACTGATTCGCGTTTCTAACGTGGCGAATAGGGCTGTTCCAGCGACACAGGGGTGTTGATTGGTTTGGTTTCGACTGACAAACCACCTCCTTCAGCGGAGGCGGGAAAATAATCGCGGACAGTTCGCGCGCAAATGCATTGGTTGATGGCGCGTTCGCGGACTGTAGTTTGTGTAACCTATCTCGCCAAAACGGCTGTCGCCAACCAATAGAAGGATACCTAGCCCTTCATCCCCATCAAATTCCAAACCCCTAGTTTCTCCCTTTCAGACGGAGATGGATTCTTCCATTCCATTCCGAATTTCAAGCTTTTGAACTACAGTCCTCCTGGACTCTTCCCGCATTGTGCCTCTGCCAATGCCAGAACCTACCGCGGCGCGCAAATGCTAGACCTGTCCGCGTTGCAAATTTAGAACTTTCCGCGCATCAACTCCCAGACCTGTCCGTCCCAGCCATGACAGTCCTAGAGTCTTGGACTTTTGACGCGACCGCATCGGCGTCGGGATAAGTTCCATTAACATATAAGCTAGCATTCAAAGAGTGGTAGTACCCGTTATCTCGGCTTCGCAGCGCGATACTGACCTGCTACCACGGCGTTGTGCCGGTTCAAAGGCTACTAGCGACACCCTCTTTTTTACAAACCAGGGCGGAAAAGGCCGCGCTATTAACGATGCGTCGTCGGCACCCGATGATTCCAACGTTCGTCTCCGATGCGACGAGAGAGGCGGCTCTGAGGGAGGCGTGGTGGAATCAACCGCTCTCGCCGGACGTTCAGGAGATGCTGACGAGGTGGGAGTACCACGGGGAGAGGGAGGACGAGGGTGGGACAGGAAAAGCGGAGGAGAAGAAAGAAGGGGGAGCAGAGAGAGGGGAAAGTGAGGTACCGCCGGGGAAGCTTCAACTGCTGTGTCGGGCGGACATGGTTCACTACTTGGACGTGAGAGACGGGTGGGAGCTGGAAGAATGCGAGTGTTGCTTCGACCGTGCGGTGAGCTTCCGAGCCCAGCGCGCGCTCAACATGATGAGCCTCGAGGACTTCCGCTTCCAGCTGCACGTGCACCAGCCTGACTCCGTCCCCGCTGCGCCGCCCAACCGACCCTCCAGGGCAATTCTCGAGTACGCCCAGCGGGTACCGGTGGAGGCGCTAGGTGGGGGGGGGCGGGGGGGGGCGCCGCCTTATATACAGTTTCACTGGAAGTGTGAGCGGGCGCCGTTCCTCTGTGCGGAAGGGATGGTTCTGGAGTGGATGGCTGAGCCTCGTGTGGGCGTGCTCATGGACTTGGGGAGGATCAGATCTCGCCTGCCGGCTATTTTGGGTTCTACTGGTGGGGATTCTTCTAAGGAGGCTTCTTCTGCTTCAGCTGCTGCGCCCTCTGCAGCGTGGTCCTGCTGCTGGCGCTGCAGCAGCTGCTGGGCTGCCTACCGCCGTGCTGTCAGCTTCGCTGCTTTTCTCGTTCTTGTAGCGAGGTGCCCTAGAATTGTGACTTTATGGAGGGCTCACATGGACTCGCCCTCTGTGCTTTTCCCGGCCATAGTGGCTGAGCTAGGGGCGGGCTGGCAGCAGGAGGACGATTCGTTCGCGTCCCTCCTGGTGCAGTTGCTCGGGGTGAAGGAGACTGCTGACCTCAAGGAAGGGTTTGGGTTCTTTGTGCAGAATCTGCTGTCAGGCGGCCTTGAGAAGGCCCATGCGGAGGGGAGGGGGGGAACGGAGAGGAAGGGTGCAGAAGGGGGGGGTATCGGGCAAATGGAGGGTGGTGAGGTTATGAGGCACATGGGGTGTTGTGAATGCACGGGGCACATGAGATGTGGTGACTGCATGGGGTACATGGGGGGGGGTGGGGGTGGAGAGCACGTGGTGTTCTCTGAGATGGGGAGCCCTGGAGAGACGTGGGAGCGGGGGATCGAGCGCATGGCGCAGGCCATGACGAGAATGGTGGAGCACCACGAGGCCAGAAGGGGCGTGGGGGCAGAACCAGTGGGCGGAAGGAGCATGGGGGTTGAACCAGGCGCGGGGATGATGGGGAATGCATGGGGAGGTGGGGAACAGGGGCGGGACATGGAGATGGAGCTGATGAGGAGGATAGGGAGCGACTGGGGAGGAGCGCGGCCGGGAGAGGTGGCAGGGCTGGTGGAGCTAAACAGAGGAATGCCCACGATGGGCGGTATGGGGGACATGGGGGGCGGTATGGGGGGGGAGGGGGACGCATTAATGGGGTCGATGGCTGGATGGGCTGATGGGGGAAGTGGAGAGGAAGGGGAAGGCAGCGGTGAGGGGCGGGTGGGTGAGGTGGCGGATGGGAGTGCTGGTGGCGATAGGAATGGCAAGGTTGGGAATTGGAGGGAGACTCTGAAGGGGCCTGTGTGGGAGAGGTATGTGGATGGCATGGCTTGCATTTTAGAGAAGGGAGGGGGGGAGAGGAGGGAGTTCAGGTGCAGCCACTGCAGTGAGGGTAGTAGTAGCAGGAGTTGCGGTGGCAGCAGCTGCAAGGGGAGCAGCAGCAGCAGCAGCAGCAGCAGCAGCAGCAATAGCAGTAGCAACATGAATGGCAGGAATATTCCGGAGGGCATGTATGTGAGTGGCGTGGGTGCCACTGACTTCGCCCTTGCAGTCGCTACAGTGTTCTGCAAGCCCCAGTACTGCAAGGAGGGGCAGGTGTTCCTGCTCGACGGGAACAATGAGATCAAGACGAGGGTGGAGGATGCAGCCATTGAGGAGGCCAGGAGAAGGCTGACAGGAAAACGGCTGAGAAGGGTGAGGGGCGAAGGAGGAATAGGAGGAGGTGGAAGAGCGGGCGCAGCCATTGAGCGGGCTAGAGCAAGGCTGAGAGGGGAGACTGGTGAAAGGGGAGGAGCTCGAGAAAGGCTGGGGGAAGTGAGGGGCGAGGGGGGAGTAGGAGTTGGAGGAGGGGTGGCAGCCGCCACTGCTACAGCAGCACCCAGTGTTGCCACCTCGGCTATCGGCAGCACATCTGTTGGGACTGATTCTCAGACTTCTTCTGGTTATAGTGCCACCCACACCCATTCCCCCACCCAAGGCACTGCTGGATCCAGCGCCAGGCTTGTGCTTCTCAATACGAAGCCTGTGGTCACAGCCGCACCCAAAGCCGCTATGCCTGTCAACACAAACCCTGTGGTTGCTGCTTTCACGTATCGAGCCAGTTGCATCCTGCAGTGGGTTCGGATCTACGGCTCAGATTTCATCTCGGCTAACAAATGCTTCAAAAAGAGCCCACAAGGCAAGGTCCTGCCTATGCGTCATCCACTTCGTGAACTTCCGAGCCTGCTTGTCAGGCTCGGCGCCATCCCCAAGCCTATGAACCAAGGTAGCTTCCCCCTGGAGTGGGAGGAGTGGCCTCAGGGAGAGGGAGCTGCTGCAAAGCTTCCTGATGACCCGAGTGCGAGATGCTTTCGACTGGGGATTGTGAAGGAGAGCGGAACGAGAGACGAGGGCGGGGGGAAGCCATCCAAGCACGCACGGAGATTCGGAGGGGCAGGAAGGGCTACGGGTGGGCGAGGAGGCAGAGGTGGTGGCAGGGGGAGCCGCAGGGGGAGTGACAGGGGGAGTGGAAGTTGGGTGGGGAGGGGCGCAGTGCATGGGGAGGCGCCAGAGAGCCTGGCAGATGCGCTCACAGCTGCAATGGCGCCTCAAAACACAACTCTCCCCATCGTGCGCTGCACAGCAGACGCGGATTTCCTAGTGGAGTTTGCCGGCCGCCTGGTGGTGCCACCCGCGTGCTCCCAGTGCACCACATGCTTCGGCGTATACACCTACTACCTCCCCGCGCTAGCCCTCATCGCCAATTTCGCCTACCAACCGGCCAGCGCCCTCTTCAACCGCTTTGTATCGGTCTTTCCGCCACACTCCCCTGAGTTCAACGAGCTTCTGAGTCTCCTGCATATGGAGCCACTCCCCTCGGACGTCCCTGCCCTGCTAAACCTGCATGTGGTGCGGGAGAGGGCGGAGCAGCTGCCTGTCTTCTTTCTGCTGCATGTGGCGTTCAACTGTCCCAAGGCTATGCTGGGAATAGAGGAGCTCGAGCAGGTGGGGCGGGAGGAGGGGAGGGGATGGGAGTATGGAGAGGGGAGGAACGCTGCAGCGAAGAAAGCTGAGAGGCGAGGGAGGAAGGGAGGCAGGAGGGGAGGCGGGGATGGAAGGGATGGTGGAGGGGAGGTGGTTGGCGAGTGTGGGGAGGTGTGGGAGGAGGTGCGGTCGTGGTGCCTTGCGGTGCTGGTGGCTTGGCGGGCGAGCCTGAGGGTGGTGGGGCCGGGGCTGAGTGCTGCTTGTGAGGGCAGCAAGAGGCTGGGCAAGTCAGGGATGGAGTGGGGTCCTAGGATGTGGCAGAAGGCCGTAGAGACGAGGTATTGTGAAGAGATGCAAGATGGGGGTGGGGCTAGCAGGGGCAGCAGCAGCAGCAGCAGCAGCAGCAGCAGCAGCGGTGGTGGTAGCTGGTGGTGGTGGGGTGGTGGCAGTGCAGGGACGGGCAAGGAGGGGGAGGTGCCGGCTTATCTGAAGCCATGGCCGGGGGGGGTCAATCTGGTGGCATGTCTGCGAGAGATGCTGCTGGGGCAGCCATGTTACCGCCCTCGCTCCCGTGCTGTCTCATCCACCCCTGCTGCTGATAACAAGGCTACTGCGCTGAACAATTCTGCCAGGGACAGTGCAGCAGCAGCTTCCAGGGGGAAAGCCTGTGGCCCTGCAAGTAGTGGGGGGCGTGTGTGCAGTGCCCTGGGATGTGAGAGGCCGGAGGGTGGCGGTGTGAAGCTGAAGAGCTGCGCTGGGTGTGGCAAGGTGGCGTATTGCAGCAGAGACTGCCAAAAGGCTCACTGGCCCTTCCATAAGCTTTCCTGCAAATCGAACTCCAGCAGCAAGGTGAGTGGCTAGGCGAGTGGCAAAGTCTGTGCAAGGTGAATAATTAGAGCAATGACTAGAACTGTGTGGCACGAGAAGGTATCGAATGTTGGGAAGAGGTATACTTAGGATTCTGATGAGGTACGGTCAGTAAGGGGCTCTTACCAAACCCATGTTCTTACCAAACCCATATTCTTACAATATTCATGTGCTTACCATATTCGTGTGCTTACCATATTCATGTGCTTACCATATTCATGTGCTTACCATATTCGTGTGCTTACCATATTCGTGTGCTTACCATATTCATGTGCTTACCATATTCGTGTGCTTACCATATTCATGTGCTTACCATATTCATGTGCTTACCATATTCATGTGCTTACCATATTCATGTGCTTACCATATTCATTGCTTTTTTTTTTTTGTGCTTACCATATTCATGTGCTTACCATATTCGTGTGCTTACCATATTCGTGTGCTTACCATATTCGTGTGCTTACCATATTCGTGTGCTTACCATATTCATGTGCTTACCATATTCATGTGCTTACCATATTCGTGTGCTTACCATATTCGTGTGCTTACCATATTCATGTGCTTACCATATTCATGTGCTTACCATATTCATGTGCTTACCATATTCATGTGCTTACCATATTCGTGTGCTTACCATATTCGTGTGCTTACCATATTCATGTGCTTACCATATTCATGTGCTTACCATATTCGTGTGCTTACCATATTCGTGTGCTTACCATATTCGTGTGCTTACCATATTCATGTGCTTACCATATTCATGTGCTTACCATATTCATGTGCTTACCATATTCGTGTGCTTACCATATTCATGTGCTTACCATATTCATGTGCTTACCATATTCATGTGCTTACCATATTCATGTGCTTACCTAACCCGTGTATTTCTTGCCTTTGGTTGTCCCCATGTGTGCCAGCTGTTGGGAACTTGGCGTATTGGCGTTGGCCTTGTGTGTCTGCTCCTGGTCTCATGGCTGGTATGGCAGCTGTTGGGTTCGCCACGCTTCGCCTCTGCCTGAGGTTGGTGTATGTATATCACTTCACGTGTGTTTTGAGTTTACTCAAAACGCTCATGCCTGAGGTTGTTGTATGTATATCACTTCACAATATGCAGTCGCCCCACCCTTGCCTTTTCTCACCTATCTCTCATGCGGAGACTCCAATGGTCACATCGTTTGTATCAGTCATTTGTCATGAGGGATGTCACACAACAGCCTTGGTGCCTGCACCCAGTGTTGGCCCCTGTTTTCTAAACGTCCTTGTGCATGCAGAAGCCCTCCATCTCTAACTTCTCCAACCATGCATTCCCTCATTGCTGCTGCAGCTTCTGTTTCTGCCTCTTCTTGGACCTACCAGAGCTGGCTTCCTCGACTTCCACCGGTGGCAACATATTGGTCGGGCTGCACGCTCCACTAACTCTGCTTCATGAGATGAGCTTGCTTGCGTGATGAAAGCAAACATCAAACCTGGTTCTACGAATCCACGAATCCTGTACTTTGGTTCTTAGTAAATAATGGTGCCCTATCCTGTCACAGCCTGGCCTCGCAGTTTGACCTGAAAACTTGCATTTTGCAGTTTACATACCGTAGTGTTCCTTCCTTCACAACCTACCCTCCATTGCTGACCAGGAATGGTATCTCACTTCACCGGATTGTGGAATGGTGTGTGTAATCAGCAAGATTGAGAAAATTGTAAGGTTATCAAGAGAATCGATGACTATGGGAAAATGTCGAGAGGTACAAAACTAGGGTTGTACTCGCTAAGAACTAAACTAGCTAGGCTATAAAAAAAAAAACCTAGCTAATCTATAAACCGTATTCCCCCGTATATAACACCCTATGGTATTGTCAAAATTTCATCGAAAATGCGTGTGGGTGTTAACAGTAGGCTGGAAAAATATGAAGCCCATGTCTTATGTAGAATGCAAAATGAATTTGGGCTGTAACAGGCTCTATGAGAAACATGAAACACAATGTAGCTTTTAGCGAGGTTTGGATGAGAGCCACTCACCTCCACTAGGACCAGCCTGTCAATTATGTGTTGGCATTCTGCATCTGTGGCCAATCGGAGTCAGCCGCACCTGCAAACACGCTAGGGAAGCAGCCTCATGTTGCTGACACAGATTCATCGACGGCAAGGGGGGCATTATAGTGCCAGCCTGACATCGATGTGCCAAAGTGCTTCACCAGATTCCTTTAGGGAATCTGGTAGATGGGACCAGCATGCATGGTCCCATCGCGTTTCCAAGACCGTGCGCGACTCGGCTTTGGGGGTTGGCCACGGTTCTTCTCCAACCTCTTCTTGCCGCATCGTCATTCTTGCTCTTCGATCAGCTCGCTCTCTCTCAAAACCTGTCGCAGTGCCCGGGCTCTCTAAAAGAGGCTCGGGCGCTGCTCAATGTCGCCTAGTTAGCACCGACACCTTTTCGTCTAGCATTCGATCCATGGCCGCTCAAGCAGTTAGTGGTGTTGCCTTGTTGCGACCTCATCGCCCTCAGTTTGGGAACCAGACTTTGCTTAGGCCGTTCCCGCCAGTTCCCCCGGCTCCAAGAACTTCTACGGTAGCTCCCGCACTTCCTGCTCCACCTGCCCCGCCTGCACCACCTGCGCCACCTGCTCCTCCTGCCCCACCGGCGCCGCCCGCTCCTCCTGCTCCACCTGGTCATTGGTCGCCAATAGCCACTTGTCCCCCGGAGTGGGACAACGCGTGGCAAGATGACGAGGACGAGCTCTACTGGGAGGAGGCCGCCGACGGCGAGCCTGAACCTCCCCGCCCGCTTCCTCGCATTGTCGTTCCCCGTTTCCCGCAAGCACAACGTCATCCTACCATGCCCAGGGTTAACCGTGATGCTGCACCTCCCTACCCCAGGGTTCGCAGGATGAATCGAAAGCGAGTCGCGCGGACAGCTGCCGAGAAGCTCTACTGGCTGGCGAAGATGGAGGCTGATCCGGATTTGTCCAAGAGCTCTCTCGCTCGCATGGCTGGAGTGCAGCCGTGCCAGATTCGTGACTGGAAGAAAAACAAGGCTCGCCTCACTACTGCTGCTGGTTGCAAGCGTTGTCTCATCGGCTCTGGAAGAAAGTCGAAGTACCCGATGATGGAGCGAGAGATTTACAAGAAGTTTCTTGGACACCGCGCGCGTGGGCTAGCTGTCTCGATCAGCACACTGCAGAAATGGAGCCAGAAGTACATGAGGAAGCACCACCCCGGAGTCGACTGGCGTGCCTCCTCGCGCTGGACGTTCCGGTTCCGCGCCCGCTGGGGATTGACGAAGCGCGTGAAGACAAAGATGGGCCAACGCATGATTGCCGGTAAGCTGTCGTCCCATCTCGTGGTCTTTCCCCTCTTGCCACTCTATTTCCATGCTGCGTTCATGCGACACTTGTTACAGTCGACTGAGTTGCTTCGTGGCCATTTAGCAATGATGCTCTTCTTTCTTGTATCATGTCTTTTGATACTGGCAGACTGTGAAGCCAAGGTTGAGAAATTATGGGAGTTACGTTCGGCAACTCCGCATGCTAAATGAGTACCCCGACGACCTGATCATCAACGCCGATCAGACGCCACTCTTCCTAGAGATGCCGCAGGAAACCACCCTCGAGGTCCGCGGTTCAAGAATGGTTCATGTGCGGACGGCCAGGTACGAGAAGGAGAGATTGACCGTCATGCTGGCAGTCACAGCAAGCGGCAAAAAACTGAAGCCGTATGTCATCTTCAAGTGGAAAACTCTGCCGCGTATCCGAGTCCCACCAGGTAATAATCATTTGTAATTGTTTACGCCTGCGTCCAGTGAACATTCTTTCACCATGATAACGACGACCACTAATTATCTCGATTCATTTGCATGTGCAGGGATTGTCATCAAAGCCCAGGAGAAGGGCTGGATGGACGAGGCGCACGTGAAGGATTGGGTCACCACCGTCCTCGTGCCATTCCTGCGCACCATCCCTGCGAGGCGTGGTGGCTGTCAGAAGGTGCTGGTGGTCCTCGACTCGTACAAGGGACACCTCACTGAGGGAGTGTCTCAGTTGATGCGCCTATTCAAGCTCTCCCCTGCAGTCATTCCCAGTGGATGAACGCCTATCGTACAGCCTTTGAACTTGGCAGCGAACTGCCTCGTCAAGGCGCACGTCCGTCGATCGTACAGTGAGTGGTTTGAAGAGTTAGGCTGCGAGTCAACCACTACTGCTGGTAAGCACCATGTTTTGTTGTCGACGTGTATTCTGTGATTAGTCTTTTGTTGACTCTGGTTCACATGGCTTTCGTTTGCCCCGTTATTTACTCAAGACTAACTATTGTGCTCTGTTTCTGTTTCTGCCTGCCAGGGAACCTGCGCAAGCCACCGGCCGAGCTTGTGCTGCAGTGGATTGCTGACGCGTGGGCCGCGGTGCCAGCAGAACTCATCCGCCGCGCGTTCAAGAAGTGCGGCATCTCCAATGCGACCAACGGCACAGAGGTCGAGGTGATTCTTGCCCACCTGCAGGACGACGCGGAGGTCGAGGTAATGGAGGATGTGCACACCGAAATGGAGGAGACTGGGGCGCAGAAACCCTTCTACAATGTGGAGTACATCGAGCCCAGCGCTGCGCCAGATGTAGAGGACGACAAGCTAGATGTGGAGACTGAGATCGATGCTTCGGCTTCTGCCTCATCCTCTGGAACGCCGCAGGTGGATGTCGCAGGAGCAACAGCAGCAGCAGCAGACTCGTCCCTGGACACGGCAGCACGTGCAACAGCAAAAGCCTCAGCAACAGCAGCAACAGAAGCAGATTTCCCTTCTGGCAAAGTTGACGAGGCCGATGGCGGAGAGATGCCAGCGGCAGAGGTTCTTGCTGGCCTGGCTGCGTCCTGCTGGACTGATGATTTCGACTAAGATGATATTGCCTCCGACGATGAAGATGCAGAGGTGTGGCATGTTGGAGAGGAATATGACAAGGAGGATTGATAGTAGACGTAACTATTGACTAGATGTGATGTCCTGCTATAGAGGCAGTAGAGTACGCCATGTAGGTATAGCTAGAATACGTAGAGTATCCCTGAGGAATTTGCTGCAACTGATGCTCTAACATTAAAAAAAAAGAAGGTTTTGACGTGAAAAAATGATGGAGGGTGTTGTAAGTACAATGCAAGGTCTAAAAAACGGGTGCTCTAAAAAATGTACGATATCATCAGCTATGCCCCGCATATGCCACCCATGGAGTGACTATTTCGGCGGGTGTTATATACGGGGGAATACGGTAAATATAATTGTTGACACACCCCCTAGCCTAGATAGTGGCAGTCCATAACAAGGCAGAGTACACCAGGGCAGTACTACTAGTCTGACCTCTGGTGACGGCAACAAGGCAACTCACGGCAGCACTAGTAGTCTGACCACTAAGACAAGAGGCCACAAGGCCAGTTAGCAAGTGTAGCAAGGCAAGCAGGTATAGAATAACAAGTACAAGCAGGTATAGTATGACTCATGATACAAAGAGCGGTGCTGCTACGGAGACTAGACCAAGCTGAGTACAGAACCGCTGATGGTCATGAGGCGCAATTGCCTTGGTGAAGATATCAGCGGTGTTGGCCTCTGAGCCAACTGTACCACACGAGCGACTGCGATGCTGCAGCTCACGCAGCAGGCAGTACCACAGCTAGATGTGCTTCTCCCTGCCCTCAAGTCGGGTCTCCTGACACAGGAGAATCATGGCCTTGTTGTAAGAAAACTGGACCGGGCAGACCTAGGCTGCTCACCTAAGTCTGTAAGCAAGAACGCCAGCCAGCGGACTCCTGAGCGGCCGTGGCCCCAGCGTAGACCTCTACCTCACAACTGGACTGAGCTACAGACAACGACCTAGTGGACCTCTACGAGACTGCACCAGCACCAAGACTAAAACAGTAGCCCTGAGACGACCTGAGTGTCTCCAAGTCGTCAGCCCACGACGCATCTGTGTGTCCAGTGAGCACCACTGGCTTCCGTCCTCCTAGCACAAGCCCCAGTCTATATGTACTCGCCAGATACCGCAGTAACCTCTTGGCAGCCGACCAGTGGACTGGTCGATGCCTGCTAATCGTGACAAAGCGAGCCAGGAGACTGAGAGTGTACACTAGATCTGGTCGAGTGCAGGTCATCAGGTACATGAGGCACCTCACTAGCTCTGTGTATGGACCACTAGCCTCGACCGGCTTAGTCGGAACAGTAGCAGAGAGCTTGTGATCCACGGATAGAGGGGTGGGCTGTGCTGAAGAGAACTGGAGACTAAACCTCTGGACAATTTGCTGCACCATATGGGAATGGGAGAGTGTGATCGTGCGAGCGGCACGGTCACGAGAGATCTCCAAGCCCAGATAGTGCCTCAGCTCTCCCAAGTCTGTACAGGTGTGTCTCTTAAGTAAGTCGGCCTTCAGTAAGGCCAGTGCGACTCTGTCAAGAGTAGCAAAGATAAGATCGTCTACAAAAAGTAGGATGTAGAACGGTGTCTAGCCCGTGAGAACAAAGAAGCAGAGGACGAAAAGAATTGTAGCTCAACAAGAGTGGTGCGAAGCGTGTCGTGAAACTTACGGGGTGCCTGACGAAGGCCGTAGACAGGACGGTGCAGAATCCACTCGGTCCTAGGTGAGAAGGACCCAGTGAAGCCTAGAGGGCGCCAGAGGTAGATCTACTCATGAAGACTTCCCTGCAGGAACGCTGTGGAGAAGTCAAGTGAGTGAAGCTCGTAGTCAGGCTGTGCGGCTATGTGAAGGACCCGAAGTGTAGTCATTTTCGGGGTCGGGGAGAAGGTCTGGAAGAAGTCCACACCCTTATGCTGATTGAAGCCTCTAGCCACGTAACGTGCCTTGAACTTCGGCATCTCTCCAGGTGCGCGCTTCACCCTGTAGATCCACATGCCATCGACTATGTTCGCCTCAGGCGGGGGAACAACATCTATGTAAGCGCCTGTGGATCTGTAGGATGCCATCTCAGCCTCCATGGCCTGTATCCACTGGGCTGCCCAGGGCCCCGATACCCCCTCAGTGTAAGAGCGCGGCACAGGGATCTTGAGAGCGTCTGGGTCGCCCTCTGGGGATACAAGCATGGAGCAAAGTTGGGGTACACTGGCAACAAGGTAGGCCAACTCTAGCACGTCACTGCCAAAGGTAGGTGCACCCCCGACGGACGGAGGACAGGCAGTACCAGAGACCAGAGCGGTAGCGTGGCTAGCAGCAAAGTCGGTGGCTAGCAGCTAAGTCAGTGATAGCAGCGACAAGCGCAGAGACAGACTGAGGAGGAGTAGTAGGGCCAGTGACAAGCGGCGCAAGCAGGCGCGAGAGGACTGGACAAGCAGTGCGAGCAGCGTCGGAGCGAGGAGAGGGGGACGACGGGAGCGACGACGAGGGAGGCAATGGGAGGACTGTGACTATAGGAGCACGTGAATGAAGGACCAGAGACAGCATGAGAACCAGAGGGACGACGGAACCAGTGGTGAAGAACTGGGGACTAGGGACAAGGGGGAACGGGAGACAAGTCCGGGGATGGAGGAGAGCGGGGGGGAAAACGAGCGGGAGAGGAGTCCCGGAGAGGGAACAATGGGCCATAAATAGGGTAACGCACCGGAGGAGGGATGGGCAGTCGGTCAGGGGAACCGGATGCAAGATCAAGGAGGCGAAGAGCAGACTGCGGCTGCTCCTGCTGCTATGGCAGCACTTGCTGCTGCAGTAGCAGCAGCTACTGCTGCTACTGCTGCTGCTGCTGCTGCTGCTCCCTGTCCTCTCCAGGACCTCCAGTTGCACCTCGGCTACCACCGGCACTCCCCGAAACAACACCCCCAAGACTAGCACCCTCGGATGTACCACCCACAGAACCAGCACCCCCAAAGTCAGCACCCCAAGAACGCGCACCACCAGAGCCAGCACTCCCAACACCAACCCCACCATCACCAGCATCCCAACACCTGCACCGCCAATACCAGCACCCCCAGAACCAGCAGCCCCAGAGCCCACTGCTCCCGACTGCTGCTACTTCTGCGGCCGCTGAGTCTGCTACGGCAACGGCTGCTGCTGCTGAGGCAAAGGAGGAGGCGGCTGAGGTGCCTGTAGTACCGAGGTTGGGGGAGGCGCCACAGGGACAGCACGCGCCCCCCCAAGAGCTAGGTCCCCAGAGTTGGCTGACTCCACCACGGGCCCAACCGACAAGAACTGAGTGGTGTGGGAGACACCAGACTGGGTCGGCCGGGGTGGGAGGGATGCGGTAGGCGGGGTAGGGACAAGGACGAGAGGAGGAGGAGGCACAGGAGCACTGCAGTTTGGAAAGCGCCGGTAGTAGAGGAGCGTCTTGTCGAACGCAACGTCACGAGAGCGGTAGAAGCAGTGGTGTGCTGGGTGGTAGAACAGCCAGTCAAGGGCGTCAAGCGGAAACCCCAGGAAGACACGAGGAAGGGTGCGGGCTGAGAGCTTGTCCGCGCGAGTGTCGTGGACGTGAGCAAGGCTGCCCCAGATGTGGAACGTAGACGCGTCATTAGGAGACCCCCCCCAGAGAAGGGTCGGCGAAACTTGTGGCTGCTGGGAGCATGGCTACAGGTTAAGCTCGTGAGCAGCGTAGCGCATGGCGAAGGACCACAGAAAATGGGGTGCACCGGCGTGGACCATGGAGGTGTGGGCTACCTCCATGACCATGCCGATGCGTCGCTCAGCAACCCTATTCTGTTGTGGGGAGTACGACAGTGTGTACATCTGGCGGATGCCCTCCGCACGATAAAACTCTCCTAGAGTGCCCGAGGTGAACTCATCACCGCGGTCAGAGTGTAAGCGACCTACCGGCAGGCGGTGGTGGGTGCGAACGGCAAGAAGCCACGGGAGGAGAACGGTGGGCACGTCTGCCTTCCGCTCCAACAGGAACACTGTGGTGAACTGCGAGAAGTTGTCAACGACGACTAAAAAAGTGGCGCTCCCGACTAAGACCATGGATTGGGGTAGGGCCCTAGACGACCATGTGTAGTGTTTGTAGCGAAGCTGTGGTAGGAGCAAACGCGGAGGTGTAAGGAGCGGCATGCTTCCGGCCCTCGACGTAGCAGGTACACAGTGGCGTTAAGGACGGAGGCTGGGCAGGGAGCGACACAGGGAGACTAGTGACTAGACTGTGCTGGGACATATGCCTACCACGTGGTAGTGCAAGATGACCAAAGCAGTCGTGCCCTAGAAGGTTTGGGTGGTCTCGTGAGCGAAAGGAGCAGGATGCGACGACCTTGGTAGACGCAGCAGCCGCCGGGGGCTTAGTGTGCAGTGTAAAAAGACCTGACCCTAAATCATGCTCAAAAGTGGCTAAGTGTCGACCATTGGCTGTGTGTGTGCAAACGACGTGTCTCTCGCGGCCAGGGAACGTTGTGGTGACGCCTCGGTCCTGGAGGTGACGACACCCACTAGGTTCCTAGAAAACGAGGGAATGTGCAGACTGGTGAGGGAGCTGGAGGGGACAGCTGGTCAGGGGAGTGTGGTCGTGCTACGTGCGACAGCTGTGGCGCAGGATTCGGCTAGTGCGATGCATACAGGCGCAAAAAGTTGGGTGAGAGCAGTACTGTCTAAAAAAAAAGCAACGAGAGGCGCCAGAGTCTAGGACAAATGAGAGGGCCGACATGGCGGGGCCCAGTGAAGAGTCTCTAACAGGTCCTACGCTTGACACAGCAGGGGAGTCTACGCCTGATGCAACAAGGGATCCTAGACTACACAGAGTAGTAGCTCATAGGCTACAAACAGCAGGATAATAAGAACCAGCAACACTAGAAGCATCAGAATACAGAGGATACAAGGCGTGATTGATCTAAATAATATCTATATCAAAGATAGGAACCCCACGACGAAGTAAGACAGGCTAGAGGCGTACCTGCACCAGCGGGCCGAACTGACGACGGTAGAGGTCGTCCAGGCAGCGGAAGCAGCGAGCGGCGGTGTGCCCGGCACGCTCGCACACCTGGCCCACCTGCGGGCAGTCAGCAGCTGGTACGTGCAGGTCACCGCGCCACCAGAACCACTAGTAGCCTGACTCACAGAAGAGCCATGCAACCCCTAGGGCACCGACTGCCCTATGCCCCAACCCCCACGGCCTCCACCACGACCACCACCCCCAGAGCCTGTCGTCCCCCACAGCAGCTGCGGCTGCTGCTGCTGCAGCGACTGCTACAGCGACTGCTGCTGCTGCTGCTGCTGCTGCTGCTGCTGCTGCTGCTGCTGCTGCTGCTGCTGGGGCTGCTGGGGCTGCTGCTGCTGCTGCTGCTGCTGCTGCTGCTGCTGCTGCTGCTAGGGCTGCTGCGCAGTCCCCGACTCTGACTGACCACCCTCTCCGTCCGCACCCGCACCCCCTCGACCCGCTGCTGTCGACCCCCACGACCCTTGCCCCGCTTGCCCTTGCCCTTGCCGCCAGAGGAGGGGCCGGGGGCAGAGGCAGCCGCTGCAGTCTCGGCTACAGAGGCGGAGGCAGGGACTATCACTGGGGAGGGAGCGCTGCCCTGAAAGATAGGGACTGCCGACGTGCCAATGGAACTAACAATGGCACGGAGGAAGTCATCTACCTCAGTCAGGTAGGTAGAGAAGAGATCAAGGGTGAGCTTAGAGGGGTGACGAGCGAAGAGCGCGTCGCAGGCAGGGGCAATGTGGTCAGGGAGGCGGATGACAAGGAAGTAGATAGTGGTGAAGAGGGGGGGCGGGGCGAGCGCTAGCTGGGCCTCAGTGCAGGCCGCACGCCAGCGGGCCTCGAGGGAGCGCAGGTGCTCAACTAAGTCTGCTACAGTGGTGCATAACGTCAGGTGAGGGTGGAAGAAAGGGAGGAGGAGATGACCAAGAGTGGCAGACAACGGGGTGGAGTACCTAGTAAGGATAGCCATCCAATGGGTACGTGCTGATGCTGCACTCACAAAGTGGTAGTGCTCGTCAACCGGCAGGCACCTGAGGGTGGCGACACGACCATTGGCATCACGGGACGCCCAGACAGAGTAGGCAGAACGAGCAGCAGTGTGCATAGCCTGCTGCGCAGATGTTGCGTTAGTAGCAAGAGCGCCTGGGCGGGGGAAAGAACAGAGCTCACCAGTGATGTGAACGTCCAGGGACTCGTTGTCGACGCGCTGGCTCGTAAGCTGCAGGAGAGCCGTCTCCTGCCATGCGGCGAAACCGACCGCCCGCCCCTCCCCATCAAGGCGCAGGACAAAGACACTGGGCGACGCCATGCAAGTGGCTGTGGTGGTAGCTGCGGCCGTGAAGACGGAGGTTGCAGAGGCAGGGACAGCGGCGGCGACAGGTGCTACAGGGGCAGCAGGGACAGGTGCTGCAGTGGGAGCCGGTGGCAGAGGCGGTTGCAGGCTGGTGGCAGGGTGGCGACGGTAGCGGGTCAGTGGCGCCCTGGCTGACGGGGGCGACCGCGCGGCTGCAGGCTAGCTGTGGGAGCGGTGGCAAAAGCGGCCACAGCTGGCAGCTGCAGCGGCAGTGGCGGCAGCGGTGGCAGCGGTAGCGGCAGCAGCGGCAGTGGCTGCAGTGGCAGTAGCAGTTGAAGCAGCGGCAGCGGCAGCCGCAGCAGCGGCAGTGGCAGCAGTGGCTGCGGCAGTGGCAGCGGCGGCAGCGGATGTGGCAGCAGTGGCAGCGGCAGTGGCGGCAGCGACTGCATTAGGGGCAGCGGCGGCAGCGACTGCAGTAGGGGCAGTGGCGGCAGCGCAAGCGGTGGGAGCGGTAGCTGCAGCAGCGGCAGTGGCGGCAACGGCTGCGGCAGGGGTAGTGGGCGGCAGCACAAGCGGCCGCAGCAATAGCGGCAGTGGCAGCAGTGGCAGTGGCGGCTGTAGTGGCGGCGGCTGTCTGGCGACTAGCTGGCAGCAGCTGCTGGCGGCAAGTTGGTGGACGCGGCTGGCAACGAGCTGGCGAGCTCTGCTGGCGGCAAGCACGCGAGCTCTGCTGGCAGCGAGGTGGCGAGCTGTGCTGGCGGCTAGCTGGCGAGCTCTGCTGGCGGCGAGCTGGCGAGCTTTGCTGTCGGAGTTGGCAAGCTTTGCTGGCAGCTAGCCGGGAGCTCTGCTGGCGGCGAGCTAGCGAACTCTGCAGGCGAGCTGGAGGTGTGGGGAAAAGAAAAAACTTTACACTAGCGGAAGCGTGAGATGCGGAAACTACCTAGCTCTATACCATGTTAGGTTATCGAGAGAATCAATGACTAAGGGAAAATGTCGAGAGGTACAAAACTAGGGTTGTACTTGTAAGAACTAAACTAGCTAGGCTATAAACAAATATGACCTACCTAATCGGTATAAATATATTTGTTGACAAAAATGAGTAGTATTGGGAATGTGACAGCCAATCTGCATCATGTAATTTGAATGGCGTTCGTAACCTGACAGCACTGGTAACAAATGGAGATCCCTTATTACGGCGCTCTACAACATGTACGCCTGATAGCCTCGTGTTGGTTGTCATTAACCGTGAACCAGTCTTATTCGCCTTACCGTATACACTCTTTTATAGCCGCATATGTGCTTATAATTGAACCCCTTGCAAAATCACATGGGCTTTTGAAAGTTTTGAAGGCACCAAACGGTAGCTATTTGAATTTCTCTTCGAATCGGATTAAGCCAAACACATATGGGGGTCGTGTTGATGGATTTTGTAGAGTTGGATTGGGACTGTCCCGCCAGTAAATCCTTGCTGGAATCTAGCCAATCCGAGCCGAAATCGAGTGAATTGGCTGAGCGAAAGCTGCACGCCTATCTCGCGAGGTTTTGGGAGGGCTGTGGGAGGTATTCTCAGAGTACGGAAGTGACTAGAACAAGGAGATACATGTGACATATAGGGTTGGTGTTGTACCCTCTAAGAACACAAACCTATCTAGCCTATAACTTCTATGTAAAAGCATTTGCATAAGTTGACACACCCCCTAGGCTAGATAAGGGGCAGTGCCTAGCAAGAAACTTGAAGCTCAGGGCGGCACTACTAGTCCAATCACTAAGGCAGGGGTCCAAAGACCTGTCAGCAAGAGTACAAACCAAACAAGAGTAACTCAAGGCAGCACTATTAGTCCTGTCACTGAGACAAGAGCCACAAGGCCAGTCAAGATAATATAAGAAGTAGTACACAAGTCAGGTTCTTAGCAAGTGAGGAGCTACTTGAACTAGACCAGGCTGTAAGCAATACCGTTGATGATCTTTAGGCGCAAGCGCCATAGTAAAGATATCTGCTGCGTTAGCATCGGAGGCTAAGTGTACTACGCATGCCTGGCCGCGTTGCTCTAGCTCGCACAGGAGGAAGTGCTGGAGTTGGATGTGCTTTGCTCTGCCCTCTAGTTGAGGCTCCTGAGATAGAAGGATCATGGCCCTGTTGTCAGCGTACAGGACTAGGGCACAACTAGGCCGCTCACCTAAGTCAGTGAGCAGGAACGTCAGCCAGCGCAGCTCCTGTGCCGTCATGGCACCAGCGTAGATCTCAGCCTCACAGCAACAGACAACGAGCGGGTGGACCTCCACAAGATGGCGCCTATACCAAGGCTAAAGTAGTAGCCATGGGAGGACCTATGCGTCTCATCGTCATCCACCCACGAAGCGTCTGTGTGCCTTGTGAGAACCACTGGACTGCGTCCACCTAGCACTAGCCCCATGCATATTTTACTTGCTAGATAACGCAACACCCTCTTAGCTGCCGACTAGTGCTGGGGTCAGTGTTTGCCTGTCGCAACAAAGTGAGCGAGGATACTGAGAGGGTATGCGAGATCTGGACGAGTGCAAGTCATCAGATACATAAGACAACCCACAAGCTCTACGTACTGACCACTGAACTCGACGAGCTGAGTGCATGTTTTCGATAGTCAGAAGGGTGGGCTGTGCAGAGGAAAACTGAAAGTCGAACCTCTAAAGGACTTGGTGCACCAAGTGTGACTGTGTGAGATGTTATAATCACAATAGGCTCAGATGTGCCTAAAATGAGAGAAATTGTGCACAGTCAGAATTCCGTCAGACAGCTTCAAATGTTGATTTCGATCTGATATGTGCCTCAAACTATAATCTGTAAATTGTATCTGGAGCGCGTTGCTGTCGCCTATCAGCAGCAAGTTGAATCATAAAATTCCATGGCGATTTGAAGACGCTATGGCGGTTTGACTGGCAGGAGGTACAGCAGCCACTATAGTCTTAGGAGTACAAAAAATTAGGAAGAAGAATCCAAGATGGAGATGGTTCCCAGCCTCTACATACCCCAAGAGCCGAGGTCCAGGTTGGTGATACACCACCACAGAGTCCCCAACCATGAAGAGTCTCGAAACAAACCCTCCAAGGGGCTACACCAAGTGCAATGTAACACTACACGAAGTAGCGTTACTATTTTCACAATTTAATATTTATCCGTGTCCCTTGGGCTTGAAATCTTGAGCTCTTGGTCTTGGTTCTGCAAGATAAATTCTTCTTGAGTTGATGGGGGCTTGCTGCACACACCTGTGATGCGATGGACACTTCACACTCGACAAAATAGAAAAAACACATGCGACACGCAAACGACGACTTGACATGCGAGTTGTAAAAACTCGCTAATGTCTTGACCGACACAAACCACATTGTGATACACCATCCAAACACACACACAAGCACTAGATAGCAATGACATAGACTCACAATTCATTCCATGCCATGCATGCACACACACAAACAAGGACGACAAGCCGAGTGCAAGCCATAGGGTTGCACCAACATGAGAGTGATGGTGCGTGCTGCTCTGTCCCTGGAGATCTGCAGCACAAGGTAGCGGCGCTACTCTTCTAGGTCAGTGTTGTTGTGTCTCCTCAGCAGCTCGACCTCCACTGAGGCCAGTGCGTCTCTGTCTGCAGTAGTGAAGACCAGGTCATCTACGTAGACTAGGATGTAGAGCGGAGTCTGGCCTGAGCAAACGAAGAGCGATAGGTCACCAAAGGACGAAAGGAATTGAAGGTCTGCAGTGTAGCCCGCAGCGTGTCGTGCCACTCTTGGGGCGCCTGTCGCAGACCGTAAACCGGGCGCAGGAGGAACCACTGGGTCACAGGGTGGAAAGAGCCAGAGAATCCTGGCAAATAACGGAGGTAGATCTGCTCGTGCAGACTGCCCTGGAAGAACGCTGTGGAGAAGTTTAATGAATGAAGCTCGTAGTTGCACTGTGCTGCTACATGAAGCAACGCCCGAAGAGTGGTCATCTTTAGGGTCGGGGCGAAGATCTGAACGATGTCCACGCCCTCGCACTGACTGAAACCTCTAGCAACATAAAGCACCTTGAACACCTGCGGCTCTCCTGGAGGGCGCTTCACCTTGAAGAGCCACTGGCCATCGATTATGTTTGCCCCAGGTGGGGGAACTTTGTTGACGTAGGTGCCGGTGGATCTCAAAGATGCCATCTCTGTGTCCATGACAGGTATCCACTGAGAGGCCCATGGTCCGAAGTCGCCTCAGCGTAGGTGCGAGGGTTTGGGATGTCAAGAGCATCTGGGTCACCCTCAGGGGCTAGCAGCATGGAGCAGAGACGAGGAGTGGCCTCGGGCAGGAAAGCTAGCTCGTACTGGCTGTCCTCTAGGACGTCATTGCCAAGGTCAGGTGCACCCCCAACGGACAATGGATGGGCAGGGTCAGGGACCTGGGCAGTGGCGTAGTCAAGGCGGCTAGTAGAGGGAAAGTCAGCGACAGGAGCGAGAAGAGTGTTGAGACTGGAGACAAGAAACAACAGGAATGGTAATAAGACAGGCGAGGACACGAGGAAGAAGAGGGCAAGCAGCATGGAGAAGGTCAGAGAAAGGAGGCGGGAAGACAGCGAGAGACGACTGGGGAGCCGACTGGAGAAGAGGTTGGGGAGGAGTACAATTTGAGTGAGAATGGAGAGACATAGGGTGAACACTAAGAGCGGGAGAGACGGGACAAGCACGAGAGGGGCGGTGAGACCACCAGCGAGAGGGGGGCGTGGGGTTAGGAGACAAGGGAAGGGATACAGGAGGAGAACGAGGGGGGAAACGAGCTAGGAACGAATCCAGCGGAGGGAACACGGGGCCGTAGACAAGAGGAAGCGGCGCTGGGGGAGGTGTGGGCGGTCAGTCAAGAGAGGGAAGACAAAGGAGATGAAGGGCGAAAACTGGCGGCAAATGCTGCTGCTGCTGCGGCTGCTACAGCTGCTGTTGGTGTTCCGCGCCCACACCAGGACCTCCCGCCGCACCACGGATACCCCAAGTACTCACCACGACAACACCCCCATGACTAGCACCCCGAGAACTAGAACCCTCTCTAGAACCCGCGCCACCCCCAGGACCGCCGGGACTCGCCACGAAGGCACCCCCAGGTTTAGCACCCCCAGAACGAGCATCCCCCTGAGATCCAGCACCCAAAACGCCAACACCCCCAGATCCAACTGACCCCTACTTCTGCTGCGGCTGCTGCTGCTGCTGCTGTGGCGGAAGTGGCGACTGTGGCTGTGGTTGCGGCTGCAGCTCCGACTACTGCTGCTGCGGCGGCGAAGGAGACACTGGTGCCGAGGGTGTAGGAGCAGCAGAAACAGGTGGCGAACACCGAGCCTCAGGGCCCCCGGAGTCAGCAGACTCCTCCGCTGGTCCAACCAAAGAAAGGGGAGTGACGCAGGCAGTGAGCTTGTCCGCACGAGAGTCACGGAGGTAAGCTAGGCAGCCCCAGACGTGAAACGCAGACGCGGCACCAGGAAACCCCCTACGTCTAAGAACACATACCTATTCTAGCCGATAACCATTACATGCAAATGTATGTAAAAGTTGACACACTCCCTAGGCTAGATAAGGGGTAGTGCTGAGAAAGAAGCACACAGCTCAGGGTGGCACTACTAGTACAACCTCTGAGACAGGGGCCAAAGACCAGTCAGCAAGAGTACAAACAAGACAAGAGCAAACAAGGGCGGCACTACTAGACCGGCAACTGGAAGGAAAGCCACAAGGCCAGTCTGAAAGATATATATATGAGTACACAATCAAGGTCCTAGCAAGTGAGAGTCTACAGGCACTAGACCAAGCTGCAAACAGTGTTGCTTATGATCTCTAGGCATAAGCGCCTTAGAAAAGATACCAGCTGTGTTGGCATCAGAGGCCAAGTGTACTACGCGGGCCTGGCAATGCTGTTGTAGCTCGCGCAGGAGGAAGTAACACAGGTGGATGTGCTTTGCTCTGCCCTCAAGTCGACGCTCCTGACACAGGAGGATCATGGCCCTGTTGTCAGCATACAGAACCGGGGCAAAGCTAGGCCGGTCACCTAAGTCGGTGAGCAAGAAGGTCACCCAGCCGAGCTCCTGTGCCGCCATGGCACCGGCGTAGATCTCAGCCTCACAGTTAGATTGGGCAACAGACGAGGAGCGAGTGGACCTCCACGAGATGACACCTGAACCAAGGCTAAAACAGTAGCCCTGGGAGGACCTGAGGGTCTCAGCGTCGTCTGCCCAAGAAGCGTCTGTGTGCCCAGTAAGGACCATTGGCCTGCGTCCTCCAAGCACTAACCCCATGCCTGATGTACTTGCAAGATAACGCAAAACCCTCTTAGCGGCCGACCAGTGCTGTGGTTGGTGTCAGCCTGTGGCCACAAAGCGAGCCAAGATGCTGAGAGGGTATGCGAGATCTAGACGAGCGCAAGTCATCAGGTACATGAGGCATCCCACCATCTCTATGTAAAAACCATTGGGCTCTACTGAATCCTCAGGAACTGGAGCAGAGAGCCTGTGATCTACCGGCAGAGGTGTGGGCTGTGCAGAGGAGAACAGAAGACCGAACCTTTGAAGGTTCTGACGCACCAAGTATGACTGTGTGAGAGTGATCGTGCTTGCCGCTCTGTCCCTGGAGATCAGCAGGCCAAGGTAGCGGCGCAGCTCTCCTAGGACAATGCACGTGTGTCTCCTCAGCAGCTCGGCCTTCACGGAGGCCAGTGCGTCTCTGTCTACTGTAGCAAAGACCAGATCGCTTACGTAGACAAGGATGTAGAACGGAGTTTGGCCAGCACGAACGAAGAGCGAGGGGTCTGCAGAGGACAAAAAGAACTGCAGGTCAGCTAGCGTAGCACACAGTGTGTCGTGCTACTCATGGGGCACCTGTCACAAGCAGTAGACCAAGTGTCGGAGGAGCCACTGGTGAAGCCCTGCAATCGGAGGTTGACCTGCTCATGTAGGCTGCCCTGGAGAAACGCTGTGGAGAAGTCAAGGGAGTGTAACTCGTAGTCACGCTGTGCTGCTACGTGTAGCAGCGCCTGAAGAGTAGTCATCTTCGGGGTCGAGGCGAAGGTCTGAAAGAAGTCCACCCCCTCTGTGAGAGTATGGCCCCGTTACACCACTTGTCCCTTTTCATATTTCCTTCCTCTTTTCATTTCTCTTTTTATCCCATCTCATTTGGTTTCCTACTCTCCATTTTCCATTAACCTTTGGTTTATCCTGCTATTATAATTTTATCACCGACCAGGCTTGGGATGTACTGGTGCGCTATATCTAGGGTAATCCTGCTGTAATCTCTTAAATCCAATAACCTCGCGTGGCTATACGCAGGGTGATTCTATCTTCTAGAAGGGTCTATTCCCTTAGGATAAGATAAACCTGGTTACCTGATGTACTTTGGAAGTATAAAAACGCCTTGTACTGATCGATAGTGCAATCTTTCCTCGAGTCATTCGATCCTGTGACACCTTCGCGCTGATTGAAGCCTCTAACCATGTAGCGCGCCTTGAATACAGGCGGCTCTCCTAGGGGGCGCTTCACCTTGAAGAGCCACCGGCCATCGACTACGTTCACCCCAGGTGGGGGAACTGCATCGACGTACTGTAAGTGCCGGTGGATCTCCAAGATGCCATCTCCTGCTCCATGGCAGCTATCCACTGTGAGGCCCAGGGTCCCGAGGTCGCCTTAGCGTAAGTGCAAGGGGTTGGGATGTCAAAGGCGTCTAGGTCACTCTCAGGGACTAGCAGCATGGAACAGAGATGGGGAGCAGCCGGAGACAGGAAAGCAAGCTCGTAATGTCTGTCCTCTAGGACTTCACTACCAAGGGAAGACGCACCCTTGATGGACGGAGGACAGACAGGGTCAGAGACCAGAGTGGTCGCGTAGTCAAGGCGGCGGGTAGAGGCGAAGTTAGCGACAGCAGCGACAAGAGCGTCAAGACTGGAGGCAGGAACAGACGGGTCGGTAACGAGGGAGGCAAGGACCCGAGGAACAAGAGGACGAGCGTCACGAAGGTAGTCAGACAGAGGGGGAGGCGCGATAGCGATCGACGATGGAGGAGGCGAAGGTAGGAGGGGAGGACGGCATGCGTGGGAATGAAGCAACATAGGGTGAGAGCGCTGAACAGGAGAGGCAGGACGAAACGAGAGGGACGACGAGACCAGATGTGAGAGGGAGGTGTCGGGTCCGGGGACTGAGGAGGAGACACAAGAGGGGAACGAGGGGGAAGACGCGTCGGAGACGAGTTTGGCAGAGGAAACACAAGGCCATAGACATGAAGAGGAGGGGGCGGTGGGGGAGGCACAGGCGAGCGGTCAGGGGAGGGATGGCCAAGAAGGCGAAGGGCAGACACCGGCAGTGACTACTGCTGCTGCTGGTCGACGCCGACACCTGAACCGCCAGCTGCACCACGGCTACCTCTGGAACACTCCACTCCAGCACCCCTAGAACGGACACCCCCAGAGCGAGAACTCTCTCCAGCACCGATGCCACCCCCAGGCCCGCCGGGACAAGCCACGACAGGAGCCACAGGACTAGCACCCTCCTCAATGCCAGCACCCCTAGAGTCCACGAACAACTGCTGCTGCTGCGGCGGTGGCGGCTGCTACGGCTGTGGCAACGGCGAAAGCTGCGGCTACTGTTGTGCCGGCGAGTGCGGCGACTGCTGCGACGGCGGAGGAGGAGACACCGGGGGGGAGGCCACCGACGAGAACAGCACCGCGGGACCACCATAGTCAGCCGACTCCTTGACCAGGACAAACGACGGGAGGGGAGTGACGTGAGACACACCAGACAGAGCAGAATGGGGAGGGAGGGGAGCAGGGGCTACCGGGGGAGTGGGAACCAGAAACAGGGGCGGGGAAACTGGGAGACCTTGGTGGGGAAAGCGGTGGTAAAAGGAGATAGACTCGTTGAAATTGGCGTCATGGGAGTGAAAGAAGCGGTGAGACGGCGGGTGGTAGAAGTGCTAGTCGAACGATTCAAGGGTGAAATCGAGGAAGACACAGGGGACAGTGTGGGCAGTGAGCTTGTCCGTGCCAGAGGCACGATCATGAGCAAGGCAGCCCCCGACGTGGAACGCGGACGCGTCACCGGGGAACCCGGTCCAATGAAGGGTCGGCGAAACCTGCGGCCGCTGGGAGCGCGACCACAGGTTAAGCTGGTGAGCGGCGTAGCGAACGGCGAACGGGCACAGAATATGGGGTGCACCGGCAATGAATCATGGAGGTGGGAGCCACCTCCATGACCAAGCCGATGCGTTGCTCAGCAACCCCATTCTGCTGTGGGGAGTCCGGTAGAGTGTATGACTGGGTGATGCCCTCCGCACGAGAGAACTCACCAAGTCGACCAGAGGCGAACTCGCTGACACGGTCAGAGTGGAGACACAGCACAGGGAGGTCGCGTTGTAGGTGCGCAGCTATGACCCACAGGATAAGAATGTTAGGCACGTCGGCCTTCCGCTCCAGGGGAAACACCGTGGTGTAGTGCGTGAAGTTGTCGACGAGCAAGAGAAAGTAGCGCTCGCGACGCGGTCCAGGGACGGGGGCTGGGCCCCAGACGTCCAGGTGCAGGGTCTGGAGGGGCGCGATGTCAGGACAAAGTGAGGAGGAGTGAGGAGCATGGTGCAGAGGCCCTTGACGAAGGGCGTGCACGGCGGGCCAGGTGAGGGAGGGAGGGCAGGAAGTGACGCAGGGAGACCGAAACTAGACCGTGCTGAGACATGTGATGCAGGTGTGGGAGTGCGGGGTGACCTAGGCGGCGGTGCCACAGAAGTGACGGGTGAGTGAGCGACCGACACGAGCAGGCCGCAGCGACTTGGATAAACGCAGGACGTTGGGAGGACGCGCTCATCGGGGGGGAAGCAGTGTCGAGTGTAAACAGGCCAGACATCGGGTCCTAGGGGAACATCACAAGGGGGCACCTGAGGCGACCTCGGTATAGACAGTGTACCGCTTGTGACTAGGGAACGTAGTGGTGACGCTGAAGTTCTGAAGACAGCCGTCAACAACTAAGCTCCTAGAGAATGAAGGGAATCTGTAGGCCTGTAAGGAAACTTGAGGGGGCCCCTGGACAGGGAAGGGCAGTGGAGCTGCGAGTAACAACATGACCAGAAGAGGGGTCAGCAAGGGCAACAGAGGCAAGGAAAGCGAGCGCGCGAGAGTGGCGTGGTCGCGGAAGAAGCAGGCACATGCACCAGAATCGAGCGTGAAGGACAGCGAAGCAGTAGTCGCAGAGAAAGGAGGAGCAAGGGTAGAGCCTAGGTTTGTCAATGCAAACGGTCCTACGCTAGACGCAGTAAGGGAGTCTGTACTACACATAGGTGCAACTCCTAAGCTAGAGAACACAATAGAAGCGTCAGCATACAGAGAATCACCTAATTTGGATTTCAACCACTAAGAGTTTTATTTCCTGTATCGTGCAATGATAGATAAAAATATTCTCTATAACCTCTGGAGAAGTATACAATATAATGGGTCCACATCACGGCCCAAAATTGGTTTTAGGCCACCCTTAGGAATCAGCATACCAGAAAAAAATTGCCCTGACAGAAAGGGTTAAAACTAGCATACCCTCACCAAATCAGGGTGTTTTGAGGAAAAAACATCAATACCCTGATGCTGTCAAGGTGTTTTTTTCTACACCCTGATTTTCCTTGTCAACATTTTCTTTGGGAGGGAGCAACGAGAGAGACAGACAAGGAACAGCAACACTGAGAGAAACTAGTAACTTTTTTCACGCACAAGTGCTGCTGGGTGGCATGGTTTCCAGGCAAGTAACTTTTTGGCAAAGAAGATTGTAATCTTTCGTGCACACGACATATCAGCTTTTTGGTGCGTGCTGCTCAAGCATGCTTGCTCGCGCTGCCACAACTTTGTCCTGACAGGGTGTGAGAGAATGGGGAAGAATGTTTTTGTACAAGGGGAACTTAGACAATTTTGTTGGGCTTGGGAAAGGGGGAGAGGAGGGGGGGGGGAGGTGTAGGAGGATAGTCTCTGGTTGTGAGGAATTTGACGAATTATTCTGAGTTGCGGGTTGCTTAGGAGGAATGTATTTGGCTTTGAGGACTTAGCCAAATTTCGGAGACATCGTGGTTTGCGGGATGCGCAGGAGGAATGCCTCTGGCTGGGGAGGACTTAGCAGAAAATCTGGGTTGTGGGCTCACGGATTTGCCGGTGGGCGAGGCTGCCTAGATGATTCTCCTCTCAGAATAACGCAATGACTAGAATGAGGCATATAGAGAGGTTTTGTGCTATGGTGCTGTAGTCTCTATAAGCATGCACCTATCTAGCCTATAACAATATATAAATATATGTTGAAACACCCCCTAGGCTAGACAAGGGGCAGTGCCTAGCGAGAGGCACACAACTTAGGGCAGCACTACTAGTCCAACCTCTGAGGCAAGGGTCTAAAGACCAGTTAGCAAGAGTACAAGCTAAACAAGAGTAACCCAGGGCGGCACTTCTAGTCCAGCCACTGGAACAAGAGCCATAAGGCCAGTCAAGATAATAAGAGTAGTACAAAATCAGGGTCCAAGCAAGTGAGGAGCTACTGGAACTAGAACAAACAATACACAGTGCCACTGATGATCTTTAGGCATAGGACGGAGGACGGGCAGGGTCAAAGACCAGAGAAGTAGCGTAGTCAAGGCGGCGAGTAGAGGCAAAGTCAGTAACGGCGACGACAAGAGCGTTAAGACTCGAGACAGGAACGGAGGTGTCGGTAACAAGAGAGGCAAGAACCTGAGGAACAAGAGGACTAGCCACACGAAGGAAGTCAGAGAGAGGGGGCGGATAGAGAACAAGCGACGATTGAGGAGGCGACGGGAGAAGAGGAGCACGAGACGCTTGAGAACGTAGCAACATAGGGTGAGAACGTTGAACAGGGGAGACAGGACGAGCACGAGAGGGACGGCGAGACCTGAAGTGGGAAGGAGGCAGACAGAGGAGGAGACACAAGAGGGGAACAAGGGCGGAAACGAGACGCGGATGAATCTGGCAGAGGAAGCACAGGGCCGTAGACAAGCAGGGGGCGTTGGCGTGTGGTCGAGAGAGGGAAGGCCAAGGAGGCGAAGGTCAGACACCGGCAGTGACTGCTGCTGCTGTTCCACGTCGACTCCAGAGCCTTTGACTGCACCACGGCTACCTCCGAGACGCTCCACAACAGCTCCCTCAGAACGAGAACCCTCTCTAGCACCAGTGCTACCCCCAGGACCGCCCGGACAAGCCACGAGAGTACCACCAAGACTAGCACCCCCAGAACCAGCGCCCCCAGGATGAGAACACGTTCCAGCATCGGTGCTACCCCCAGGAATGCCGGGATAAGCCATGACAGTACCCCTCGAACTAGCACCCCCAGAACCAGCACCCTCCCAAGTACCCACATCCCTAGAGCTCGCGGACCTTTGTGGCGGCGGCTGCTGTTGCTGCGGCGGCGGCGACGTCGGCTGCTGCTGCGGCGGCGACGATGACTACTGCTACGACGGCGGAGGAGGAGACAAAGAGGCGGAGACAGGCAGGGAAACCTGAGCCGCAGGGAGTGCGGCCATAGGTTAAGCTGGTGAGCAGCATAGCGAACAGCGAACGGCCTTAGAAAATGGGGTGCACCGGCATGAATCATGGAGGTACGGGCCACCTCCATGACCAAATCGATGCGTCGCTCAGCGACCCAATCCTGCTATGGGTGTACGTCTGGGTGATGCCCTCCGCACAACAGAATTGGCCAAGCCCACGTGAGGCGAACTCGTCACCACGGTAGGAGTGGAGATGCAGCACAGGGAGACTGCAGTGGACTCGCGCAGCTACAACCCACGGGATAAGAACGTTAGACACGTAGGCCATCTGCTCTAGGGGAAACACCATGGTGTAGCGCGTGTAGTCGTCGACGAGCATCAGAAAGTAGCGCTCGCGTCGAGGTCCGAGGACGGGGGCTGGGCCCCACACGTCCAGGTGCAGGGTTTGGAGTGACGCAATGGTGGGGGGAAACGAGGAGGAGTGAGGAGCACGGCGCAGCTAGCCCTCGACGCAGGGGGTGCAAGAAGGCGCGAGCGAAAGAGGGAGGGTGGGGAGCGACGCAGGAAGACATAAGACAAGACCGTACTGGGACATGTGACGCAGGCGCGGTAGAGTGGGGTGACCTAGGCGGCGGTGCCACAGAAGCGATGGGTGAGTGAGCGACCGACACAAGCAAGCCGCGGTGACATGGGTAGACGCAGCCACCTGGGGGACGCCCCCACCAAGGGGGACGCGGTGTCTAGCGTGAACAGGTCAGACACTGGGTCTTGGGGGAGGCACCAGTGACAGCCTCGGTATAGACTGTGTACCGCTCGTGGTCAGGGAACGTAGTGGTGATCCCGAGGTCCTGAAGACAGCCGTCACAACTAGGTTCTTGGAGAACGAGGGGATGTGCAAGCCAGTATGGGAGCCCGAGGGAACCGCCAGACAGGGGAGGGTGGTGGAGCTAAGAGCAACTACAGGACCTGAGGAGGGAAGTGCAGTGGAGAGCGATGGAGAGCGGTGGAGAGCGGTGGAGAGTGGCGGAGAGCTGGAGAGCACCGGCGCAGAGGGGGAGCCAAGGCCGGCGGTTCGGTGGCTCGGCGGCTCAGCGGCACGGCGGTTCGACGGATCGGCGCGGCTAGAGCTGGCGGTGACTGAGGCCGGCGCGGACAGGTGCCGGCGCGGACGGGGGCTGGCAAACTGGGGCCGGCGAGCAGGGGCCGGCGCGAGCAGGAGCCAGCGAGAAGGGACCGGCGAGAAGGGGCCGGCGAGCAGGGGCCGTTGAGCAGGGGCCGGTGGGAGTTGGGGCCAGCGTGGACCAGGGCCGGCGCGAGCAGGGGCCGGCGAGAAGGGGCCGGCGGGAGCTGGGGCTGGTGCCGACTGGCGCCGGCGCGAGCAGGGGCCGGCGAGAAGGGGCCGGCGAGGAGGAGCCGGCGAGCAGGGGCCGGCGGGAGCTGGAGCCGGCGCGGATTGGGGCCGGTGGGAGCTAGGGCCGACGCGGGCTGGGGCCAGCGGGTGCTGGGGCCGACGAGCAGGGGCCGGCGAGCAGGGGCTGGCGAGCAGGGGCCGACAAGCAGGGGCCGGCGAGCAGGGGCCGGCGAGCAGCGGGCCGTTGGCGAGCTAGGGGCCAGCGAGTAGGGGCCAGTGCGAGGGGCCTGCGAGTTAGGGCCGGTGGGCAGTGGGCCGCTGGGGAGCGAGGGCCGGCACGCTAGGGCCGGCGAGCTAGGGCCGGCGGGCAGCGGGGCCAGCGGGCGAGCGGCCGGCGTGGTAGGGCCGGCGAGCGTGAGGCCAGCGAGCGAGGGACCGGCGCGCTAGGGCTGGCAAGCGTGGGCCCACTTGATGATTACCACAATAACTGTCTCCACGTCCAGATAATCAACCCATGGGCTCTCTTACAAAACGGAGATTAGGTAGCCATGTTTGAAGTACGGTACCGGTAACAGTACTCACATTCAAAACGAGAAAACAAGCAATCAAGCAGAGGTGGCCTACGGCTGTGCTACTCTACGAACACACATAACTGGCTGAAACGTTGGTGCCATCCATCGGCTCGGAAGCTGCACCGTGCACCCACCTTGCACAGACACTCCTACATACAAACAGGACCAAGTAAGCACACCAATTTCAAAGTGCAAGCAATTCTATGTGTCCCTTGAATTGTGTGCCCTCAATGCCCTCCTCTCAGCCACATGATACCCAAGGGCGCCCTGACAAGTCCCATCCTCACCCCTCTCTTGGTCTTGTCAGAACCAACGCCCGCAATCTCCCACGTCCTTCAGTTGTGCCTTCAGTTGTGCCTTCCGGGCCCATGTCCTGCAATGTGGACTTCACCCCTGTTTCCTGCAACACAACTTTGCAGCCTCGAACAGACGAAATGCACGAGTGTCGCTCTTCACATGGCAAGGACAAGGAGCAAGACAGCAGCAGCAGCAGCAGCGGAGAGGCTGAAGGCAGCAGCAGTGGGGATGGGAAGGCCAGATGCAGGCTTGGGAGGAGGGGAGGCAGGAGTCTGGGTAGAAGGTGACGGTGCCACAGGCACTGGTGATCCACGTGCTGCAGCCAATGCGGGAGCTGCAGCTGATGCAGGTGCTGCAGCTGAGGCCAGTGCTGCAGCTGATGCGGGTGCTGCAGCTGATGCGGGTGCTGCAGCTGATGCGGGTGCTGCAGCTGATGCTGGTGCTGCTTCAGACTCTGGGGCTGCTGTGGGTGCTGACACTGGAGTATAGGTTAAGGGGTAAGGGAGGACAACATCAGGCGTGATTTCAAAACAATGCATCTAGAAACAGACGTTCAACAGCAAGTGCTGCATACACACTCACAACGACAATGTTCATGCCCCCATGCGCAATGCATTCTGCCATTCATACAGCAAATAATATGGCGAACTGCCCCTATGCACGCACAAATCCCCTGCATGCACTGCTGCACACGAGCATCAACACAAAGCAAGGCCCGAGGTCCTACACTTGAGGGGCGTGCAGGAGGAGCAGAAGGAGAAGCAGAGGCGGCAGAAGCTGGTGGCATTGCTCTGCTGCGCCACACACTTGCTGCCGTCTGCAGGGCAGGTCAGCCCCGAGCCAGAGATGTTCCTGGGAGCGAGGGGGGTGAGGGGGGCATAGATAGGCGAGGGGAGGAAGAGGCACAGGACGAGCGGGGTGAGGACACGATGCGTGTTGGTGTTTGCTTCTACGGGTCTGTCTAGCATTGGAGAGGCATGGGGACTGACCAGTGCTGAAGAGCTGTGAGAGCGCCAAGCGTTGCAGGGAGTGCACCAGAGAGGAGAGTATCCTCCACACCGCTGCCATGCGAGGAGAGGAGAGGTGATGAGAGGAGAGGAGAGGTGATGAGAGGAGAGGAGAGGAAAGGAGAGGAGAGGAGAGAAGGGGAGGGGAGAGGCGAGGAGGGAGCCAAGGGGAGAGGAAGGTAGAGGAGACTTGGGGAGGGGAGCGACGAGGAGAGAAGGGGAAGGGAGGGGTTGGGTAGGCAGAGGAAGGGAGATGCAGGGGAGGGGAGAGGAGAGGAGAGGAGAGAAGGCGAGGGAAAACTAAATGTAAGAGTAAAGGATGCAAGAAGGGAGAGAGAGTGGTGCGGAGAGGAGAAACAGTGGTAGGAAATTAGACAAAAGAGATGAATCGAAACAGTGGTGGCGTGACGATGTGGAGGCTGAAGAGATGAACCTTTCGACAACATAGGGATAAGATTGCACAGCATGGGAAGCACGCAGAGCACACTGGAGGTCTGCGTCGGTGCACAACTCACAGGGATGTTAGGCGGACAAGGCTGCCTATGCTAGCAGGTATGGGGCCACTCAATTTGTTTCCTCCAAGACCCCTGCAATTCCATTTCATATTGCCATGCCATCCCATGTTATGCCATATCATGCCATGGAGAGCAATCCCAGAATGGTGGCCAGCAGTCTCAATGCTTCAATGAGTTCCCACAGGCCACAAATCAAAGGGCCCTAGATCCACAAACCGAAGGGCGGCCCGCCCAACTTGGAGATTCAACCATTTGCAGTGGCCACAAGTCAACATTGTCAGATCAGATTAATTGTTTTGTGTCCCCTCTACCATGCTAATCCCTTCGTGACACTATACTCCTAGGCAGGGCTTGGCAAGGCTCACATGCGCTGGAGAGAGCTCATGCGGGAAATGGAGGCAGGGAGGGCGCCGGTGAGCTGGTTGCTGCTGACGTCACTGGAGAGGGAGAGGGGGGTGGGAGGGGGAAGAGAGGGGGGAGTGGGCGAGGGAAGAGATGCTTGGCAGCGTGATCATCACATTGTTCATTCCTGGCCATCATGCATTGTCTTGACCCTCAGCCGCATGGGTGAAACACCGAGGGCTATACATGGGGGTGCACAAGCATGGGGGTGCGCAGGCATGGGGGTGCACAAGCATGGGAGCAGCAAGCCACATCAAGAGCATAGCACCAGCAGCGAGACATGAGTTGAAGGAATAGCCAAGAGATGGAGGATGGAAGAAAGGAGGGGGAGGGAGGGTGAATGGACGAAGGAAGATGAAAGTAGAAAGGAAGAGGGTCCGACGTTCCCTCCCGTTAGTCAGAGCAGTGCTGGCACTGCAGAAGATTAGAGGCAGAAGCATTACATGCCCCGAAGTTTCCCATTCTGAAGTACAGCTGGGGGAAAAGGTCCAGAAAAGCTGTTGTTGGACATGTCACTGCGGGAAGGAGGAAGAAGGAAAGAAGGGAGCTGGAGAGAGATTGACTCGTTGGATGGAAGTGCACGTGACGCAATGTGGTTATTGCATCTATCATGGCTGTAGTAGAGATGGGAGAACTTACAGATGCTTGAGCTTTGAAATACTTGAAAAGGATGCAGGGAAGGGGCCTGAGAAATTGCATGAACCAGCGTTACTGGAGCCCAGAGGGAGGGCAAGGGGAGGGGAGGGATGGAGGGGAATGAGACCTCGATGGATGAGGTGTGGGAAGAAAAAAGGCAGATGCCAAAGCTATTGGGTGACTAGAACGAGTAGCCAACCATTTCGTTCTTTCAGGCTCCAAATTAACGACACAAGGAGAATAGGTGTGAACTTAACCTGCTCTATATAAAAAGAGACGTGACTCTATATGTGGGGAAGGAATAATTTATAGGATGGGGCCATGCTATGCTCGTGCTACTGTGCATCCATGCTCACATGCTTTGAAGATTGTGCAGGTTAGAGAGTGTACATTGCATGCAGCTGTCATGAAGTATTGTGCATGCAAAGAGAAGACACAGTATATGCTGCTGTGCTCCAAAGCCACTATCCTCACATCCTATCAAGCAATGGCAAGCTAGAAAGCGCATCCAAGCCACCAGAGATAGGGTTGTGACTGAGGTCTCTGTTGAAATGGCAGGGAACAGGTGGCGTTGATAGAAAGGGGGGGGGGGGGGGAGCATAGGGCCATAAGAGTGATGATTGGCAGAGAAGGAAACGCACCAAGGTACGAGAGAAGAAGCCTATGCACTTCTTTTGGCAAGATATGGAGGCCGGGGAGTTGGTAGGGATGATGTGAAGCAATGAGAGGAGGAACGGAAACAGGCTGAGGGGCAAGCAGTTCAGTACATCATATTGCAACACGGAAGCTGCATGCGTACCTTACTGTGTATTGTCTCTTACATAATCCTGCTTCTGCTTCATGGAAGGAAATATGCGATACTGTGACACTACACTTCATAAGATCGTGACCTAATATAGTCATGACGTGCATCACAATGACAATAGTGCCAATGGTTGTGACTAACGAAATGTCATACGGTTATTTCAACCTTTCAGTGTACTACGAACATCATTTGTGAAAACGTGGTTTTATGTGTACTACTAGTGTATTGTTAGACACATATGCAGCGTCCGCTTTGAGGAATTAGACATGCGGTACTGTAATAGTATGCTACATAAGATGGTAGTGTTCGACTGTCACGGCAAGCAGGAGAGTGACAATCATGCCAGCAGCTGAAACTACTGGAGGGTATTATATCTGTTTCAACCCGAATGATGTGGGCAGTTGGTTTGAGATGTGATGGTGGGAGGGAGTGGTAGGTTGCGCCCAAATTACAGCTCAACGAGGGAGGTAACGTATGAGAAGGTTGCTGGGATGGACCCTGAGAGGCTGTTGTGGCTCAGGTACCTGTAGAGAGAGTGGGAGAAAAGAGAGAAGCTTTCGATGAGTACCGCCTGCGTTTGAGTGTCACCCTGCAACGAGCACGGGCGCTTCCCTTCACCCTAAGACCAATGATGCCTTGAAAGTGGATGTGGCGGGCCCAACTGACACCTCGGAGCCTTTGTGCAAGGGTTGCTTCTTCCACCCACACGTGGGCGTAAGCCGTGCCGGCCCGAGCCTGGCCTGAGCTGAGCTCGAACCGGGGGTAGTCGAGCCAAGCCGGGTCGGGCCAGTCGAGCTAAGCCGGCCCGAGCCACAAAATTTAGCCGGGTCGCACTGGCCGCAAAATTTAGCTGGGGGCCAGTCGCCCGCCCAAACTGGGTCGAGCCGGCTTCACTTAGCTCGACCGGTACAGGATAAGTGGGAGTGTCTTTGAGGGTGCCAGGAGTGGTCTAAATGCGTATTGGTGAACCCCCGGAGAGTTAAGGGGACTGTTGGTGGAGCGTCAACCATCCCTCCTCATGTTAGTGTTGGTAACAATTCTCTAGCTTGTGAGAAGGGCCGAAGCGTAGTACCATCTTCCTACATTTGGGTGGGTGTGTGTTCAACCAACCCCATGCGAATTTATGGATGTCTATGAAACTAATACCCCAAAACATGCCAACGAGCTCTCCAAACAACCTTCCAACAAACCTACCAACCAAACTTCCTCCCTAAACCAAGCAACTGGCCTGGCAGCCAGTCGAGCCGCAGTTGGCTGGAGTCAGTCTAGAGTGTCGAGCCGAGTCGAGCCGAGTCGAGCCGGCGGCTCGCCCGGATTAGGCAGGCTCGGCTTGAGGCGAGCCAGCTCGTCTTATAGCCCATGTCTCCACCTCTTAGAGCCCCTACACAAACTTCCTTAGGGGGGCGGGTGGTATGTATTAGGAGTTGGCTGACCTCTTACACTGGCCAACCTTTTGAAATTACCGGTCTTTCCACAGCTCTAGTCAACTCTACCATCATAGACTCGTCACCTCCACAGCACTCAAGTGGGATTTGCCAAAGGCTGTCGCTGCCCGCCTCACGTCTTCCCACCTCTTGACATTCAGCAAGCCCGACTCGGCCCATTGCTGCCGCGGGATGAATCCCTTGAAATGCGCGCCAAAGCGGCGCTAATTTCTACCGCCGCAGCTGACCCTGCGCGGGACTTATTTCTCTCGCTGCAGTTTGGTGTTGCTGTCACCAGCAGTGGGGAGGTGATCATTTATGCCTCCTGCGCCTACACCACCTTGCACCCCCGGGCCTTGATCATGCAGGCCGCCCTGGCCACCCTAAACCTAAACCCTCTCAACAGCATTGACAGGATTCTCCCCTTCGCCACCTACTGCCCCTGGTGCAGAGTGAGACGCGAGATCTAGCTCGGTGGTGCAGTTTAGATCCGCTGATACAAGATATTGTCTTGTATAGATTGACTAAATAGAGGAGATCACGGCTCTTAAGTACATCACGTTATGGGTTCGCATGCATGAATTGAAAGTCGGGGAGGGTTTTAAGGGGTCATCCACACTTTCCAAAGGGTGGTCTGGATGGTGGATCTTTTGGGTGATCACATTTAGGTGAGGTTGAGACCATTTGTTTTGTGTAATACCCCTCCACGAAAACACTTCTACACTCTATCCTCAGATATACGTGCAACTATAAAAGTTAAACTGCCAGCATATCTCCTCTCAAACATCTATAATGTTACGACTAAATCTGCCTGCCACGTTTATCGCCAGGGTGGCCAATCACGCCATTTTGGACAGCCATTCTCCACTCCACTTCCTTGCACGGGACAGCTCAAGAGAGTGTGGCAAGTCCACATTCTCATAAAGGTAGAATGAGTGCGGCGATGTGAATGAGGTGACTCACAAGTGAGAGAGTTGTGGTCCTCCGCAGTACATCACGACTGGGCAATCGCTGAAGGGGACGATCCCAATCAACACATGCGATGCAAAGCAAAGGGCGTGAAACATGACAAAAAACAAATCAGATAATTGCATAATGTTTGCGCATGGCACATGAAGATGGAATGTCATTCAGAATATACCGTCCATGTGTGCATTGGCTGCCAACAACCTGCACTCCCCCCCGCCCCCACCCCTCCCCCCCCCAATCCCCCCCGCTCCCCCCCTCCTCCTGAAGACACTGAGTGTTGAGCGGTGAGGGCAGGGCAGGCGTGGGTTGGAACGGGCGGAAGAACGTTTGGTGCCTTCATTCATGGCGCCAGTGAAGAGAAAATTATGCTGTGACGGGGGGATTCCTCAATGGATACCTTGGATACTCAAAAAGGGAAGGGAGAGTCCCCACGAAGTTGTTGAATGACAGATCACTGCGTGCAATTGAGAAAACACTCTTGATGCAGTCAAGCATTCCACGGACAACCTATTGTGCAGAAACCAAAACTCTTGAGTCCCTTTCTGTCACTTTCTGCATTTGACCAAGGCAAATGACTGTGCTGACTGGTATGGGTGTCGTGCAGGGAGCAGGCGAGTGAGGGATGTAAAAATACAAGGAGTAACAGGTGAGGGATAAACGGAAGGCAAGAAGACCACCTTGTGTTTCACACAACGGGCCACTCACAGCATGGCGATGTAGTCCCATTGGAAGATGCCACGAGGGATAGCTCCGGTGAAGTGATTGTGCGACAAGTTCCTGATGGGAGAGAGACGTTCATGGGTTGGGTTTGGACGTCCATAAGGCACAGCACGGTTTCAGGGTGACAGGAGGACGTCTGAAGTAGCTTGCAACACATGGAGCCCCAGCATTGGGGATTATGATTTGATCACAGCCGCTAGCTCACATGTTCAAAAACTGACAGCACAGGCCACAGACAGACAGTGACTGTCTAACTTGCACTCCATTTTCCAGTATTGCTGTTTTCGGGCTTGCCTTTGTCATTTAATGGATTGTTGTTTATTATAAGATTGTCTGCTGCTTAATACGGAGATAAACAATGTGTTTCCAAATTATATAAAAGATAGGGCTAACAACGTGGATGCAAAAGGCTTGCAGGTAGATGCAATAGCAACGTGATGTGGATGCGCACAAGCTGGTCATCGTTTCGAAATACATAGAAGGAAGAGGCCCCGTGAAGTTGTTGGATGACAGATCACTGCAGGGACGCAAAGGACAATGACCCCTATCATGCAGAGAAGAGGGGTCTTCTTATGCAGGAGAGGTTCGTCCTTCATGTGAGGGTGCCATGGATGAACAATGAGGCGTGCCACAGATGAGAGGCCTTGATACGACCAGCATAGCATTGCGCAGCTCTACGAACATAATACGGCACTAGCCATAGACTTGTTATGTTAGCTGCAGTCTGCAGACACTCGTCCAGACCACTTGGCCCGGATACATTGCGACCCGACCAGAACCGACCCGACCAGACATATTGCGACCCCTCTGGTCGGCTTATTATCAACCCCTGCCCTTATGCCGAACCGGACCTTGGGTCAGATCCTTCAGGGGTGCATCTTACAGACTGTGGAACCATTCATCCAAAAAAGATGCCGGGAAAGGCCCTGAGAAATTGCACGATCTAGCGTAACTGCTTAGGAACGGAGATAGGACAAGAGGCATGAAGCGAATGAGACTTGGAACGAACAAGTGGGAGGAAAGGAGGGGAACAGAAGAGAATAATTTCTCGTAAGCTGCAAAGAAAACGTATGCAAGAAAACCAAAGATAGCTGCCTGAAAAAACTGTTTGATAACCAAAGAATCATTTACGGGAGATAAAGGCTCTTCACTAGTAACCACGGCATTGAATGCACCCGTCATGTTGTCTTGTGCATACAACAACAAGGCACGGAATGTGCTGATGTGACGCTAAACCAGTATGCTCACACTGCTTCAATCCAGGGTATGCCAGCAAGCGCATTCAAGCCTCCAGAGAGAGGGTTGTGACTGAGATGTCTGATTGAGATGGAATGAAGGGTGGCATGACATGACAGCAGTGGCATTGTAGGGTCATGAGATATGGCGACTGGAAGAGAAGGCTAAGGAGTCTCCGAAGAACCTTCTTAAAAAAAAAGCATCCGATAATGTCCTTCTGTACATCTTACTAGGGAGTTTTTATAGCACCGTGCTTCTGTTCGTGTACAGCATTGTCCTCGGGCCAATTTTTAGTCGACTCAATCAAAATACACCTGGACAAGCTGACACACGGTTTATTCTCTGGCCGACGTGCTTTAATTGCATGGAAGCTGCCAAAGAAGATCAAGGATTTTAAAGTCGCAGCAAGAAAATGCCAGTTTAGTGTTTCAATTTTGTTACGCTTATCTAGTTTATTGCTAGGCTACAGTGGCCCCTCCACGGGGATGGTGTGGACCCTCGAGATTTTCTCGGGTCGCACTTCCACTATTTAACAGCTCAAGGCTCTGATGTTCAGCAGATGCTGATGAAGGCTTGTATAAGCCGAAACTAGTTCATCACAGGTTTTCCATCGAAAACTTTCTAAGCATCCCTACAGCTCGAGCTTTTTTCAGAACCATTGCCTCGCAAGTCTACTACCACCACGGTTAACCCAGAGAAATGTGGGTCCGTTGGTCTCACTAGTGAGATTTCATAGCAACGTGCTTCTGTTCGTGTACAGCATTGTCGTCACACACCATTTGGGTATCACCAGGCAGGCACGTACAACAATGTCATCGCAGCCTGTGCTGGTAACAAGCTCCCTTCAATTCCTAGCCTAGTCTAAGCCGTTGGTCAACAATGTTTCAGAGCCGTGATTTGCAGTGTGAGTTGCAGGTGGGAGCGGTGGGGTGCACTTGACTCACAGTTCCGAGAGGGACCTCAGCCGTGAGATGGACACTGGGATGGATCCTGACAGCTTGTTGTGGCTCAGGTCCCTGCCATGAGAGAGGGAGCAGGGGGCGTTTGGGGGGGGGGGGGGGGGCAGGGAGAAGGGCGAGTGAGAGGGCGAGAGTGAGAGTGAGAGGGATGCTCAAACACTGCCAGGCGAGTGAACGCGCATCATGTTAGGCATGAAAGGGTAACGAGGTGGCGCACCCCTAGGCACCAGAGGATCCGTAGCCGCTGCACCTGGTGGACCCCCTCCAAACGCTTGAGGGGGAGTAGAGAGGGAGAGAAGAGGTGACACCGCCTCTCCCCCGGAGCAGTGTGGCTGTGTGATGTGACGTGACTGTGGCCCGAGGAGAGAGCTCGCTGCTCTGTTCAGATTCCTTCCTTCCCAACTGGGCGAGGGAGGGGGAATCCATTGAGTGCAGAGAGGCAACTCACATGTAAGAGACGACCGATCCACCAGAGAAGTCAGGTATGGAGCCCAGGTTGTTGTGATCCAGCAGGCTGAAGGGGTCAATTCCAAACGTGCATTTCAAGATTCTTGTGTATTGAAGAAACGATAAGGTGTGGAATGGGGCCATGGGTTGTTCAGACAATTTGCACAATGTTTGCATATGTGCTGCACACGTCACGTCAAGTGGAAATGACAGCGATGTGATCTTTATCCAGATTCTATGTAAGGTTGAATTTTGGAACAGGACATTCCTGAAGTGGAAATGAATTTGAAACAGGACAATTCCGAAGTGGAGAGAGTCAGCTCTGTTCCTAGCAGCATGCCCCCTTCACCCTCCTCCCATCTCCCTCCAGCACCTCACAGACCCGCGTTCACTTGGCTCACAGGGTGTCTAATGACGAGGGCAGGGCAGCAGGCACGGGACCAGTGAGCCGGTTGTGGGAAAGATCTCTGGAGACAAGCAAAACAAGGGGGAGGGGGGAGGGGGAGAGGGGGGGGGGGTGGGGGGTGGGGGGGGGAGAGGGTGTCAGAACCGTTGGCTCGCAAGGCTATTACCACCTTGGTTAACCCAGAGAAACATGGGTCCATTGGTCTCGCTCCTTACATCGCCGCTGCGCTGGCCGGTTCAACCACTCCAAATCCAACTATCAACCAAGTACCCTGGACCATCAGGGCAACTGCCCGATCTTCCAGCTAACACTGAGCAGGTTGTATTTGGTGAAGATGATTCGACGAATACCGTCCAGCCCAACAAGAAGCGTGCCTGTCCTACAGAGCAAGCTCCTGCTGGAACGGCCACCATGCCACTCAATGACGCACCGAAGGCTTCAATTCCTATGGATTCCTCTCCAGAGGATGTCGTCATGACGGATTCTCCTTCCTTGGAGACGTCGATCATTCTATTCTCGACAAGCACCCGATTCCTCCGTGCTTCAACGATTCTTAGAATCAAGCTATCACAGATTTCAAGAAGAATTCCGCAAAGCACCAAAGTTTGTCTCAGCAGCATCTTATTATGGATGCGCAAGCTAAGTCTGGCGACATTCCTCACAGCATTCGGATAAAATCCTTCGACTTCATGTGTCCCTATGAAGACATCAAGATCGGAGCCAATAATGAGCTTCATACTGCCTGCAAGGCCTATCTTGGCAACGTTGAAGGGATTATGATACAAAAGAAGAAGACGGCTGCCGAAAAAGCTCTCTATGACGCCAACGGAGTTCATCAATGGCTCCAAGACAAGCTGAATAACTACATCGATCTGACCAAGGCCAGCACTTTCGGAGACAAGCACCCGAAACTCATCGACAAACTCACCTTTTTCAAGGATACGATTCTGGCCGAATTTGAAAATTCGATGTCGTTGTACCTTGCTGACGCTCTTATGGCAGAAGTCCACCAGACGGAGAAAGCCAAGGAGGTTGATGCAAAGAAGAAGGCAGCCCCTGCAGAAGCTGAAACCTTACCGGTTGACACTTCAATTCGAGAAATCGTCAAGCACGAAGCTGATAAAATCCTCAACAAGAAGTTCAACCCGCAGAAGAAGCAGAAACAGCAGAAGCAGAGTCAGAAGACAAAGTCCCAGACTGCTAAGAAGACTAGCGCGTCTTCGGTGATTTCAAACAAACGTCCCGGACCGGCTAAAGGACCTGTCAACAAGCCCAACCGTCTGCTCGACAAGGGGAAGAAGCCGATTCAGGAAAACCCTTTCAGAGGTTCCAATGTCGCTTCTTCTTCCAGGAATCCGTATGCTGCTCCTTCTTCCAAGGCTTCTAACTCTTCTACTCACAGGAATAATAATCCGAAGCAGAAGCAGGATCAGAATCAGAAGCAGAAACAGAATCACCAGTCAAAAAATGGCGGAAGCGGCCGCGGAAAGGGGAAGAAACCTTAGTCGCGGACGTCCATCAATACGTCTTGATTCTTTTTGGTCGTAAGACCGAGAGTCAAGTGCAGTGTCGCGTCAGCAACAAGGATTACCACAACTTCTCCAGTTACCATTTCTCTCCCACTGAAGCAGAAATCCTCGGCATGGGTCTCAACTTTATCCCTGTTCCAGCTGCTCGTCATATCATTTCTTTCGCTGAAGAGTTAGAAGGTCTCGTTAAAGACGTCCGTACGACAACCTTGTTCAACGGTGATGCAATGAAATCTGAATTTCCCGGTTACAAGCTTCCCAAACGGCTGAACTGGAATCCTCCCCTCGCATCTGCTGAGGTGGAAACAGCACTCTCACTCTTCAAGCATGCAGCCGTGAAAGCAGTTTCCGAACAACAGTATACCAGGAGAACCTCTAAACTGCTACCAGCCCTTCGGCGACTGGGTTTGAACCAGAATCTGGTCTTCAAACCTGCCGAAAAGAACCTGGGTTTGGCTGTCATGGATTTCTATAAAGACGTGTTTTAAACATCTCCTGGATACGCAGGTTTATCGCGAATACCAAGAAGTCCTGATTACTGGAATTGTGAAAGACTTCTATGGCATTCAAGCAGACTACCAGCCTCTGCTTAAGGCGAGAATCTGGAAATCGTTTCTTGCACCGCCGACAGGAGGCTAGGAAGTCCCGGCTTTCTACACCATTCCCAAGGTGCACAAGAAGGTCCTCGCGGGAAGACCGATCGCGGCTTCTCACTGCTGGGTCACTTCTAATGTCTCCTGTTGGCTGGATGCTGTTTTACAGCCTCTGGTTACCTGTCAGCCAACGTACCTGTAGGATTCGCAGAGTTTACTACTTCTGCTGGAAACTTAGAGACTACCATCCTATCACCTGCTGGCTTCATACGATGTGGAAGCCTTATATCCTTCGATCCCGCTTTGGGACGGGATTGAAGCAGTGGATTTTTTTCTTCGGCGAGACAGGCACCCGCTTGCCCCTCTTATTGTCCGCCTTCTACGCTCGGTAATGTTTAACAGTTACGTGACTTTCGACGGCAGATTTTTTCGCCAGATTAAAGGTACTGCTATGAGTACTTCTGCAGCAGTTTTCTTCGCCATCCTGTTTCTGAGCTACCTGGATCTGAAACTCAGTCGCGTCATCAGTCACATACCAGCACTCCACCTTCATTATATCGACGATGGCCTTATCCTCTGGGATGCCCCCCCCTCTACTTTCGACGAATTTCGGCTCCAATTCAGAAAGCTGCATCAAGTTGACCAGTAGACTCTGGATTTCCTTGATATTACCTTCTTCAAGGGGAGTTGTTTTTCGAAGGAAGGCTTATTGGATGCGAAACTCTTCCAGAAGCCTATGAACCGGTGTCGTGCTTCTCCCATTTCTCCCATTCTCCTCAACTATCCTTCCTCCTTACCCTTCTTACCCCCTTGTCCATTCCGCCTCTTGTAGGTTATCACCGGTGCCGTGGGACCTAAGTGGAGAAATACGCTTGGGCAGCCTAGCGTATTGCGTACATACGCTAGCGTATAATACGAATACGCTGTACGCTAGCTAAGTACGCAATACGCTAGCGTATTTCTTGGCGGGCAGCCCGGCAAGAAATACGCAAAAACGATGCGACAAATTTGCGACATGACGAAACCCCACAGGGATTTCGCCATGTCGCAAACCGAAATTTGGCTTTTCAAATCGTCAACCCAACCCCTTCGCCCCTCCCAACCACACAGCATCCCACCCAATCTGCGACTTCCAAACAACACCCAAAGAAATCTCCTTCCTCTCCCTCTCTACTCTACTCCAGCACGGTTCAGCGCAGTTCACTCCTACGACGAAATCAGGGTACAAGTAAACTGGCGCGCTAACTTCAGTCATTTCTTCTTCCAAGCTAGCGCGACTAGCTAGCTGGTTTTTTAGCGACTGTTGCTATGTCGAACCCTTCACCTAGTCCTGGTTCCCACGGAACCGACGCGGGAACCTCCTGTGCTGCGTCTTCCTCTGACGAGCTCCTGGAGAACTCCACCCACGCTATCTTTAAGCATTTCAAGTTTAAGCATAAGGAGCACGGCAAGCAGCAAAAGTATTGGTGCAAGTACTGCCCCGTATCCTTTACCGGGACGGCCTACCGCTGCGCACAGCACATCACTAGTTGGGATGGTATGCGTAGGCGCGAGGTTCGGAAATGCGAGGAGGTAGGGAAGGAGGAGCAGGCTGCCGTCCGCGCGTTCCAAACTGCCAAAGTGCTCGCGAGGGAGGAGGCGCATAGGGCGGAGGAGTCGGCCCTCGACGCCGTTAGTGGTCGAGGAAAGCGGAAGATCACCGATTACCTGTCCGATGACGCCCAAGCGGCCAAGGCGGCGGCGGACGAGGCTATTTGCCTCCTCTTTGCCGGCCTCCGCCTTCCCGAGCGCCATGCCGACCACCCGCTTTGGCGCAACGCCGTCCGGTCCATCGCGCGCGCGGGGACCAGCTATGTGCCTCCAAAGCGCGACTACGTGGGTGGTGCCGGCTTGCAGCTATGCCGCAAGCGGATTGACGAGGGATTGACGGGCGTCATGTCGAGCTGGAAGCGCCACGGCGTGACGATTGCCAGCGACATGATGACCGACAAGTGTGGCAGGCCGCAGGCGAATGTGATGCTGGTCAATGACACCGGCGCAGTGTTCGTCGAGAGTATTGACTGCAAGATGGAGAAAAAGACCGGGGGATACATCGCCCGGCTCCTCCGGCCCATCCTGCAAAAGGTTGGGGTCGAGAACATCGTGGCATTCTGCACCGATGGCGGCAGCAACTACCACAGCGCCTGCCGGCTCCTCATTGCAGAGAATCCGCGCATCGAGCATGTGCCGTGTGCGACGCACGTGCTCGACCTCCTTATGGAGGATGTGGGACGGCAGGCTTGGGCCAAGGAGGTAGTGGGGCGGGCGAGCGAGCTCATCAACTACACCCGCAGCCACCATTGGACCCGACAGTATCTCAGGGGTGTGGACGGAGGGAAGGGGCTGCAGATGCTGAGGCCGGCGGGGACCAGGTTTGGGACGCAGCACATTGCTGTGTCCCGCCTGGTGGAGTTGCGGTCAACGCTGGTGACCATGGTGCTCTGCGATGCATGGAAGGCGGAGTGGGCGGTGGGCCCAAAGAAGGCAGCTGCAGAGACATTCCACGACCAGATCATGGATAAGGACTGGTGGCCAGCGGCTGAGCTCTTCAAGAGGCTGCTCCTGCTCCCGTTCAAGGCCATGAGGGCGACGGATTCGGCAACGAAAGGGATGATGGGCCGCATCTATGAGCTGATGCTTGAGCTCACTGTGAATGTGGCAGAACTGCTGAAGGAGGAGGGGGATGGGGTGTTGAGTGCGGGAGACAAGAAGGGCGTCAATGAGATTGTGAAGCGGCGTTGGGATGAGAGTATGGCTTGCCCACTGCACGTGGTCGGGCGGATTCTTAACCCGGTCAACCAGGAGGAGCGGATTTTTGGGCCGGACACGGAGTGCACCAATGTGTTCAAAGCTTTCATTGCCCGCCACTATGGCGGGGTGATGATTCCCCAGAGGGATGGCCTGCCCAAGCGTGCCACACTCCTCCTACAGGAAGGGTTGGCCGCCTTTCTGAAGTTGAGGGGCAGCTTCGGCACGGCTGAGGCCATCAGTGACCGGAAGTTGGTGAAGGAAGGAAGTTATTCCATGGAGGCGTGGTGGGAGTGGCACGGCACTGACCACCCCTTGCTCATGGCCCTTGCTTGCCGAGTGCTAACTCAGCCGGTGTCTGCATCCAGCTGCGAGCGCAACTGGGCGGTGTGGGATACTGTCCACACCGCCCGACGCAACCGGCTGGGTTCAGAAAAGTGCAAGGATCTGGTTTACGTTGCGCACAACTGGAAGGTTGTGCACAACTGGCACATGGCCGACGAGGGGGCGGGGGTGGTGTCCGGTAACATCCCGGACGCCCCCGTCCCTGCGGGGTACAGGGTGGATCGGGAGGAGGAGGATGAGGAGGGCGAAGATGAGGAGCTGCTGGACGAGTACCTGTAGAGCAGAGCAGGAGAGGGTTAGGCGGGCGGTTTGGGGGAGGCTTACCTGAGATGGGTGGTTGGCTGGTTGTTGGAGTTTGGAACCCTTGACATGCCCTTGGTGGCTTGAACTATTTATTTATTACCATGCTAAATGATGCCACATTTGGTGGGGAGAATTTGGTGCTCTGAACCCCCCCTCTTCCCTCCCCAAACAGGTTTTTTTTACCCCTGCCCGAGTTGTTTTTATACCTGCCCGCCAGAGCGTATTTCCTAGCGTATCCAATCCCATAATGAAGCGTACAGCGTATATACGCTAGCGTATAATACGCTTGCGTATATACGCTAGCGTATAATACGCTTGCGTATAATACGCTGGACGCGTATTTCTCCACTTAGCGTGGGACCAAGCTCTTGTAGGTTATCACCGGTGCCGTGGGACCAAGCTCTTGTAGGTTATCACCGGTGCCGTGGGACCAAGCTCTTGTAGGTTATCACCGGTGCCGTGGGACCAAGCTCTTGTAGGTTATCACCGGTATCTGCGTGCATCTCTCAGCTGCGCTGTATGCAGATTCTCTAGCGCTGCCGACATCAACTTTTTTTTAAAGTACTCCCCTCTTCGCACAGCCGCCGCCGCCCATGCCTCCGCCGACTCTTCCTTCATTGACTCAGTGAGGAGCGTGGGCACATCCACGGGCAGCACTGGCTCTCTTCCGTACAGCAAGTGGTACAGGGACATGTCCGTCAGAGCTGATTGCTTTGCGAACCGATAGCCCGCCAGCACCCATGGCAGCTCAGCATCCCACTCTCTCTTCTTCTGCTCTCCATACACCCGCAATCCTCTTTAGATCGTCTGTATCATCCGCTCTGTCAACCCGTCGGACTGAGGATGGTACCGCGATGTCACTCTTTGAGTGATACCTACTTCTTTTAAGAGCTCTGCAAAGCTGCCTTGTAACTCCGTGACTTGATCTGTCAGCAACTCCCCGCATGCCCCAAATCTGGTGAGTACTTGGTCCAGAAATGCCTCTCGGATCAGCCCACTGTTCTTGCTGGCTATGGCCCTTGCCTCCACCCACTTTGTCGTATGCTCTATCATCGCGACAATGTACATCTTCCCTTGCCTGGACAACGGTAATTCCCCGGCCAGATCCAAGGACCACCTGAATCCTAAGCCGCGTATGTGCAGTGATTGCAGTCTTCCCTGCCCTTCTCCAGCACTGCCTTGTTTCGCTGGCATACCTCACACACCTGCACCCACTGCGCCACGTCTCTTCTCATTCCTGCCCACCAGTAGGTAGTGCATAGTAGCTGCCTTGTCCTGGCTCCCCCCTAATGCCCCAGCTTTTCGTGCACTTGCTGCACGATATTCTCTCTCACTTCTGGCTTAGGCACCACTTTCCATCCCTCCGTCGTGCGCAGCTGCATCTGACTCTGAAACCATCGATAGTGCCCTCCTCTACTCCTCGCCCTTGCAGTCACTGCTGCCGCATCCTCTGTCATTGCTGCTCCAATCCGTGTGGGGCGTCTTTCTTTGGCAGCTGCAGTACCGTTCCTGCTTTGATGGCCTCCAGCAAATCCCTTCTCGCCTGCTCCTCTTCCGGTTCCCACTTCTTGCCCCTCAGCAGCTGATTCAGCCTGTATGCTCTCTTGCTGAAGTTGGGGATGAAGCGCCTGTAATAGTTCAGGAACCCCAGGAGTGCTCTCAGTGCTCCCTTGTCTTTTGGTGCCCCGAGCTTAACTAGCACTGCCACCTTGGCCTCTTGAATCCCCATCCCGCATTGCACTTCAAATCCCAGGTAGGCGACTGTTCTTCTGGCTATCTTGCATTTTTCCAGGTGACAAGTAAGCCCTGCGTCTGCTATAGCGTCCAATGTCGCTTCCAGGTGCTCGGCATGTTCCTCTTCACTCTTGCTGAAGATCACCACGTCGTCAATGTAGCACGCTGCTGCTTGCACTGCCTTCAACGCTTGATCCATGACTCTTTGGAACACACGTTCCAACGTTCCTTAGCCCGAACGGCATCACGTTCCATTCGTACAGGCCGTCCACTCCATGAAAGGTGGTCTTGCCTTTATCTTCTATTGCCTCTCCTTGCTTTTCTTCTTGCGTCAGGTATGCTCGGCTTGCTTTGATAGGCCTACTGCTCTCTCCTGCTTGCTGCTGGCTCGACTCCCTTTTGTGCCGCTGCTGCATTATCTCGTTCAACAGCCACTGTGGTGCATGCTGATCCATTGCCCGCCCCAGGGTGGCCCTGCGCTCTTGCTCCTGTATCCCTCGTGCTGCTGTTGCCCCCGGTATGTAGCCCATTGCCAACTCCCGCTCGACCGACGTTGGTTCCTCCCGCTGCCTTCTCTCTCTGTCATAAACCATGCCTGGCCCTGGCTTGCCATCTTCCAGCACAAACCCACGTGCTCCCTCCTAGGCCACCAAGGTAGGCCAAGCCCTTCTCGGCTCGCCTAGCTTGTTGCATTGCAGCTGCTTTGGGTGGTCTCTCTTCTCTACAGGAGCCGACGTTCTTCCTGGCTCCAGTATGTCATCCACTAGGAGTTTTGGATCTCTCCTCAGGTCGGCTAGTCCTAGTCTCAGCTTCTCTGGCACTACTCCGTTTTGCCAATACCTTCTCACCTGATGTGCCCTTGCACCATTCAGTGCAGCATCCCAACTTATGCCTGCCCCTAGCTCCGCCACTACCTTCTCTTGCGTTGCTCTCACTGGTTCTCGCGGTCCCATTCCATGTCTACATGCTCCACCACATAACAGCACCTTTTGATCCCCCTTCCTTGATCCACTTCAGCATTTGTAGAAGCTTGTCCAATAACGCTGTGCGCGCATCTCCCATTCTCCGCCCTTTTCCGGCTCTTGAGGTGCCTTGGCACTCCCAGCCCACCACCACCAGATCTATTGAACCCATCCCCATACAGTTGCCTCGTTCAGCTGACGTTAGACATGGGCAGCATGCCGAGCCTGGCTCGACTCGAACTCGAGCCAGGCAAAAGTCGAGCCGAGCCGACTCGGCTCGACCCAAGCCGGCAGCCCCAAAATGGTTGGCTCGACTCGAGGGTTCAGGGTCGAGCGCAGGGTCGGCTCGGCTCGTCGGGATTTTTTGGGGCAAGCCGAAGTCGAGCCGGCTCGTTTTCGGCTCGACTGTCGAGTTGCGCAGCTAGGCCCCGGCTAGAAATCGAAAACCCATTTCTGGTTTTCGATTTCCAGTTACTCTAAGCGCTGCCTACGCCCACCACGCCAGCCGAGCATGCCTAAGCCCCATTAATCTCACTCCGTAAGTTCACTCAGACATTAACTAGAGTGTTTTAGGTTATCAGGGAAATTACGTTTTAAGGGTACACTAGCGATGGCGATTTCTGTTTAGGACCTAGATTTTCTAGGTCCGCCAAACACCTACTTTCTACTCTAGTCAAGAACGCTAACCATCACTACTCTGTCGAGTCGAGCCGAGCCGAGCCAAAGTCGAGCCGGTCCTTGGCTCGACCCTCGAACCCCGAGTCGAGCCAGCCATTTTCGGGCAGCCGGCTCGGGTCGAGCCGAGCCGGCTCGGCTCGACTTTTACTTGGCTCGTGGTCGAGTCGAGCCGAGTCGAGCCAGGCTCGGCATGCTGCCCATGTCTAATGCCAGGCCATGCGCCTGGCCTTCGGATCTATCTCCACCAACGACCAATCGTGCTTCCAGCGCTGCTGCTAATCCCGCTCCTATTCCTCCAAAGAGTTCCACTATCGTAATTGGCCGTTCGCCCAGCGTTGCTCCTGCTTGCTGTCTCCGTGTTTCCATACTTCCCTTTTCGGCTGCTCTCGTGCCCTTCGCCATTCTCTCCTCCTTTGTTGCTTGCTGTAGCTCTGTGGCTTGCAGGGCCTTTCTTGGATCCATCTTCACAAATCGCACTGGCAGCTCTCCCTGCGCCCCGCCCTCCTTCCAATATTCGGTTCTAAAGATCAGCTTCTCTCCCCATGCATCGATTTGTGCTCCGACCTTGTAGACCAACTCCACAGGTCGTAATCCTCCGACTCGGAGAACCCGCACTGCACTCGAATCTGGGTTTCCTCCTTCTGTCACGGCAGCAGCGCGACCTCAACCGGCTGCACTCGAATCTGGATTTCCAGCGAGTTATGGCGAACACTTTTTCGATCCACGAACCGAGCTGACTTTTTCGCTGCTTGTGCTCTCTTCTTTGCCCGTCTTCGCACCTGGGGTTACCCGGAACGATTCCTTCTACAGATCTTCAAACGAGTCAGTTTTTCTGACCGAACCTTCTCCGATGTGCCGCTGAACTACGGACCAAATCCGACCGTGTCCCCTTGGTCTTGAAGTGCCTCCTCAATCCTCTTGTGGAGCGCTCGGACCTCGGGCCAATTTTGAGTCGACTCAAAATACACCTGGACAAGCTGACACAGGGTTTATTCTCCAGCCAACATGCTTTAATCGCATGGAAGCTGCCAAAGAAGATCAAGGATTTTATAGTCGCCGCAAGAAAATGCTAGTTTAGTGTTTCGATTTTGTTACGCTTATCTAGTTTATTGCTAGGCTACAGTGGCCCCTCCTCGGGGATGGTGTGGACCCTCGAGATTTTCTCGGGTCGCACTTCCACTATTTAACAGCTCAAGGCTCTGATGTTCAGCAGATGCTGATGAAGGCTTGTATAAGCCGAAACTAGTTCATCACAGGTTTTCCATCGAAAACTTTCTGAGCATCCCTACAGCTCGAGCTTTTTTCAGAACCGTTGCCTCGCAAGGCTACTACCACCACGGTTAACCCAGAGAAATGTGGGTCCGTTGGTCTCACTAGTGAGATTTCATAGCAACGTGCTTCTGTTCATGTACAGCATTGTCGTCACACACCATTTGGGTATCACCAGGCGGGCACGTACAACAATGGCATCGCAGCTGCTGGTAACAAGCTCCCTTCAATTCCTAGCCTAGTCGAAGCCGTTGGTCAACAATGTTTCAGAGCCGTGATTTGCAGTGTGAGTTGCAGGTGGGAGCGGTGGGGTGCACTTGACTCACAGTTCCGAGAGGGACCTCAGCCGTGAGATGGACACTGGGATGGATCCTGACAGCTTGTTGTGGCTCAGGTCCCTGCCATGAGAGAGGGAGCAGGGGGCGTTTGGGGGGGGGGGGGGGGCAGGGAGAAGGGCGAGTGAGAGGGCGAGAGTGAGAGTGAGAGGGATGCTCAAACACTGCCAGGCGAGTGAACGCGCATCATGTTAGGCATGAAAGGGTAACGAGGTGGCGCACCCCTAGGCACCAGAGGATCCGTAGCCGCTGCACCTGGTGGACCCCCTCCAAACGCTTGAGGGGGAGTAGAGAGGGAGAGAAGAGGTGACACCGCCTCTCCCCCGGAGCAGTGTGGCTGTGTGATGTGACGTGACTGTGGCCCGAGGAGAGAGCTCGCTGCTCTGTTCAGATTCCTTCCTTCCCAACTGGGCGAGGGAGGGGGAATCCATTGAGTGCAGAGAGGCAACTCACATGTAAGAGACGACCGATCCACCAGAGAAGTCAGGTATGGAGCCCAGGTTGTTGTGATCCAGCAGGCTGAAGGGGTCAATTCCAAACGTGCATTTCAAGATTCTTGTGTATTGAAGAAACGATAAGGTGTGGAATGGGGCCATGGGTTGTTCAGACAATTTGCACAATGTTTGCATATGTGCTGCACACGTCACGTCAAGTGGAAATGACAGCGATGTGATCTTTATCCAGATTCTATGTAAGGTTGAATTTTGGAACAGGACATTCCTGAAGTGGAAATGAATTTGAAACAGGACAATTCCGAAGTGGAGAGAGTCAGCTCTGTTCCTAGCAGCATGCCCCCTTCACCCTCCTCCCATCTCCCTCCAGCACCTCACAGACCCGCGTTCACTTGGCTCACAGGGTGTCTAATGACGAGGGCAGGGCAGCAGGCACGGGACCAGTGAGCCGGTTGTGGGAAAGATCTCTGGAGACAAGCAAAACAAGGGGGAGGGGGAGGGGGGAGAGGGGGGGGGGGGTGGGGGGTGGGGGGGGGGAGAGGGTGTCAGAACCGTTGGCTCGCAAGGCTATTACCACCTTGGTTAACCCAGAGAAACATGGGTCCATTGGTCTCGCTCCTTACATCGCCGCTGCGCTGGCCGGTTCAACCACTCCAAATCCAACTATCAACCAAGTACCCTGGACCATCAGGGCAACTGCCCGATCTTCCAGCTAACACTGAGCAGGTTGTATTTGGTGAAGATGATTCGACGAATACCGTCCAGCCCAACAAGAAGCGTGCTGTCCTACAGAGCAAGCTCCTGCTGGAACGGCCACCATGCCACTCAATGACGCACCGAAGGCTTCAATTCCTATGGATTCCTCTCCAGAGGATGTCGTCATGACGGATTCTCCTTCCTTGGAGACGTCGATCATTCTATTCTCGACAAGCACCCGATTCCTCCGTGCTTCAACGATTCTTAGAATCAAGCTATCACAGATTTCAAGAAGAATTCCGCAAAGCACCAAAGTTTGTCTCAGCAGCATCTTATTATGGATGCGCAAGCTAAGTCTGGCGACATTCCTCACAGCATTCGGATAAAATCCTTCGACTTCATGTGTCCCTATGAAGACATCAAGATCGGAGCCAATAATGAGCTTCATACTGCCTGCAAGGCCTATCTTGGCAACGTTGAAGGGATTATGATACAAAAGAAGAAGACGGCTGCCGAAAAAGCTCTCTATGACGCCAACGGAGTTCATCAATGGCTCCAAGACAAGCTGAATAACTACATCGATCTGACCAAGGCCAGCACTTTCGGAGACAAGCACCCGAAACTCATCGACAAACTCACCTTTTTCAAGGATACGATTCTGGCCGAATTTGAAAATTCGATGTCGTTGTACCTTGCTGACGCTCTTATGGCAGAAGTCCACCAGACGGAGAAAGCCAAGGAGGTTGATGCAAAGAAGAAGGCAGCCCCTGCAGAAGCTGAAACCTTACCGGTTGACACTTCAATTCGAGAAATCGTCAAGCACGAAGCTGATAAAATCCTCAACAAGAAGTTCAACCCGCAGAAGAAGCAGAAACAGCAGAAGCAGAGTCAGAAGACAAAGTCCCAGACTGCTAAGAAGACTAGCGCGTCTTCGGTGATTTCAAACAAACGTCCCGGACCGGCTAAAGGACCTGTCAACAAGCCCAACCGTCTGCTCGACAAGGGGAAGAAGCCGATTCAGGAAAACCCTTTCAGAGGTTCCAATGTCGCTTCTTCTTCCAGGAATCCGTATGCTGCTCCTTCTTCCAAGGCTTCTAACTCTTCTACTCACAGGAATAATAATCCGAAGCAGAAGCAGGATCAGAATCAGAAGCAGAAACAGAATCACCAGTCAAAAAATGGCGGAAGCGGCCGCGGAAAGGGGAAGAAACCTTAGTCGCGGACGTCCATCAATACGTCTTGATTCTTTTTGGTCGTAAGACCGAGAGTCAAGTGCAGTGTCGCGTCAGCAACAAGGATTACCACAACTTCTCCAGTTACCATTTCTCTCCCACTGAAGCAGAAATCCTCGGCATGGGTCTCAACTTTATCCCTGTTCCAGCTGCTCGTCATATCATTTCTTTCGCTGAAGAGTTAGAAGGTCTCGTTAAAGACGTCCGTACGACAACCTTGTTCAACGGTGATGCAATGAAATCTGAATTTCCCGGTTACAAGCTTCCCAAACGGCTGAACTGGAATCCTCCCCTCGCATCTGCTGAGGTGGAAACAGCACTCTCACTCTTCAAGCATGCAGCCGTGAAAGCAGTTTCCGAACAACAGTATACCAGGAGAACCTCTAAACTGCTACCAGCCCTTCGGCGACTGGGTTTGAACCAGAATCTGGTCTTCAAACCTGCCGAAAAGAACCTGGGTTTGGCTGTCATGGATTTCTATAAAGACGTGTTTTAAACATCTCCTGGATACGCAGGTTTATCGCGAATACCAAGAAGTCCTGATTACTGGAATTGTGAAAGACTTCTATGGCATTCAAGCAGACTACCAGCCTCTGCTTAAGGCGAGAATCTGGAAATCGTTTCTTGCACCGCCGACAGGAGGCTAGGAAGTCCCGGCTTTCTACACCATTCCCAAGGTGCACAAGAAGGTCCTCGCGGGAAGACCGATCGCGGCTTCTCACTGCTGGGTCACTTCTAATGTCTCCTGTTGGCTGGATGCTGTTTTACAGCCTCTGGTTACCTGTCAGCCAACGTACCTGTAGGATTCGCAGAGTTTACTACTTCTGCTGGAAACTTAGAGACTACCATCCTATCACCTGCTGGCTTCATACGATGTGGAAGCCTTATATCCTTCGATCCCGCTTTGGGACGGGATTGAAGCAGTGGATTTTTTTCTTCGGCGAGACAGGGCACCCGCTTGCCCCTCTTATTGTCCGCCTTCTACGCTCGGTAATGTTTAACAGTTACGTGACTTTCGACGGCAGATTTTTTCGCCAGATTAAAGGTACTGCTATGAGTACTTCTGCAGCAGTTTTCTTCGCCATCCTGTTTCTGAGCTACCTGGATCTGAAACTCAGTCGCGTCATCAGTCACATACCAGCACTCCACCTTCATTATATCGACGATGGCCTTATTCCTCTGGGATGCCCCCCCCTCTACTTTCGACGAATTTCGGCTCCAATTCAGAAAGCTGCATCAAGTTGACCAGTAGACTCTGGATTTCCTTGATATTACCTTCTTCAAGGGGAGTTGTTTTTCGAAGGAAGGCTTATTGGATGCGAAACTCTTCCAGAAGCCTATGAACCGGTGTCGTGCTTCTCCCATTTCTCCCATTTCTCCTCAACTATCCTTCCTCCTTACCCTTCTTACCCCCTTGTCCATTCCGCCTCTTGTAGGTTTATCACCGGTGCCGTGGGACCTAAGTGGAGAAATACGCTTGGGCAGCCTAGCGTATTGCGTACATACGCTAGCGTATAATACGAATACGCTGTACGCTAGCTAAGTACGCAATACGCTAGCGTATTTCTTGGCGGGCAGCCCCGGCAAAGAAATACGCAAAAAACGATGCGACAAATTTGCGACATGACGAAACCCCACAGGGATTTCGCCATGTCGCAAACCGAAAATTTGGCTTTTCAAATCGTCAACCCAACCCTTCGCCCCTCCCAACCACACAGCATCCCACCCAATCTGCGACTTCCAAACAACACCCAAAGAAATCTCCTTCCTCTCCCTCTCTACTCTACTCCAGCACGGTTCAGCGCAGTTCACTCCTACGACGAAATCAGGGTACAAGTAAACTGGCGCGCTAACTTCAGTCATTTCTTCTTCCAAGCTAGCGCGACTAGCTAGCTGGTTTTTTAGCGACTGTTGCTTATGTCGAACCCTTCACCTAGTCCTGGTTCCCACGGAACCGACGCGGGAACCTCCTGTGCTGCGTCTTCCTCTGACGAGCTCCTGGAGAACTCCACCCACGCTATCTTTAAGCATTTCAAGTTTAAGCATAAGGAGCACGGCAAGCAGCAAAAGTATTGGTGCAAGTACTGCCCCGTATCCTTACCGGGACGGCCTACCGCTGCGCACAGCACATCACTAGTTGGGATGGTATGCGTAGGCGCGAGGTTCGGAAATGCGAGGAGGTAGGGAAGGAGGAGCAGGCTGCCGTCCGCGCGTTCCAAACTGCCAAAGTGCTCGCGAGGGAGGAGGCGCATAGGGCGGAGGAGTCGGCCCTCGACGCCGTTAGTGGTCGAGGAAAGCGGAAGATCACCGATTACCTGTCCGATGACGCCCAAGCGGCCAAGGCGGCGGCGGACGAGGCTATTTGCCTCCTCTTTGCCGGCCTCCGCCTTCCCGAGCGCCATGCCGAACCACCCGCTTTGGCGCAACGCCGTCCGGTCCATCGCGCGCGCGGGGACCAGCTATGTGCCTCCAAAGCGCGACTACGTGGGTGGTGCCGGCTTGCAGCTATGCCGCAAGCGGATTGACGAGGGGATTGACGGGCGTCATGTCGAGCTGGAAGCGCCACGGCGTGACGATTGCCAGCGACATGATGACCGACAAGTGTGGCAGGCCGCAGGCGAATGTGATGCTGGTCAATGACACCGGCGCAGTGTTCGTCGAGAGTATTGACTGCAAGATGGAGAAAAAGACCGGGGGATACATCGCCCGGCTCCTCCGGCCCATCCTGCAAAAGGTTGGGGTCGAGAACATCGTGGCATTCTGCACCGATGGCGGCAGCAACTACCACAGCGCCTGCCGGCTCCTCATTGCAGAGAATCCGCGCATCGAGCATGTGCCGTGTGCGACGCACGTGCTCGACCTCCTTATGGAGGATGTGGGACGGCAGGCTTGGGCCAAGGAGGTAGTGGGGCGGGCGAGCGAGCTCATCAACTACACCCGCAGCCACCATTGGACCCGACAGTATCTCAGGGGTGTGGACGGAGGGAAGGGGCTGCAGATGCTGAGGCCGGCGGGGACCAGGTTTGGGACGCAGCACATTGCTGTGTCCCGCCTGGTGGAGTTGCGGTCAACGCTGGTGACCATGGTGCTCTGCGATGCATGGAAGGCGGAGTGGGCGGTGGGCCCAAAGAAGGCAGCTGCAGAGACATTCCACGACCAGATCATGGATAAGGACTGGTGGCCAGCGGCTGAGCTCTTCAAGAGGCTGCTCCTGCTCCCGTTCAAGGCCATGAGGGCGACGGATTCGGCAACGAAAGGGATGATGGGCCGCATCTATGAGCTGATGCTTGAGCTCACTGTGAATGTGGCAGAACTGCTGAAGGAGGGGGGATGGGGTGTTGAGTGCGGGAGACAAGAAGGGCGTCAATGAGATTGTGAAGCGGCGTTGGGATGAGAGTATGGCTTGCCCACTGCACGTCGGGCGGATTCTTAACCCGGTCAACCAGGAGGAGCGGATTTTTGGGCCGGACACGGAGTGCACCAATGTGTTCAAAGCTTTCATTGCCCGCCACTATGGCGGGGTGATGATTCCCCAGAGGGATGGCCTGCCCAAGCGTGCCACACTCCTCCTACAGGAAGGGTTGGCCGCCTTTCTGAAGTTGAGGGGCAGCTTCGGCACGGCTGAGGCCATCAGTGACCGGAAGTTGGTGAAGGAAGGAAGTTATTCCATGGAGGCGTGGTGGGAGTGGCACGGCACTGACCACCCCTTGCTCATGGCCCTTGCTTGCCGAGTGCTAACTCAGCCGGTGTCTGCATCCAGCTGCGAGCGCAACTGGGCGGTGTGGGATACTGTCCACACCGCCCGACGCAACCGGCTGGGTTCAGAAAAGTGCAAGGATCTGGTTTACGTTGCGCACAACTGGAAGGTTGTGCACAACTGGCACATGGCCGACGAGGGGGCGGGGGTGGTGTCCGGTAACATCCCGGACGCCCCCGTCCCTGCGGGGTACAGGGTGGATCGGGAGGAGGAGGATGAGGAGGGCGAAGATGAGGAGCTGCTGGACGAGTACCTGTAGAGCAGAGCAGGAGAGGGTTAGGCGGGCGGTTTGGGGGAGGCTTACCTGAGATGGGTGGTTGGCTGGTTGTTGGAGTTTGGAACCCTTGACATGCCCTTGGTGGCTTGAACTATTTATTTATTACCATGCTAAATGATGCCACATTTGGTGGGGAGAATTTGGTGCTCTGAACCCCCCTCTTCCCTCCCCAAACAGGTTTTTTTTACCCCTGCCCGAGTTGTTTTTATACCTGCCCGCCAGAGCGTATTTCCTAGCGTATCCAATCCCATAATGAAGCGTACAGCGTATATACGCTAGCGTATAATACGCTTGCGTATATACGCTAGCGTATAATACGCTTGCGTATAATACGCTGGACGCGTATTTCTCCACTTAGCGTGGGACCAAGCTCTTGTAGGTTATCACCGGTGCCGTGGGACCAAGCTCTTGTAGGTTATCACCGGTGCCGTGGGACCAAGCTCTTGTAGGTTATCACCGGTGCCGTGGGACCAAGCTCTTGTAGGTTATCACCGGTATCTGCGTGCATCTCTCAGCTGCGCTGTATGCAGATTCTCTAGCGCTGCCGACATCAACTTTTTTTTAAAGTACTCCCCTCTTCGCACAGCCGCCGCCGCCCATGCCTCCGCCGACTCTTCCTTCATTGACTCAGTGAGGAGCGTGGGCACATCCACGGGCAGCACTGGCTCTCTTCCGTACAGCAAGTGGTACAGGGACATGTCCGTCAGAGCTGATTGCTTTGCGAACCGATAGCCCGCCAGCACCCATGGCAGCTCAGCATCCCACTCTCTCTTCTTCTGCTCTCCATACACCCGCAATCCTCTTTAGATCGTCTGTATCATCCGCTCTGTCAACCCGTCGGACTGAGGATGGTACCGCGATGTCACTCTTTGAGTGATACCTACTTCTTTTAAGAGCTCTGCAAAGCTGCCTTGTAACTCCGTGACTTGATCTGTCAGCAACTCCCCGCATGCCCCAAATCTGGTGAGTACTTGGTCCAGAAATGCCTCTCGGATCAGCCCACTGTTCTTGCTGGCTATGGCCCTTGCCTCCACCCACTTTGTCGTATGCTCTATCATCGCGACAATGTACATCTTCCCTTGCCTGGACAACGGTAATTCCCCGGCCAGATCCAAGGACCACCTGAATCCTAAGCCGCGTATGTGCAGTGATTGCAGTCTTCCCTGCCCTTCTCCAGCACTGCCTTGTTTCGCTGGCATACCTCACACACCTGCACCCACTGCGCCACGTCTCTTCTCATTCCTGCCCACCAGTAGGTAGTGCATAGTAGCTGCCTTGTCCTGGCTCCCCCCTAATGCCCCAGCTTTTCGTGCACTTGCTGCACGATATTCTCTCTCACTTCTGGCTTAGGCACCACTTTCCATCCCTCCGTCGTGCGCAGCTGCATCTGACTCTGAAACCATCGATAGTGCCCTCCTCTACTCCTCGCCCTTGCAGTCACTGCTGCCGCATCCTCTGTCATTGCTGCTCCAATCCGTGTGGGGCGTCTTTCTTTGGCAGCTGCAGTACCGTTCCTGCTTTGATGGCCTCCAGCAAATCCCTTCTCGCCTGCTCCTCTTCCGGTTCCCACTTCTTGCCCCTCAGCAGCTGATTCAGCCTGTATGCTCTCTTGCTGAAGTTGGGGATGAAGCGCCTGTAATAGTTCAGGAACCCCAGGAGTGCTCTCAGTGCTCCCTTGTCTTTTGGTGCCCCGAGCTTAACTAGCACTGCCACCTTGGCCTCTTGAATCCCCATCCCGCATTGCACTTCAAATCCCAGGTAGGCGACTGTTCTTCTGGCTATCTTGCATTTTTCCAGGTGACAAGTAAGCCCTGCGTCTGCTATAGCGTCCAATGTCGCTTCCAGGTGCTCGGCATGTTCCTCTTCACTCTTGCTGAAGATCACCACGTCGTCAATGTAGCACGCTGCTGCTTGCACTGCCTTCAACGCTTGATCCATGACTCTTTGGAACACACGTTCCAACGTTCCTTAGCCCGAACGGCATCACGTTCCATTCGTACAGGCCGTCCACTCCATGAAAGGTGGTCTTGCCTTTATCTTCTATTGCCTCTCCTTGCTTTTCTTCTTGCGTCAGGTATGCTCGGCTTGCTTTGATAGGCCTACTGCTCTCTCCTGCTTGCTGCTGGCTCGACTCCCTTTTGTGCCGCTGCTGCATTATCTCGTTCAACAGCCACTGTGGTGCATGCTGATCCATTGCCCGCCCCAGGGTGGCCCTGCGCTCTTGCTCCTGTATCCCTCGTGCTGCTGTTCCCCCGGTATGTAGCCCATTGCCAACTCCCGCTCGACCGACGTTGGTTCCTCCCGCTGCCTTCTCTCTCTGTCATAAACCATGCCTGGCCCTGGCTTGCCATCTTCCAGCACAAACCCACGTGCTCCCTCCTAGGCCACCAAGGTAGGCCAAGCCCTTCTCGGCTCGCCTAGCTTGTTGCATTGCAGCTGCTTTGGGTGGTCTCTCTTCTCTACAGGAGCCGACGTTCTTCCTGGCTCCAGTATGTCATCCACTAGGAGTTTTGGATCTCTCCTCAGGGTCGGCTAGTCCTAGTCTCAGCTTCTCTGGCACTACTCCGTTTTGCCAATACCTTCTCACCTGATGTGCCCTTGCACCATTCAGTGCAGCATCCCAACTTATGCCTGCCCCTAGCTCCGCCACTACCTTCTCTTGCGTTGCTCTCACTGGTTCTCGCGGGTCCCATTCCATGTCTACATGCTCCACCACATAACAGCACCTTTTGATCCCCCTTCCTTGATCCACTTCAGCATTTGTAGAAGCTTGTCCAATAACGCTGTGCGCGCATCTCCCATTCTCCGCCCTTTTCCGGCTCTTGAGGTGCCTTGGCACTCCCAGCCCACCACCACCAGATCTATTGAACCCATCCCCATACAGTTGCCTCGTTCAGCTGACGTTAGACATGGGCAGCATGCCGAGCCTGGCTCGACTCGAACTCGAGCCAGGCAAAAGTCGAGCCGAGCCGACTCGGCTCGACCCAAGCCGGCAGCCCCAAAATGGTTGGCTCGACTCGAGGGTTCAGGGTCGAGCGCAGGGTCGGCTCGGCTCGTCGGGATTTTTTGGGCAAGCCGAAGTCGAGCCGGCTCGTTTTCGGCTCGACTGTCGAGTTGCGCAGCTAGGCCCCGGCTAGAAATCGAAAACCCATTTCTGGTTTTCGATTTCCAGTTACTCTAAGCGCTGCCTACGCCCACCACGCCAGCCGAGCATGCCTAAGCCCCATTAATCTCACTCCGTAAGTTCACTCAGACATTAACTAGAGTGTTTTAGGTTATCAGGGAAATTACGTTTTAAGGGTACACTAGCGATGGCGATTTCTGTTTAGGACCTAGATTTTCTAGGTCCGCCAAACACCTACTTTCTACTCTAGTCAAGAACGCTAACCATCACTACTCTGTCGAGTCGAGCCGAGCCGAGCCAAAGTCGAGCCGGTCCTTGGCTCGACCCTCGAACCCCGAGTCGAGCCAGCCATTTTCGGGCAGCCGGCTCGGGTCGAGCCGAGCCGGCTCGGCTCGACTTTTACTTGGCTCGTGTCGAGTCGAGCCGAGTCGAGCCAGGCTCGGCATGCTGCCCATGTCTAATGCCAGGCCATGCGCCTGGCCTTCGGATCTATCTCCACCAACGACCAATCGTGCTTCCAGCGCTGCTGCTAATCCCGCTCCTATTCCTCCAAAGAGTTCCACTATCGTAATTGGCCGTTCGCCCAGCGTTGCTCCTGCTTGCTGTCTCCGTGTTTCCATACTTCCCTTTTCGGCTGCTCTCGTGCCCTTCGCCATTCTCTCCTCCTTTGTTGCTTGCTGTAGCTCTGTGGCTTGCAGGGCCTTTCTTGGATCCATCTTCACAAATCGCACTGGCAGCTCTCCCTGCGCCCCGCCCTCCTTCCAATATTCGGTTCTAAAGATCAGCTTCTCTCCCCATGCATCGATTTGTGCTCCGACCTTGTAGACCAACTCCACAGGTCGTAATCCTCCGACTCGGAGAACCCGCACTGCACTCGAATCTGGGTTTCCTCCTTCTGTCACGGCAGCAGCGCGACCTCAACCGGCTGCACTCGAATCTGGATTTCCAGCGAGTTATGGCGAACACTTTTTCGATCCACGAACCGAGCTGACTTTTTCGCTGCTTGTGCTCTCTTCTTTGCCCGTCTTCGCACCTGGGGTTACCCGGAACGATTCCTTCTACAGATCTTCAAACGAGTCAGTTTTTCTGACCGAACCTTCTCCGATGTGCCGCTGAACTACGGACCAAATCCGACCGTGTCCCCTTGGTCTTGAAGTGCCTCCTCAATCCTCTTGTGGAGCGCTCGGACCTCGGGCCAATTTTGAGTCGACTCAAAATACACCTGGACAAGCTGACACAGGGTTTATTCTCCAGCCAACATGCTTTAATCGCATGGAAGCTGCCAAAGAAGATCAAGGATTTTATAGTCGCCGCAAGAAAATGCTAGTTTAGTGTTTCGATTTTGTTACGCTTATCTAGTTTATTGCTAGGCTACAGTGGCCCCTCCTCGGGGATGGTGTGGACCCTCGAGATTTTCTCGGGTCGCACTTCCACTATTTAACAGCTCAAGGCTCTGATGTTCAGCAGATGCTGATGAAGGCTTGTATAAGCCGAAACTAGTTCATCACAGGTTTTCCATCGAAAACTTTCTGAGCATCCCTACAGCTCGAGCTTTTTTCAGAACCGTTGCCTCGCAAGGCTACTACCACCACGGTTAACCCAGAGAAATGTGGGTCCGTTGGTCTCACTAGTGAGATTTCATAGCAACGTGCTTCTGTTCATGTACAGCATTGTCGTCACACACCATTTGGGTATCACCAGGCGGGCACGTACAACAATGGCATCGCAGCTGCTGGTAACAAGCTCCCTTCAATTCCTAGCCTAGTCGAAGCCGTTGGTCAACAATGTTTCAGAGCCGTGATTTGCAGTGTGAGTTGCAGGTGGGAGCGGTGGGGTGCACTTGACTCACAGTTCCGAGAGGGACCTCAGCCGTGAGATGGACACTGGGATGGATCCTGACAGCTTGTTGTGGCTCAGGTCCCTGCCATGAGAGAGGGAGCAGGGGGCGTTTGGGGGGGGGGGGGGGGGGGGCAGGGAGAAGGGCGAGTGAGAGGGCGAGAGTGAGAGTGAGAGGGATGCTCAAACACTGCCAGGCGAGTGAACGCGCATCATGTTAGGCATGAAAGGGTAACGAGGTGGCGCACCCCTAGGCACCAGAGGATCCGTAGCCGCTGCACCTGGTGGACCCCCTCCAAACGCTTGAGGGGGAGTAGAGAGGGAGAGAAGAGGTGACACCGCCTCTCCCCCGGAGCAGTGTGGCTGTGTGATGTGACGTGACTGTGGCCCGAGGAGAGAGCTCGCTGCTCTGTTCAGATTCCTTCCTTCCCAACTGGGCGAGGGAGGGGGAATCCATTGAGTGCAGAGAGGCAACTCACATGTAAGAGACGACCGATCCACCAGAGAAGTCAGGTATGGAGCCCAGGTTGTTGTGATCCAGCAGGCTGAAGGGGTCAATTCCAAACGTGCATTTCAAGATTCTTGTGTATTGAAGAAACGATAAGGTGTGGAATGGGGCCATGGGTTGTTCAGACAATTTGCACAATGTTTGCATATGTGCTGCACACGTCACGTCAAGTGGAAATGACAGCGATGTGATCTTTATCCAGATTCTATGTAAGGTTGAATTTTGGAACAGGACATTCCTGAAGTGGAAATGAATTTGAAACAGGACAATTCCGAAGTGGAGAGAGTCAGCTCTGTTCCTAGCAGCATGCCCCCTTCACCCTCCTCCCATCTCCCTCCAGCACCTCACAGACCCGCGTTCACTTGGCTCACAGGGTGTCTAATGACGAGGGCAGGGCAGCAGGCACGGGACCAGTGAGCCGGTTGTGGGAAAGATCTCTGGAGACAAGCAAAACAAGGGGGAGGGGGGAGGGGGGAGAGGGGGGGGGGGGTGGGGGGTGGGGGGGGGGAGAGGGTGTCAGAACCGTTGGCTCGCAAGGCTATTACCACCTTGGTTAACCCAGAGAAACATGGGTCCATTGGTCTCGCTCCTTACATCGCCGCTGCGCTGGCCGGTTCAACCACTCCAAATCCAACTATCAACCAAGTACCCTGGACCATCAGGGCAACTGCCCGATCTTCCAGCTAACACTGAGCAGGTTGTATTTGGTGAAGATGATTCGACGAATACCGTCCAGCCCAACAAGAAGCGTGCCTGTCCTACAGAGCAAGCTCCTGCTGGAACGGCCACCATGCCACTCAATGACGCACCGAAGGCTTCAATTCCTATGGATTCCTCTCCAGAGGATGTCGTCATGACGGATTCTCCTTCCTTGGAGACGTCGATCATTCTATTCTCGACAAGCACCCGATTCCTCCGTGCTTCAACGATTCTTAGAATCAAGCTATCACAGATTTCAAGAAGAATTCCGCAAAGCACCAAAGTTTGTCTCAGCAGCATCTTATTATGGATGCGCAAGCTAAGTCTGGCGACATTCCTCACAGCATTCGGATAAAATCCTTCGACTTCATGTGTCCCTATGAAGACATCAAGATCGGAGCCAATAATGAGCTTCATACTGCCTGCAAGGCCTATCTTGGCAACGTTGAAGGGATTATGATACAAAAGAAGAAGACGGCTGCCGAAAAAGCTCTCTATGACGCCAACGGAGTTCATCAATGGCTCCAAGACAAGCTGAATAACTACATCGATCTGACCAAGGCCAGCACTTTCGGAGACAAGCACCCGAAACTCATCGACAAACTCACCTTTTTCAAGGATACGATTCTGGCCGAATTTGAAAATTCGATGTCGTTGTACCTTGCTGACGCTCTTATGGCAGAAGTCCACCAGACGGAGAAAGCCAAGGAGGTTGATGCAAAGAAGAAGGCAGCCCCTGCAGAAGCTGAAACCTTACCGGTTGACACTTCAATTCGAGAAATCGTCAAGCACGAAGCTGATAAAATCCTCAACAAGAAGTTCAACCCGCAGAAGAAGCAGAAACAGCAGAAGCAGAGTCAGAAGACAAAGTCCCAGACTGCTAAGAAGACTAGCGCGTCTTCGGTGATTTCAAACAAACGTCCCGGACCGGCTAAAGGACCTGTCAACAAGCCCAACCGTCTGCTCGACAAGGGGAAGAAGCCGATTCAGGAAAACCCTTTCAGAGGTTCCAATGTCGCTTCTTCTTCCAGGAATCCGTATGCTGCTCCTTCTTCCAAGGCTTCTAACTCTTCTACTCACAGGAATAATAATCCGAAGCAGAAGCAGGATCAGAATCAGAAGCAGAAACAGAATCACCAGTCAAAAAATGGCGGAAGCGGCCGCGGAAAGGGGAAGAAACCTTAGTCCGCGGACGTCCATCAATACGTCTTGATTCTTTTTGGTCGTAAGACCGAGAGTCAAGTGCAGTGTCGCGTCAGCAACAAGGATTACCACAACTTCTCCAGTTACCATTTCTCTCCCACTGAAGCAGAAATCCTCGGCATGGGTCTCAACTTTATCCCTGTTCCAGCTGCTCGTCATATCATTTCTTTCGCTGAAGAGTTAGAAGGTCTCGTTAAAGACGTCCGTACGACAACCTTGTTCAACGGTGATGCAATGAAATCTGAATTTCCCGGTTACAAGCTTCCCAAACGGCTGAACTGGAATCCTCCCCTCGCATCTGCTGAGGTGGAAACAGCACTCTCACTCTTCAAGCATGCAGCCGTGAAAGCAGTTTCCGAACAACAGTATACCAGGAGAACCTCTAAACTGCTACCAGCCCTTCGGCGACTGGGTTTGAACCAGAATCTGGTCTTCAAACCTGCCGAAAAGAACCTGGGTTTGGCTGTCATGGATTTCTATAAAGACGTGTTTTAAACATCTCCTGGATACGCAGGTTTATCGCGAATACCAAGAAGTCCTGATTACTGGAATTGTGAAAGACTTCTATGGCATTCAAGCAGACTACCAGCCTCTGCTTAAGGCGAGAATCTGGAAATCGTTTCTTGCACCGCCGACAGGAGGCTAGGAAGTCCCGGCTTTCTACACCATTCCCAAGGTGCACAAGAAGGTCCTCGCGGGAAGACCGATCGCGGCTTCTCACTGCTGGGTCACTTCTAATGTCTCCTGTTGGCTGGATGCTGTTTTACAGCCTCTGGTTACCTGTCAGCCAACGTACCTGTAGGATTCGCAGAGTTTACTACTTCTGCTGGAAACTTAGAGACTACCATCCTATCACCTGCTGGCTTCATACGATGTGGAAGCCTTATATCCTTCGATCCCGCTTTGGGACGGGATTGAAGCAGTGGATTTTTTTCTTCGGCGAGACAGGCACCCGCTTGCCCCTCTTATTGTCCGCCTTCTACGCTCGGTAATGTTTAACAGTTACGTGACTTTCGACGGCAGATTTTTTCGCCAGATTAAAGGTACTGCTATGAGTACTTCTGCAGCAGTTTTCTTCGCCATCCTGTTTCTGAGCTACCTGGATCTGAAACTCAGTCGCGTCATCAGTCACATACCAGCACTCCACCTTCATTATATCGACGATGGCCTTATCCTCTGGGATGCCCCCCCTCTACTTTCGACGAATTTCGGCTCCAATTCAGAAAGCTGCATCAAGTTGACCAGTAGACTCTGGATTTCCTTGATATTACCTTCTTCAAGGGGAGTTGTTTTTCGAAGGAAGGCTTATTGGATGCGAAACTCTTCCAGAAGCCTATGAACCGGTGTCGTGCTTCTCCCATTTCTCCCATTCTCCTCAACTATCCTTCCTCCTTACCCTTCTTACCCCCTTGTCCATTCCGCCTCTTGTAGGTTATCACCGGTGCCGTGGGACCTAAGTGGAGAAATACGCTTGGGCAGCCTAGCGTATTGCGTACATACGCTAGCGTATAATACGAATACGCTGTACGCTAGCTAAGTACGCAATACGCTAGCGTATTTCTTGGCGGGCAGCCCGGCAAGAAATACGCAAAAAACGATGCGACAAATTTGCGACATGACGAAACCCCACAGGGATTTCGCCATGTCGCAAACCGAAATTTGGCTTTTCAAATCGTCAACCCAACCCCTTCGCCCCTCCCAACCACACAGCATCCCACCCAATCTGCGACTTCCAAACAACACCCAAAGAAATCTCCTTCCTCTCCCTCTCTACTCTACTCCAGCACGGTTCAGCGCAGTTCACTCCTACGACGAAATCAGGGTACAAGTAAACTGGCGCGCTAACTTCAGTCATTTCTTCTTCCAAGCTAGCGCGACTAGCTAGCTGGTTTTTTAGCGACTGTTGCTATGTCGAACCCTTCACCTAGTCCTGGTTCCCACGGAACCGACGCGGGAACCTCCTGTGCTGCGTCTTCCTCTGACGAGCTCCTGGAGAACTCCACCCACGCTATCTTTAAGCATTTCAAGTTTAAGCATAAGGAGCACGGCAAGCAGCAAAAGTATTGGTGCAAGTACTGCCCCGTATCCTTTACCGGGACGGCCTACCGCTGCGCACAGCACATCACTAGTTGGGATGGTATGCGTAGGCGCGAGGTTCGGAAATGCGAGGAGGTAGGGAAGGAGGAGCAGGCTGCCGTCCGCGCGTTCCAAACTGCCAAAGTGCTCGCGAGGGAGGAGGCGCATAGGGCGGAGGAGTCGGCCCTCGACGCCGTTAGTGGTCGAGGAAAGCGGAAGATCACCGATTACCTGTCCGATGACGCCCAAGCGGCCAAGGCGGCGGCGGACGAGGCTATTTGCCTCCTCTTTGCCGGCCTCCGCCTTCCCGAGCGCCATGCCGACCACCCGCTTTGGCGCAACGCCGTCCGGTCCATCGCGCGCGCGGGGACCAGCTATGTGCCTCCAAAGCGCGACTACGTGGGTGGTGCCGGCTTGCAGCTATGCCGCAAGCGGATTGACGAGGGATTGACGGGCGTCATGTCGAGCTGGAAGCGCCACGGCGTGACGATTGCCAGCGACATGATGACCGACAAGTGTGGCAGGCCGCAGGCGAATGTGATGCTGGTCAATGACACCGGCGCAGTGTTCGTCGAGAGTATTGACTGCAAGATGGAGAAAAAGACCGGGGGATACATCGCCCGGCTCCTCCGGCCCATCCTGCAAAAGGTTGGGGTCGAGAACATCGTGGCATTCTGCACCGATGGCGGCAGCAACTACCACAGCGCCTGCCGGCTCCTCATTGCAGAGAATCCGCGCATCGAGCATGTGCCGTGTGCGACGCACGTGCTCGACCTCCTTATGGAGGATGTGGGACGGCAGGCTTGGGCCAAGGAGGTAGTGGGGCGGGCGAGCGAGCTCATCAACTACACCCGCAGCCACCATTGGACCCGACAGTATCTCAGGGGTGTGGACGGAGGGAAGGGGCTGCAGATGCTGAGGCCGGCGGGGACCAGGTTTGGGACGCAGCACATTGCTGTGTCCCGCCTGGTGGAGTTGCGGTCAACGCTGGTGACCATGGTGCTCTGCGATGCATGGAAGGCGGAGTGGGCGGTGGGCCCAAAGAAGGCAGCTGCAGAGACATTCCACGACCAGATCATGGATAAGGACTGGTGGCCAGCGGCTGAGCTCTTCAAGAGGCTGCTCCTGCTCCCGTTCAAGGCCATGAGGGCGACGGATTCGGCAACGAAAGGGATGATGGGCCGCATCTATGAGCTGATGCTTGAGCTCACTGTGAATGTGGCAGAACTGCTGAAGGAGGAGGGGGATGGGGTGTTGAGTGCGGGAGACAAGAAGGGCGTCAATGAGATTGTGAAGCGGCGTTGGGATGAGAGTATGGCTTGCCCACTGCACGTGGTCGGGCGGATTCTTAACCCGGTCAACCAGGAGGAGCGGATTTTTGGGCCGGACACGGAGTGCACCAATGTGTTCAAAGCTTTCATTGCCCGCCACTATGGCGGGGTGATGATTCCCCAGAGGGATGGCCTGCCCAAGCGTGCCACACTCCTCCTACAGGAAGGGTTGGCCGCCTTTCTGAAGTTGAGGGGCAGCTTCGGCACGGCTGAGGCCATCAGTGACCGGAAGTTGGTGAAGGAAGGAAGTTATTCCATGGAGGCGTGGTGGGAGTGGCACGGCACTGACCACCCCTTGCTCATGGCCTTGCTTGCCGAGTGCTAACTCAGCCGGTGTCTGCATCCAGCTGCGAGCGCAACTGGGCGGTGTGGGATACTGTCCACACCGCCCGACGCAACCGGCTGGGTTCAGAAAAGTGCAAGGATCTGGTTTACGTTGCGCACAACTGGAAGGTTGTGCACAACTGGCACATGGCCGACGAGGGGGCGGGGGTGGTGTCCGGTAACATCCCGGACGCCCCCGTCCCTGCGGGGTACAGGGTGGATCGGGAGGAGGAGGATGAGGAGGGCGAAGATGAGGAGCTGCTGGACGAGTACCTGTAGAGCAGAGCAGGAGAGGGTTAGGCGGGCGGTTTGGGGGAGGCTTACCTGAGATGGGTGGTTGGCTGGTTGTTGGAGTTTGGAACCCTTGACATGCCCTTGGTGGCTTGAACTATTTATTTATTACCATGCTAAATGATGCCACATTTGGTGGGGAGAATTTGGTGCTCTGAACCCCCCCTCTTCCCTCCCCAAACAGGTTTTTTTTACCCCTGCCCGAGTTGTTTTTATACCTGCCGCCAGAGCGTATTTCCTAGCGTATCCAATCCCATAATGAAGCGTACAGCGTATATACGCTAGCGTATAATACGCTTGCGTATATACGCTAGCGTATAATACGCTTGCGTATAATACGCTGGACGCGTATTTCTCCACTTAGCGTGGGACCAAGCTCTTGTAGGTTATCACCGGTGCCGTGGGACCAAGCTCTTGTAGGTTATCACCGGTGCCGTGGGACCAAGCTCTTGTAGGTTATCACCGGTGCCGTGGGACCAAGCTCTTGTAGGTTATCACCGGTATCTGCGTGCATCTCTCAGCTGCGCTGTATGCAGATTCTCTAGCGCTGCCGACATCAACTTTTTTTTAAAGTACTCCCCTCTTCGCACAGCCGCCGCCGCCCATGCCTCCGCCGACTCTTCCTTCATTGACTCAGTGAGGAGCGTGGGCACATCCACGGGCAGCACTGGCTCTCTTCCGTACAGCAAGTGGTACAGGGACATGTCCGTCAGAGCTGATTGCTTTGCGAACCGATAGCCCGCCAGCACCCATGGCAGCTCAGCATCCCACTCTCTCTTCTTCTGCTCTCCATACACCCGCAATCCTCTTTAGATCGTCTGTATCATCCGCTCTGTCAACCCGTCGGACTGAGGATGGTACCGCGATGTCACTCTTTGAGTGATACCTACTTCTTTTAAGAGCTCTGCAAAGCTGCCTTGTAACTCCGTGACTTGATCTGTCAGCAACTCCCCGCATGCCCCAAATCTGGTGAGTACTTGGTCCAGAAATGCCTCTCGGATCAGCCCACTGTTCTTGCTGGCTATGGCCCTTGCCTCCACCCACTTTGTCGTATGCTCTATCATCGCGACAATGTACATCTTCCCTTGCCTGGACAACGGTAATTCCCCGGCCAGATCCAAGGACCACCTGAATCCTAAGCCGCGTATGTGCAGTGATTGCAGTCTTCCCTGCCCTTCTCCAGCACTGCCTTGTTTCGCTGGCATACCTCACACACCTGCACCCACTGCGCCACGTCTCTTCTCATTCCTGCCCACCAGTAGGTAGTGCATAGTAGCTGCCTTGTCCTGGCTCCCCCCTAATGCCCCAGCTTTTCGTGCACTTGCTGCACGATATTCTCTCTCACTTCTGGCTTAGGCACCACTTTCCATCCCTCCGTCGTGCGCAGCTGCATCTGACTCTGAAACCATCGATAGTGCCCTCCTCTACTCCTCGCCCTTGCAGTCACTGCTGCCGCATCCTCTGTCATTGCTGCTCCAATCCGTGTGGGGCGTCTTTCTTTGGCAGCTGCAGTACCGTTCCTGCTTTGATGGCCTCCAGCAAATCCCTTCTCGCCTGCTCCTCTTCCGGTTCCCACTTCTTGCCCCTCAGCAGCTGATTCAGCCTGTATGCTCTCTTGCTGAAGTTGGGGATGAAGCGCCTGTAATAGTTCAGGAACCCCAGGAGTGCTCTCAGTGCTCCCTTGTCTTTTGGTGCCCCGAGCTTAACTAGCACTGCCACCTTGGCCTCTTGAATCCCCATCCCGCATTGCACTTCAAATCCCAGGTAGGCGACTGTTCTTCTGGCTATCTTGCATTTTTCCAGGTGACAAGTAAGCCCTGCGTCTGCTATAGCGTCCAATGTCGCTTCCAGGTGCTCGGCATGTTCCTCTTCACTCTTGCTGAAGATCACCACGTCGTCAATGTAGCACGCTGCTGCTTGCACTGCCTTCAACGCTTGATCCATGACTCTTTGGAACACACGTTCCAACGTTCCTTAGCCCGAACGGCATCACGTTCCATTCGTACAGGCCGTCCACTCCATGAAAGGTGGTCTTGCCTTTATCTTCTATTGCCTCTCCTTGCTTTTCTTCTTGCGTCAGGTATGCTCGGCTTGCTTTGATAGGCCTACTGCTCTCTCCTGCTTGCTGCTGGCTCGACTCCCTTTTGTGCCGCTGCTGCATTATCTCGTTCAACAGCCACTGTGGTGCATGCTGATCCATTGCCCGCCCCAGGGTGGCCCTGCGCTCTTGCTCCTGTATCCTCGTGCTGCTGTTGCCCCCGGTATGTAGCCCATTGCCAACTCCCGCTCGACCGACGTTGGTTCCTCCCGCTGCCTTCTCTCTCTGTCATAAACCATGCCTGGCCCTGGCTTGCCATCTTCCAGCACAAACCCACGTGCTCCCTCCTAGGCCACCAAGGTAGGCCAAGCCCTTCTCGGCTCGCCTAGCTTGTTGCATTGCAGCTGCTTTGGGTGGTCTCTCTTCTCTACAGGAGCCGACGTTCTTCCTGGCTCCAGTATGTCATCCACTAGGAGTTTTGGATCTCTCCTCAGGTCGGCTAGTCCTAGTCTCAGCTTCTCTGGCACTACTCCGTTTTGCCAATACCTTCTCACCTGATGTGCCCTTGCACCATTCAGTGCAGCATCCCAACTTATGCCTGCCCCTAGCTCCGCCACTACCTTCTCTTGCGTTGCTCTCACTGGTTCTCGCGGGTCCCATTCCATGTCTACATGCTCCACCACATAACAGCACCTTTTGATCCCCCTTCCTTGATCCACTTCAGCATTTGTAGAAGCTTGTCCAATAACGCTGTGCGCGCATCTCCCATTCTCCGCCCTTTTCCGGCTCTTGAGGTGCCTTGGCACTCCCAGCCCACCACCACCAGATCTATTGAACCCATCCCCATACAGTTGCCTCGTTCAGCTGACGTTAGACATGGGCAGCATGCCGAGCCTGGCTCGACTCGAACTCGAGCCAGGCAAAAGTCGAGCCGAGCCGACTCGGCTCGACCCAAGCCGGCAGCCCCAAAATGGTTGGCTCGACTCGAGGGTTCAGGGTCGAGCGCAGGGTCGGCTCGGCTCGTCGGGATTTTTTGGGCAAGCCGAAGTCGAGCCGGCTCGTTTTCGGCTCGACTGTCGAGTTGCGCAGCTAGGCCCCGGCTAGAAATCGAAAACCCATTTCTGGTTTTCGATTTCCAGTTACTCTAAGCGCTGCCTACGCCCACCACGCCAGCCGAGCATGCCTAAGCCCCATTAATCTCACTCCGTAAGTTCACTCAGACATTAACTAGAGTGTTTTAGGTTATCAGGGAAATTACGTTTTAAGGGTACACTAGCGATGGCGATTTCTGTTTAGGACCTAGATTTTCTAGGTCCGCCAAACACCTACTTTCTACTCTAGTCAAGAACGCTAACCATCACTACTCTGTCGAGTCGAGCCGAGCCGAGCCAAAGTCGAGCCGGTCCTTGGCTCGACCCTCGAACCCCGAGTCGAGCCAGCCATTTTCGGGCAGCCGGCTCGGGTCGAGCCGAGCCGGCTCGGCTCGACTTTTACTTGGCTCGTGGTCGAGTCGAGCCGAGTCGAGCCAGGCTCGGCATGCTGCCCATGTCTAATGCCAGGCCATGCGCCTGGCCTTCGGATCTATCTCCACCAACGACCAATCGTGCTTCCAGCGCTGCTGCTAATCCCGCTCCTATTCCTCCAAAGAGTTCCACTATCGTAATTGGCCGTTCGCCCAGCGTTGCTCCTGCTTGCTGTCTCCGTGTTTCCATACTTCCCTTTTCGGCTGCTCTCGTGCCCTTCGCCATTCTCTCCTCCTTTGTTGCTTGCTGTAGCTCTGTGGCTTGCAGGGCCTTTCTTGGATCCATCTTCACAAATCGCACTGGCAGCTCTCCCTGCGCCCCGCCCTCCTTCCAATATTCGGTTCTAAAGATCAGCTTCTCTCCCCATGCATCGATTTGTGCTCCGACCTTGTAGACCAACTCCACAGGTCGTAATCCTCCGACTCGGAGAACCCGCACTGCACTCGAATCTGGGTTTCCTCCTTCTGTCACGGCAGCAGCGCGACCTCAACCGGCTGCACTCGAATCTGGATTTCCAGCGAGTTATGGCGAACACTTTTTCGATCCACGAACCGAGCTGACTTTTTCGCTGCTTGTGCTCTCTTCTTTGCCCGTCTTCGCACCTGGGGTTACCCGGAACGATTCCTTCTACAGATCTTCAAACGAGTCAGTTTTTCTGACCGAACCTTCTCCGATGTGCCGCTGAACTACGGACCAAATCCGACCGTGTCCCCTTGGTCTTGAAGTGCCTCCTCAATCCTCTTGTGGAGCGCTCGGACCTCGGGCCAATTTTGAGTCGACTCAAAATACACCTGGACAAGCTGACACAGGGTTTATTCTCCAGCCAACATGCTTTAATCGCATGGAAGCTGCCAAAGAAGATCAAGGATTTTATAGTCGCCGCAAGAAAATGCTAGTTTAGTGTTTCGATTTTGTTACGCTTATCTAGTTTATTGCTAGGCTACAGTGGCCCCTCCTCGGGGATGGTGTGGACCCTCGAGATTTTCTCGGGTCGCACTTCCACTATTTAACAGCTCAAGGCTCTGATGTTCAGCAGATGCTGATGAAGGCTTGTATAAGCCGAAACTAGTTCATCACAGGTTTTCCATCGAAAACTTTCTGAGCATCCCTACAGCTCGAGCTTTTTTCAGAACCGTTGCCTCGCAAGGCTACTACCACCACGGTTAACCCAGAGAAATGTGGGTCCGTTGGTCTCACTAGTGAGATTTCATAGCAACGTGCTTCTGTTCATGTACAGCATTGTCGTCACACACCATTTGGGTATCACCAGGCGGGCACGTACAACAATGGCATCGCAGCTGCTGGTAACAAGCTCCCTTCAATTCCTAGCCTAGTCGAAGCCGTTGGTCAACAATGTTTCAGAGCCGTGATTTGCAGTGTGAGTTGCAGGTGGGAGCGGTGGGGTGCACTTGACTCACAGTTCCGAGAGGGACCTCAGCCGTGAGATGGACACTGGGATGGATCCTGACAGCTTGTTGTGGCTCAGGTCCCTGCCATGAGAGAGGGAGCAGGGGGCGTTTGGGGGGGGGGGGGGGGGCAGGGAGAAGGGCGAGTGAGAGGGCGAGAGTGAGAGTGAGAGGGATGCTCCAACACTGCCAGGCGAGTGAACGCGCATCATGTTAGGCATGAAAGGGTAACGAGGTGGCGCACCCCTAGGACCCCCTCCAAACGCTTGAGGGGGAGTAGAGAGGGAGAGAAGAGGTGACACCGCCTCTCCCCCGGAGCAGTGTGGCTGTGTGATGTGACGTGACTGTGGCCCGAGGAGAGAGCTCGCTGCTCTGTTCAGATTCCTTCCTTCCCAACTGGGCGAGGGAGGGGGAATCAATCAATTGAGTGCAGAGAGGCAACTCACATGTGAGAGACGACCGATCCACCAGAGAAGTCAGGTATGGAGCCCAGGTTGTTGTGATCCAGCAGGCTGAAGGGGTCAATTCCAAACGTGCATTTCAAGATTCTTGTGTATTGAAGAAACGATAAGGTGTGGAATGGGGCCATGGGTTGTTCAGACAATTTGCACAATGTTTGCATATGTGCTGCACACGTCACGTCAAGTGGAAATGACAGCGATGTGATCTTTATCCAGATTCTATGTAAGGTTGAATTTTGGAACAGGACATTCCTGAAGTGGAAATGAATTTGAAACAGGACAATTCCGAAGTGGAGAGAGTCAGCTCTGTTCCTAGCAGCATGCCCCCTTCACCCTCCTCCCATCTCCCTCCAGCACCTCACAGACCCGCGTTCACTTGGCTCACAGGGTGTCTAATGACGAGGGCAGGGCAGCAGGCACGGGACCAGTGAGCCGGTTGTGGGAAAGATCTCTGGAGACAAGCAAAACAAGGGGGAGGGGGGAGGGGGGAGAGGGGGGGGGGGGTGGGGGGTGGGGGGGGGAGAGGGTGTCAGAACCGTTGGCTCGCAAGGCTATTACCACCTTGGTTAACCCAGAGAAACATGGGTCCATTGGTCTCGCTCCTTACATCGCCGCTGCGCTGGCCGGTTCAACCACTCCAAATCCAACTATCAACCAAGTACCCTGGACCATCAGGGCAACTGCCCGATCTTCCAGCTAACACTGAGCAGGTTGTATTTGGTGAAGATGATTCGACGAATACCGTCCAGCCCAACAAGAAGCGTGCCTGTCCTACAGAGCAAGCTCCTGCTGGAACGGCCACCATGCCACTCAATGACGCACCGAAGGCTTCAATTCCTATGGATTCCTCTCCAGAGGATGTCGTCATGACGGATTCTCCTTCCTTGGAGACGTCGATCATTCTATTCTCGACAAGCACCCGATTCCTCCGTGCTTCAACGATTCTTAGAATCAAGCTATCACAGATTTCAAGAAGAATTCCGCAAAGCACCAAAGTTTGTCTCAGCAGCATCTTATTATGGATGCGCAAGCTAAGTCTGGCGACATTCCTCACAGCATTCGGATAAAATCCTTCGACTTCATGTGTCCCTATGAAGACATCAAGATCGGAGCCAATAATGAGCTTCATACTGCCTGCAAGGCCTATCTTGGCAACGTTGAAGGGATTATGATACAAAAGAAGAAGACGGCTGCCGAAAAAGCTCTCTATGACGCCAACGGAGTTCATCAATGGCTCCAAGACAAGCTGAATAACTACATCGATCTGACCAAGGCCAGCACTTTCGGAGACAAGCACCCGAAACTCATCGACAAACTCACCTTTTTCAAGGATACGATTCTGGCCGAATTTGAAAATTCGATGTCGTTGTACCTTGCTGACGCTCTTATGGCAGAAGTCCACCAGACGGAGAAAGCCAAGGAGGTTGATGCAAAGAAGAAGGCAGCCCCTGCAGAAGCTGAAACCTTACCGGTTGACACTTCAATTCGAGAAATCGTCAAGCACGAAGCTGATAAAATCCTCAACAAGAAGTTCAACCCGCAGAAGAAGCAGAAACAGCAGAAGCAGAGTCAGAAGACAAAGTCCCAGACTGCTAAGAAGACTAGCGCGTCTTCGGTGATTTCAAACAAACGTCCCGGACCGGCTAAAGGACCTGTCAACAAGCCCAACCGTCTGCTCGACAAGGGGAAGAAGCCGATTCAGGAAAACCCTTTCAGAGGTTCCAATGTCGCTTCTTCTTCCAGGAATCCGTATGCTGCTCCTTCTTCCAAGGCTTCTAACTCTTCTACTCACAGGAATAATAATCCGAAGCAGAAGCAGGATCAGAATCAGAAGCAGAAACAGAATCACCAGTCAAAAAATGGCGGAAGCGGCCGCGGAAAGGGGAAGAAACCTTAGTCGCGGACGTCCATCAATACGTCTTGATTCTTTTTGGTCGTAAGACCGAGAGTCAAGTGCAGTGTCGCGTCAGCAACAAGGATTACCACAACTTCTCCAGTTACCATTTCTCTCCCACTGAAGCAGAAATCCTCGGCATGGGTCTCAACTTTATCCCTGTTCCAGCTGCTCGTCATATCATTTCTTTCGCTGAAGAGTTAGAAGGTCTCGTTAAAGACGTCCGTACGACAACCTTGTTCAACGGTGATGCAATGAAATCTGAATTTCCCGGTTACAAGCTTCCCAAACGGCTGAACTGGAATCCTCCCCTCGCATCTGCTGAGGTGGAAACAGCACTCTCACTCTTCAAGCATGCAGCCGTGAAAGCAGTTTCCGAACAACAGTATACCAGGAGAACCTCTAAACTGCTACCAGCCCTTCGGCGACTGGGTTTGAACCAGAATCTGGTCTTCAAACCTGCCGAAAAGAACCTGGGTTTGGCTGTCATGGATTTCTATAAAGACGTGTTTTAAACATCTCCTGGATACGCAGGTTTATCGCGAATACCAAGAAGTCCTGATTACTGGAATTGTGAAAGACTTCTATGGCATTCAAGCAGACTACCAGCCTCTGCTTAAGGCGAGAATCTGGAAATCGTTTCTTGCACCGCCGACAGGAGGCTAGGAAGTCCCGGCTTTCTACACCATTCCCAAGGTGCACAAGAAGGTCCTCGCGGGAAGACCGATCGCGGCTTCTCACTGCTGGGTCACTTCTAATGTCTCCTGTTGGCTGGATGCTGTTTTACAGCCTCTGGTTACCTGTCAGCCAACGTACCTGTAGGATTCGCAGAGTTTACTACTTCTGCTGGAAACTTAGAGACTACCATCCTATCACCTGCTGGCTTCATACGATGTGGAAGCCTTATATCCTTCGATCCCGCTTTGGGACGGGATTGAAGCAGTGGATTTTTTTCTTCGGCGAGACAGGCACCCGCTTGCCCCTCTTATTGTCCGCCTTCTACGCTCGGTAATGTTTAACAGTTACGTGACTTTCGACGGCAGATTTTTTCGCCAGATTAAAGGTACTGCTATGAGTACTTCTGCAGCAGTTTTCTTCGCCATCCTGTTTCTGAGCTACCTGGATCTGAAACTCAGTCGCGTCATCAGTCACATACCAGCACTCCACCTTCATTATATCGACGATGGCCTTATCCTCTGGGATGCCCCCCCCTCTACTTTCGACGAATTTCGGCTCCAATTCAGAAAGCTGCATCAAGTTGACCAGTAGACTCTGGATTTCCTTGATATTACCTTCTTCAAGGGGAGTTGTTTTTCGAAGGAAGGCTTATTGGATGCGAAACTCTTCCAGAAGCCTATGAACCGGTGTCGTGCTTCTCCCATTTCTCCCATTCTCCTCAACTATCCTTCCTCCTTACCCTTCTTACCCCCTTGTCCATTCCGCCTCTTGTAGGTTATCACCGGTGCCGTGGGACCTAAGTGGAGAAATACGCTTGGGCAGCCTAGCGTATTGCGTACATACGCTAGCGTATAATACGAATACGCTGTACGCTAGCTAAGTACGCAATACGCTAGCGTATTTCTTGGCGGGCAGCCCGGCAAGAAATACGCAAAAAACGATGCGACAAATTTGCGACATGACGAAACCCCACAGGGATTTCGCCATGTCGCAAACCGAAATTTGGCTTTTCAAATCGTCAACCCAACCCCTTCGCCCCTCCCAACCACACAGCATCCCACCCAATCTGCGACTTCCAAACAACACCCAAAGAAATCTCCTTCCTCTCCCTCTCTACTCTACTCCAGCACGGTTCAGCGCAGTTCACTCCTACGACGAAATCAGGGTACAAGTAAACTGGCGCGCTAACTTCAGTCATTTCTTCTTCCAAGCTAGCGCGACTAGCTAGCTGGTTTTTTAGCGACTGTTGCTATGTCGAACCCTTCACCTAGTCCTGGTTCCCACGGAACCGACGCGGGAACCTCCTGTGCTGCGTCTTCCTCTGACGAGCTCCTGGAGAACTCCACCCACGCTATCTTTAAGCATTTCAAGTTTAAGCATAAGGAGCACGGCAAGCAGCAAAAGTATTGGTGCAAGTACTGCCCCGTATCCTTTACCGGGACGGCCTACCGCTGCGCACAGCACATCACTAGTTGGGATGGTATGCGTAGGCGCGAGGTTCGGAAATGCGAGGAGGTAGGGAAGGAGGAGCAGGCTGCCGTCCGCGCGTTCCAAACTGCCAAAGTGCTCGCGAGGGAGGAGGCGCATAGGGCGGAGGAGTCGGCCCTCGACGCCGTTAGTGGTCGAGGAAAGCGGAAGATCACCGATTACCTGTCCGATGACGCCCAAGCGGCCAAGGCGGCGGCGGACGAGGCTATTTGCCTCCTCTTTGCCGGCCTCCGCCTTCCCGAGCGCCATGCCGACCACCCGCTTTGGCGCAACGCCGTCCGGTCCATCGCGCGCGCGGGGACCAGCTATGTGCCTCCAAAGCGCGACTACGTGGGTGGTGCCGGCTTGCAGCTATGCCGCAAGCGGATTGACGAGGGATTGACGGGCGTCATGTCGAGCTGGAAGCGCCACGGCGTGACGATTGCCAGCGACATGATGACCGACAAGTGTGGCAGGCCGCAGGCGAATGTGATGCTGGTCAATGACACCGGCGCAGTGTTCGTCGAGAGTATTGACTGCAAGATGGAGAAAAAGACCGGGGGATACATCGCCCGGCTCCTCCGGCCCATCCTGCAAAAGGTTGGGGTCGAGAACATCGTGGCATTCTGCACCGATGGCGGCAGCAACTACCACAGCGCCTGCCGGCTCCTCATTGCAGAGAATCCGCGCATCGAGCATGTGCCGTGTGCGACGCACGTGCTCGACCTCCTTATGGAGGATGTGGGACGGCAGGCTTGGGCCAAGGAGGTAGTGGGGCGGGCGAGCGAGCTCATCAACTACACCCGCAGCCACCATTGGACCCGACAGTATCTCAGGGGTGTGGACGGAGGGAAGGGGCTGCAGATGCTGAGGCCGGCGGGGACCAGGTTTGGGACGCAGCACATTGCTGTGTCCCGCCTGGTGGAGTTGCGGTCAACGCTGGTGACCATGGTGCTCTGCGATGCATGGAAGGCGGAGTGGGCGGTGGGCCCAAAGAAGGCAGCTGCAGAGACATTCCACGACCAGATCATGGATAAGGACTGGTGGCCAGCGGCTGAGCTCTTCAAGAGGCTGCTCCTGCTCCCGTTCAAGGCCATGAGGGCGACGGATTCGGCAACGAAAGGGATGATGGGCCGCATCTATGAGCTGATGCTTGAGCTCACTGTGAATGTGGCAGAACTGCTGAAGGAGGAGGGGGATGGGGTGTTGAGTGCGGGAGACAAGAAGGGCGTCAATGAGATTGTGAAGCGGCGTTGGGATGAGAGTATGGCTTGCCCACTGCACGTGGTCGGGCGGATTCTTAACCCGGTCAACCAGGAGGAGCGGATTTTTGGGCCGGACACGGAGTGCACCAATGTGTTCAAAGCTTTCATTGCCCGCCACTATGGCGGGGTGATGATTCCCCAGAGGGATGGCCTGCCCAAGCGTGCCACACTCCTCCTACAGGAAGGGTTGGCCGCCTTTCTGAAGTTGAGGGGCAGCTTCGGCACGGCTGAGGCCATCAGTGACCGGAAGTTGGTGAAGGAAGGAAGTTATTCCATGGAGGCGTGGTGGGAGTGGCACGGCACTGACCACCCCTTGCTCATGGCCCTTGCTTGCCGAGTGCTAACTCAGCCGGTGTCTGCATCCAGCTGCGAGCGCAACTGGGCGGTGTGGGATACTGTCCACACCGCCCGACGCAACCGGCTGGGTTCAGAAAAGTGCAAGGATCTGGTTTACGTTGCGCACAACTGGAAGGTTGTGCACAACTGGCACATGGCCGACGAGGGGGCGGGGGTGGTGTCCGGTAACATCCCGGACGCCCCCGTCCCTGCGGGGTACAGGGTGGATCGGGAGGAGGAGGATGAGGAGGGCGAAGATGAGGAGCTGCTGGACGAGTACCTGTAGAGCAGAGCAGGAGAGGGTTAGGCGGGCGGTTTGGGGGAGGCTTACCTGAGATGGGTGGTTGGCTGGTTGTTGGAGTTTGGAACCCTTGACATGCCCTTGGTGGCTTGAACTATTTATTTATTACCATGCTAAATGATGCCACATTTGGTGGGGAGAATTTGGTGCTCTGAACCCCCCCTCTTCCCTCCCCAAACAGGTTTTTTTTACCCCTGCCCGAGTTGTTTTTATACCTGCCCGCCAGAGCGTATTTCCTAGCGTATCCAATCCCATAATGAAGCGTACAGCGTATATACGCTAGCGTATAATACGCTTGCGTATATACGCTAGCGTATAATACGCTTGCGTATAATACGCTGGACGCGTATTTCTCCACTTAGCGTGGGACCAAGCTCTTGTAGGTTATCACCGGTGCCGTGGGACCAAGCTCTTGTAGGTTATCACCGGTGCCGTGGGACCAAGCTCTTGTAGGTTATCACCGGTGCCGTGGGACCAAGCTCTTGTAGGTTATCACCGGTATCTGCGTGCATCTCTCAGCTGCGCTGTATGCAGATTCTCTAGCGCTGCCGACATCAACTTTTTTTTAAAGTACTCCCCTCTTCGCACAGCCGCCGCCGCCCATGCCTCCGCCGACTCTTCCTTCATTGACTCAGTGAGGAGCGTGGGCACATCCACGGGCAGCACTGGCTCTCTTCCGTACAGCAAGTGGTACAGGGACATGTCCGTCAGAGCTGATTGCTTTGCGAACCGATAGCCCGCCAGCACCCATGGCAGCTCAGCATCCCACTCTCTCTTCTTCTGCTCTCCATACACCCGCAATCCTCTTTAGATCGTCTGTATCATCCGCTCTGTCAACCCGTCGGACTGAGGATGGTACCGCGATGTCACTCTTTGAGTGATACCTACTTCTTTTAAGAGCTCTGCAAAGCTGCCTTGTAACTCCGTGACTTGATCTGTCAGCAACTCCCCGCATGCCCCAAATCTGGTGAGTACTTGGTCCAGAAATGCCTCTCGGATCAGCCCACTGTTCTTGCTGGCTATGGCCCTTGCCTCCACCCACTTTGTCGTATGCTCTATCATCGCGACAATGTACATCTTCCCTTGCCTGGACAACGGTAATTCCCCGGCCAGATCCAAGGACCACCTGAATCCTAAGCCGCGTATGTGCAGTGATTGCAGTCTTCCCTGCCCTTCTCCAGCACTGCCTTGTTTCGCTGGCATACCTCACACACCTGCACCCACTGCGCCACGTCTCTTCTCATTCCTGCCCACCAGTAGGTAGTGCATAGTAGCTGCCTTGTCCTGGCTCCCCCCTAATGCCCCAGCTTTTCGTGCACTTGCTGCACGATATTCTCTCTCACTTCTGGCTTAGGCACCACTTTCCATCCCTCCGTCGTGCGCAGCTGCATCTGACTCTGAAACCATCGATAGTGCCCTCCTCTACTCCTCGCCCTTGCAGTCACTGCTGCCGCATCCTCTGTCATTGCTGCTCCAATCCGTGTGGGGCGTCTTTCTTTGGCAGCTGCAGTACCGTTCCTGCTTTGATGGCCTCCAGCAAATCCCTTCTCGCCTGCTCCTCTTCCGGTTCCCACTTCTTGCCCCTCAGCAGCTGATTCAGCCTGTATGCTCTCTTGCTGAAGTTGGGGATGAAGCGCCTGTAATAGTTCAGGAACCCCAGGAGTGCTCTCAGTGCTCCCTTGTCTTTTGGTGCCCCGAGCTTAACTAGCACTGCCACCTTGGCCTCTTGAATCCCCATCCCGCATTGCACTTCAAATCCCAGGTAGGCGACTGTTCTTCTGGCTATCTTGCATTTTTCCAGGTGACAAGTAAGCCCTGCGTCTGCTATAGCGTCCAATGTCGCTTCCAGGTGCTCGGCATGTTCCTCTTCACTCTTGCTGAAGATCACCACGTCGTCAATGTAGCACGCTGCTGCTTGCACTGCCTTCAACGCTTGATCCATGACTCTTTGGAACACACGTTCCAACGTTCCTTAGCCCGAACGGCATCACGTTCCATTCGTACAGGCCGTCCACTCCATGAAAGGTGGTCTTGCCTTTATCTTCTATTGCCTCTCCTTGCTTTTCTTCTTGCGTCAGGTATGCTCGGCTTGCTTTGATAGGCCTACTGCTCTCTCCTGCTTGCTGCTGGCTCGACTCCCTTTTGTGCCGCTGCTGCATTATCTCGTTCAACAGCCACTGTGGTGCATGCTGATCCATTGCCCGCCCCAGGGTGGCCCTGCGCTCTTGCTCCTGTATCCCTCGTGCTGCTGTTGCCCCCGGTATGTAGCCCATTGCCAACTCCCGCTCGACCGACGTTGGTTCCTCCCGCTGCCTTCTCTCTCTGTCATAAACCATGCCTGGCCCTGGCTTGCCATCTTCCAGCACAAACCCACGTGCTCCCTCCTAGGCCACCAAGGTAGGCCAAGCCCTTCTCGGCTCGCCTAGCTTGTTGCATTGCAGCTGCTTTGGGTGGTCTCTCTTCTCTACAGGAGCCGACGTTCTTCCTGGCTCCAGTATGTCATCCACTAGGAGTTTTGGATCTCTCCTCAGGTCGGCTAGTCCTAGTCTCAGCTTCTCTGGCACTACTCCGTTTTGCCAATACCTTCTCACCTGATGTGCCCTTGCACCATTCAGTGCAGCATCCCAACTTATGCCTGCCCCTAGCTCCGCCACTACCTTCTCTTGCGTTGCTCTCACTGGTTCTCGCGGGTCCCATTCCATGTCTACATGCTCCACCACATAACAGCACCTTTTGATCCCCCTTCCTTGATCCACTTCAGCATTTGTAGAAGCTTGTCCAATAACGCTGTGCGCGCATCTCCCATTCTCCGCCCTTTTCCGGCTCTTGAGGTGCCTTGGCACTCCCAGCCCACCACCACCAGATCTATTGAACCCATCCCCATACAGTTGCCTCGTTCAGCTGACGTTAGACATGGGCAGCATGCCGAGCCTGGCTCGACTCGAACTCGAGCCAGGCAAAAGTCGAGCCGAGCCGACTCGGCTCGACCCAAGCCGGCAGCCCCAAAATGGTTGGCTCGACTCGAGGGTTCAGGGTCGAGCGCAGGGTCGGCTCGGCTCGTCGGGATTTTTTGGGCAAGCCGAAGTCGAGCCGGCTCGTTTTCGGCTCGACTGTCGAGTTGCGCAGCTAGGCCCCGGCTAGAAATCGAAAACCCATTTCTGGTTTTCGATTTCCAGTTACTCTAAGCGCTGCCTACGCCCACCACGCCAGCCGAGCATGCCTAAGCCCCATTAATCTCACTCCGTAAGTTCACTCAGACATTAACTAGAGTGTTTTAGGTTATCAGGGAAATTACGTTTTAAGGGTACACTAGCGATGGCGATTTCTGTTTAGGACCTAGATTTTCTAGGTCCGCCAAACACCTACTTTCTACTCTAGTCAAGAACGCTAACCATCACTACTCTGTCGAGTCGAGCCGAGCCGAGCCAAAGTCGAGCCGGTCCTTGGCTCGACCCTCGAACCCCGAGTCGAGCCAGCCATTTTCGGGCAGCCGGCTCGGGTCGAGCCGAGCCGGCTCGGCTCGACTTTTACTTGGCTCGTGGTCGAGTCGAGCCGAGTCGAGCCAGGCTCGGCATGCTGCCCATGTCTAATGCCAGGCCATGCGCCTGGCCTTCGGATCTATCTCCACCAACGACCAATCGTGCTTCCAGCGCTGCTGCTAATCCCGCTCCTATTCCTCCAAAGAGTTCCACTATCGTAATTGGCCGTTCGCCCAGCGTTGCTCCTGCTTGCTGTCTCCGTGTTTCCATACTTCCCTTTTCGGCTGCTCTCGTGCCCTTCGCCATTCTCTCCTCCTTTGTTGCTTGCTGTAGCTCTGTGGCTTGCAGGGCCTTTCTTGGATCCATCTTCACAAATCGCACTGGCAGCTCTCCCTGCGCCCCGCCCTCCTTCCAATATTCGGTTCTAAAGATCAGCTTCTCTCCCCATGCATCGATTTGTGCTCCGACCTTGTAGACCAACTCCACAGGTCGTAATCCTCCGACTCGGAGAACCCGCACTGCACTCGAATCTGGGTTTCCTCCTTCTGTCACGGCAGCAGCGCGACCTCAACCGGCTGCACTCGAATCTGGATTTCCAGCGAGTTATGGCGAACACTTTTTCGATCCACGAACCGAGCTGACTTTTTCGCTGCTTGTGCTCTCTTCTTTGCCCGTCTTCGCACCTGGGGTTACCCGGAACGATTCCTTCTACAGATCTTCAAACGAGTCAGTTTTTCTGACCGAACCTTCTCCGATGTGCCGCTGAACTACGGACCAAATCCGACCGTGTCCCCTTGGTCTTGAAGTGCCTCCTCAATCCTCTTGTGGAGCGCTCGGACCTCGGGCCAATTTTGAGTCGACTCAAAATACACCTGGACAAGCTGACACAGGGTTTATTCTCCAGCCAACATGCTTTAATCGCATGGAAGCTGCCAAAGAAGATCAAGGATTTTATAGTCGCCGCAAGAAAATGCTAGTTTAGTGTTTCGATTTTGTTACGCTTATCTAGTTTATTGCTAGGCTACAGTGGCCCCTCCTCGGGGATGGTGTGGACCCTCGAGATTTTCTCGGGTCGCACTTCCACTATTTAACAGCTCAAGGCTCTGATGTTCAGCAGATGCTGATGAAGGCTTGTATAAGCCGAAACTAGTTCATCACAGGTTTTCCATCGAAAACTTTCTGAGCATCCCTACAGCTCGAGCTTTTTTCAGAACCGTTGCCTCGCAAGGCTACTACCACCACGGTTAACCCAGAGAAATGTGGGTCCGTTGGTCTCACTAGTGAGATTTCATAGCAACGTGCTTCTGTTCATGTACAGCATTGTCGTCACACACCATTTGGGTATCACCAGGCGGGCACGTACAACAATGGCATCGCAGCTGCTGGTAACAAGCTCCCTTCAATTCCTAGCCTAGTCGAAGCCGTTGGTCAACAATGTTTCAGAGCCGTGATTTGCAGTGTGAGTTGCAGGTGGGAGCGGTGGGGTGCACTTGACTCACAGTTCCGAGAGGGACCTCAGCCGTGAGATGGACACTGGGATGGATCCTGACAGCTTGTTGTGGCTCAGGTCCCTGCCATGAGAGAGGGAGCAGGGGGCGTTTGGGGGGGGGGGGGGGGGCAGGGAGAAGGGCGAGTGAGAGGGCGAGAGTGAGAGTGAGAGGGATGCTCAAACACTGCCAGGCGAGTGAACGCGCATCATGTTAGGCATGAAAGGGTAACGAGGTGGCGCACCCCTAGGCACCAGAGGATCCGTAGCCGCTGCACCTGGTGGACCCCCTCCAAACGCTTGAGGGGGAGTAGAGAGGGAGAGAAGAGGTGACACCGCCTCTCCCCCGGAGCAGTGTGGCTGTGTGATGTGACGTGACTGTGGCCCGAGGAGAGAGCTCGCTGCTCTGTTCAGATTCCTTCCTTCCCAACTGGGCGAGGGAGGGGGAATCCATTGAGTGCAGAGAGGCAACTCACATGTAAGAGAGGTCCGATCCGCCAGAGAAGTCAGGGATGGAGCCCAAACGTGCATTTCAAGATTCGTGTGTATTGAAGAAACGATAAGGTGTGGAATGGGGCCATGGGTTGTTCAGACATTTGCACAATGTTTGCATATGTGCTGCACACGTCACGTCAAGTGGAAATGACAGCGATGTGATCTTTATCCAGATTCTATGTAAGGTTGAATTTTGGAACAGGACATTCCTGAAGTGGAAATGAATTTGAAACAGGACAATTCCGAAGTGGAGAGAGTCAGCTCTGTTCCTAGCAGCATGCCCCCTTCACCCTCTTCCCATCTCCCTCCAGCACCTCACAGTCCCGCGTTCACTTGGCTCACAGGGTGTCTAATGACGAGGGCAGGGCAGCAGGCACGGGACCAGTGAGCCGGTTGTGGGAAAGATCTCTGGAGACAAGCAAAACAAGGGGGAGGGGGGAGGGGGGAGAGGGAGGGGGGGGTGTGGGGTGGGGGAGGGGAGAGGGTGTCAGAGAAAGCTGTCTGGATAGGATGCGGGAACCAATGGTGGAGACGTTGGAGAACATGCTCAAGGAAGCCTGCTGAGGAGGAAAGGCCTTGGCTGTTAGATCATTTCAACATAATTGCATGACATAATGGACTGAAGCACGTGAAGTCAGCCGGTTGTGAGAGAGATCCCTGGAGAGGGGCAGGGCAGGCAGATGAAAGAGAGCAGGCGAGGAATGCGCAGAAGCGCACTCAGTAGTGAAGGTGTCCATTGTTGGTGGAACAGAAGCACGTGAAGTCAGCCACGTTCCAACAGTGCGCACTGCGCATCCCCTATTCCTCATCCCAAAAACCTTTCCCCTCCCCTCCCCCTTGGCTTACAAAGTTACCACCGATGAGGGCAGGACAGCAGGCATGGTACCAGTAAGCTGGTTGTGTGAAAGATCCCTGGTGACCGGTGCAACCAGGGGAGAGAGGCAGAGAAGGCAGGTGTGTGGGTTTGGGGAACCGGTGGAGTAGACATTCAAGAGCCATGATCCTGAGTCATGAGTGGCGATTCTTGGTGCTACAGGCACTGTCCAGTGTGGTTTCAATGTAAATGTTTGTATGGTGATGAAATCACCAGAAAATGCAGAGATTGAGGTCGAATTTCACTGGCATGCGTCCTCAGACATAATTTGAATTGAATGCCAACGGGCATGCCACCTGTGGTATTCCCACAACAGCAAACATTTGCTTGTTGCGTTTATATGGGCCAGCCATCCTGAGGTGTGACATGGCCCATGGGCCCGCATGGGCGCGAGGCTGAGAGAGCAAGGCAAGCACAGCCCAGCTTAGCTGGTGAAGCACCCTGCCTGGCACGAACTACTACTGGGGCAATTTGAGCCACGTATTGGTAGATATGAGGATGCCCCTCGTGCGGGTGAAGTCCCAGAAGAAGAATGTGCCCCTCGTGCGGATCCCGCACCATCACATTTGAAGGATATGTAGGAATTTGGAGAAGAAGCAGCAGATTTCAAGGCATGCGTACATACGTTTCTAGGCACATCAAAAATAGACGTACAGATCAATGAGGCTGGTGAGTGCAGAGATGGTGCTGGGAAGAGAACCAGTGAAACCATTGCCACTTGCAAACCTGACCGGCAGGAGAATCACAACATTCACAGTTCCAGAGGCACGAAAGAGTAACTATCGAAACAGTGTGTTCGCTAGTGGAACGGCCTTAGCACAGCCCAATATTGGCACTAGAATCCCGCTAGCTTAGGTGGAATCAAAACCCAGGTCCTTTTTTTTTACCTTTGGAATAAAATTTGACTTTCTTGCGTCGAGTCGCGCTGCCTGTCGACGGGCTGCACTCAGGCCCGCCGGCGGGATTTTCGGTCCATGGGCCCGAGGAGGTCCGAGGTTGACCTCGACGTTGTCAATTTGTGCGGGCTGCAGGCCGGCCCAGCCCAGCCCGACGCAACGGGACGGGCTGGGGTCTAGCGGGGCCCGAGGCCGGCCAAAACTGGGCTCAGACTGGGCCGGCCCGACCCCGGCCCACCCTCTGAACATGCCTACCTAGATCCACGTTTAGTCACAACATTCGCAGGTCCAGATTCCCTACTTGCTCTGTTTCATTCCATTCATCAACAACACCACGCACCCTGCCATTGCACACACTACTGTGGTGCACATGAGATGAGAGGTGCATATGGCTCACAGTTTCTCCAGCCTTGAGAGTGCTGTTATTCCCGAGGGAAACGGTGAGGGGGAGCGCTTGAATGTGGGGAGTGGACTCAAATCCCTGCAAGGACAGAAGTCATGATGAGGCGGAATTTGGAGAAACATGCTTGCAGAGTGCAGCTGACACAGAGTACCGACTTGCGTACAGGCAAGACACAAATGACTAGAGAGAAGACAAATGGTATCTAAGGCAGCGCATGTGATGAATAGGAATTGCACTTGCACAGCGCTCAGGCTTGAAAACATGTGCAAGGGAGCCAAAACAGCCTTGGAAACATGTGCACGGGAGCCAAAACAGCCTTGGAAACATGTGCACGGGAGCCAAACAGGCTTGAAAACATGTGCACAGGAGCCAAAACAGGCTTGAAAACATGTGCACAGGAGCCAAAACAGGCTTGAAAACATGTGCACGGGAGCCAAAACAGGCTTGAAAACATGTGCACGGGAGCCAAAACAGGCTTGAAAACATGTGCACGGGAGCCAAAACAGGCTTGAAAACATGTGCACGGGAGCAAAAACAGGCTTGAAAACATGTGCACGGGAGCCAAAACAGGCTTGAAAACATCTGCACGGGAGCCAAAACACGCTTGAAAACATGTGCATGGGAGCCAAAAACAGGTTTGAAAACATGTGCACGGGAGCCAAAACAGGCTTGAAAACATGTGCACGGGAGCCAAAACAGGCTTGAAAACATGTGCATGGGAGCCACAACAGGCTTGAAAACATGTGCATGGGAGCCAAAACAGGCTTGAAAACATGTGGTGCTGAGCCCCCCCACACTTTCCACCGCCGCCCCCTCCCGTCTCCCAATAATGTTTTCATACATAGTTTTTCTGACCAAGCACTTCCGTCGACATTGCTGCAGCATAGATTACGATCTACTAAGCTAGGTGCACTACCTGGGTTCAGAACGGATTGGGAGATAAATAAGCTAGTGCAGCTAGAGTTAGGGAAACTTACGACCTCCCTCCAGTGAGTAGAGGACGTAGCAGAGGGGAGACGAGGGATGGGCTTGCTAGATGGAGTGGGATGGGATGCGGTTGGGAGAAAACTGGGGTTGGGAGTTGACTTGTCTTGTCTCCCCACTGCCAAGTTCATGATATGGCAAACCTTCTGGTAAGAATCGCCAAATCGCGAAATGTTGCAGGATCTTGAAGAGAAATGACTCGGCGGGCTGCCCTAACCAGCGTTGGCATCATTCTTGGAGTGTTTCACGTTCAAATGCTAAACGCTTGACTGCCCGGGCTTTTCTTGCAATCTATCTGAATGAGAAGGAATGTGAGCACCTGCACACATGATGACACATGGTGCTATAGCTCTTCGAGCATGGATGGCCTGATGGAAACAACAAATTCACACCCCCTACTCATGCCGCCCATACAGGTATGTGAGTGCAGTGAGAGTGGAGAAGAAGGAAGGGAGTTCTCCAGTAGTCAGATTGAGACCTTCAAGGGATCTGGTGGGACGAGACGAGAGAGGGGAGAACGGGCGACAGGGAGGAGAGGGGTGAAGACAACAAATAGACACAAGGGCAAGGCATACGGGAGGCACAGGAGGGCCTCTCTGATGACTTACAGGTGTTGCAATCGAGAGAGCGTGGAGAGGTCGTCCACTGGCCCAACAGGGTTGAAATATTCAAGAGAGCTGCAGCAAGGGGAGATGGAAGGGGAAGGGTTGTGGGGGGGGGAGCGAAACTCGTTTGGTTTCTATTACCAGCTTTTGGTAAACGTGTATGGATTTGTCATGCCATGCCACAATAGCTCTGTGGTAAAGCGCTGCCCTGCCCCCCCCTTCCCATGCAGCAGTCAACATGCATATTGTCGGTGCGCTGTCATGCCATCAGCTGCCAGCACATTCGACCACAAGTGAGGGAGAGGAGGGAAGTAAGCAGAAGTGGTGTAGCGATGATAGAGAGAGCACAGGTTAGTGCAGGTAAGCGGGAGGTAATGCAGTGCAGCAGAAGTGGTGCAGCGATGGTGCAACTGGGAGGGAGGTAAGGCCAGTGCAGTGGCAAATAGGTACGTGTAGCAGCGTGCGGGACATACAGGTAGGAGAGCGCAGTGAGTCGACTGAAGGTGGATGGCAGGTTCCTGGATCGACACGCACATTCACACACAAACACGTAAAGGCAGCCGTAAGCTCACACAAACACCAAGAGGTGCAGGCACACACAGCATACGATAGGCGTGAGCAAAATTCCGAGTTGTCTCGGTCAAACCGGCCAAGGGAGCTCGACTAGCCGCGAGCCGCTCACCAGCTCACCCGTGCCGCTCACACACAGGCACATGCACGCCCACGCCCTAGGACAAGATCGTATTCTACAAACACCTTTCATTAAGCATGGCTAAGTTGCTGCCACGTAAAGACCAAGCACCAGAGTGGTGTTCACTCGCACAAACAAACACACACACACACACCCTAGGACAAGTATGGTCTAGGTTGGAGTAAGTCAGACTTGCCGGACTATATTGCACTAGGTCGGGCAACAGGTTGGGTCGGGTCGGGTCGGGACGGGTCGACCCGCGACCCAACATTTCCCTTAAATTCCCGACTTCGGGCATGATCGGTCTGTATTGAAGAAGCGGCGTACACAGAGTAAAAATCAAACTAGATCTCGATAGGACTGAATCGGACTAGATCGGTCCGCATCACGCAGAGTAGAGTGTGGACTGGATTGGACTAGATTGGGGAAGATCAGACTTTCTTAGACTAGACAGGGCTTGACGAGCTGTATTGTAGGTGTTCATATTCATGGAAACCAAACTCTCAACAAACCAGTGCTCTAAGGTGCAATTGGATCCGTCAATCTTGAGTAGAGGGGGGGAGATAGGCTCAGAATCCTGTAAGGGTTCGGCGAAATCGATTCCGGGGTCAACACTCTCGACATTATGTGCGAATATTCCTTCCCAGGCTTGAATCGTTCTGCCCGTCGACAGGCCGCAATGGCGGCCCGACATCGTTGCCCGTCAACAGGCCACCGGAGAAGACAAGCCATGGCCGGCGCGGCCCATCGATACGGTCTAGGCCGGGTACAATCCCGTCCGTGAACCGGCTGAGACTGGCCAGCACGACCTCGGACCGGCCCTCTGCACATGCCTACCCTGAACTGAACTGTGGTTGTCAATTGTAAACATGGGCTTCGGTTCAGGTGGGCCGCGGGGGGGGGGGGGGGGGGGGGGTATGTTGGGAACTTCGTGTGAGCGCGAAGGACTCCAGGCGAGGGCGTTTGAAAATGTATGGCAGTGCGTGTAGGAAGCTGGGTGACATGGTGGAAGCTAAAGGTAGTTATACGGATGAGGGTGACAGCGTACATACGAGTTGGACTCTGGGGCCAACTGACATCGGGTTGTGGGTGAGTGGTTGTATGGCAGAGGAAGAGACACAAGGGGAGTTTTCTAGAGTGTGCTGCGATATCTTATGTGGTTATTTCTATGACGACCGAGAGCTCTCATGAAGTAGAAGTGATGCTACTGGTGTGATGTGAAAAACGGTGATATTCGTGACATGTGAACGAATGCTTTTTCAATAGGGCGTGATGTTCTGGCGAGCATTCTCACACATTATTTCTTTATGTGATACTAGTTAGGAGCTGTTTACACACACGAGCCGGGGTAGGCACGCGAGCCGTGCCGGCTCCTCTCAAAGCCCCTCTCAAGAGCCGTGAGGAGACTGAAGGTGGATAGGGAATAGGTCATGGGGCACCACTCTTACATGGGTGTGACGTTGGTGGCAGCACCGGGCTCGGGGAAAAAGATATCAGAGTTGCTCAAGCCACTGCCATGTGCGGTGGTGGACAGGGTGGCATTAATATGGCCCGAACAAGGAATGCACACCCATGCACGCATAAGGCCAACAATGGAGACTGTGGGGGGAGGAAGGGATCGTACAGTTTCTGCAGGGAGGGCAGAACGCCGAGAAAATCCAAGCTGCCTTGCAGCGAAGAGCTCCAAGTCATGTCGCTGCAGGTGGGAGGGGTGAACGGCCACAATCGATACGAGGGAGTATCTTGACAGCACGTGGCAAGGTAACACAATGAGCTCAGGAGCGCAGTGGATGCAGCGGGGCATGCAGAGATCTTCTGACGGAGCAAAGCATCCAGTGGGGTGGGGCATCATGGGTGCATATGGGATGGGTGCACATGGGCTGTGTTCATCTGGGTGAACGGGGATGGCATGGCTCTTAGTTCATGAGAAACGACCAAATCAGGATTGCGTTGGCATGGCTGGCTCACAGCTCTAGCAGGGAGGTGAGGTTCCTGAATGCGTCTGTGGGGATGGAGCCCGCCAGGACGTATCCCTCTATGTTCCTGAGTGGTACGCAGGGCAGCAGGTGGTAGAATGAGGGGAGGGGCAAGAGGGGGGGAATGGCAATGTTAGTGCGTACGAGGTCACGTTTTGACAATTACAAATATTTGATTGATGAACGGGCAGCAACGATTTTGACAGGGGAATTTTTCACAAACTAGGGTGTCTACCATGGTTCTAACGTTTTTCCTAGTTAGAATGCAGGAGACTCGAGTTTTCTTTCTCTTGGCTCTTTCTCCCTTTGTTGGGTACGCGTACGTCATTTCAACCGAAAAAGAAGGTTCTTTGGGCTGCAAAGGTTTAGATGGCAACGCCAACACCCCTGGTCTCCCAATCCCCCCCCCCCTCCCCCCTTCCCCCCCAAAAAGCTGCAAGCAACAGCTTCCCCAGGGAAGGGCTCACGTCTCGGTGCAGGGCTCACAGTTTGGTGACCATGCCGTGGGGGCCGCACATGACGCCCATCCAGTCAGAGCACAGCACTGCCCTCTCGCCCAAATCCCACACCCTCCTTTCCCACGCCTCGTCCAGAGTCCGCAGTGCTCCCACTGGCGGGCATGCGCGGGAGGAATGGGACGAGGGGAGAAGGCGGAGAAGAGGTGTGCTGAATAGAGGGAAGGAGAGGGAAGGAGAGGGAAGGAGAGGGAAGGAGAGGGAAGGAGAGGGAAGGAGAGGGAAGGAAATGGGACGAGGGGGAGGAAGGAATCGTTTCCAGTATCGTGGTAACCGGTGACGCTTGTATCGAAAATTCGGTCACATTGCGAGGGTGCGAGCTTGATGCCGACGGGCGCTGCTAACGCGGCCGCTGATGCATGACGCATGCGACGAGCGACGGTCGGGCGACGGCCCGCGACAAACGAGGCAGCTCGCGACAGCGTTGGTGCTTCCAGCCTGTTACTACTACGGGCGTGGACGGTGGGAGAGAGAAGCAAGGCGAGCAGCAGCGCGCAGCGAAGGCAGAGGTCGAGGGGGGTAAGCGGCGGATTCAACGCCATGATGCTTCGAGTCCGAGAAAGCGCGCGATATGTGGACCAAGAAACGGAAAGCCGATGACAAGATGTCAAATCTTGGAAATAACAAATGCTGAGAGCTGAAAGATGAAGCAAGCGTCGGGAGAGTAAAGCACCAGCGGAGCAGCCGCGGAGTCGAATCTTGGAAAGGGCGACAGCACGGCTGTAGTTCCATGGGGGCCGAGCAGCTCGGTGCTGGGCAGCCAGATACGCCATGACTCGGAAGAACTAGCAAGACCTACATGAGGATTCGTGGATGATGGACGAGCACGCAACAGGGCCAATTTCCACATCCCTTCTCGAGTGTGGCACTAACATATTGTTACACCACAAATACAGAGTTATTCCTTACGTGGCTTATTGCATCGTATTCGCTCGAACTTTTGTAAGTCCATGCTAGGTCCACTTACGTCGCCACTCCGGGGCTGAATTCCATCACATCTGAGCACTTTGACTATTCATTTACCCATCTTAGGCTTTTGAGGCCCTCGCCTAGCCGAAATGCTTGTCTACTAGCACTTGGTATTAGAGCCTACTATTACGATAAGGAATCTATTGCATTCCTGAAAGTGACACTCGAGCCTTAACCCTTGTCGAGTCCAAGCTTATGACGCGAAGTACGAAGTGCAACGGTCGTTGACCGTTGACCGACAATCGAACCGACAGAAGTTCAAGGGTCCGTCACGACAGCAAGGACACAAAACTGACCTTATAATACCGCGCAAGCAGTTACCCGAGCCGTGTGCAGTTATCCGAGTCGGATCTGGAGCCTCATAGGGAATGTTAAAATGACTAGAACGCTAGGAAGCCATGGAATGGCACGAGGGTTTAGCTAGGAGAAAGTTGACGAGAGAAAAGAGATCGAGAATAGAAGAGAGGGATACACGGAAGGGTTGTTCTACCCTCTACAGTCAGTTTCAGTAACGCCTACCAAGCCTACAATTATATAACATATATAATTTGACACACCCCCTAGGCTTCGAAGTAAAAGTATCCATACACACTGGACACTAAGCCACACCCACCCCCTAATTCAGGCACCCCCATACTCAGCCGCAGCGACAACTACACCAGCTCGGTCGACCCTCGGTGCGTGAGGCGGCAACGTCGACCGCAGGGGCTGCGGCGGCGGTAGTGTCAACCAAGGTCTCAGATATCAGACGAAATCCGTCTGATGGTCTGAAAATCAGACCTGTTTTTTTGCTTTCATCTGATTTTTTGACCGGGTGAATTATTTCATCTGATTGTCCATCTCAGTCATAAGATTTCGTCTGAAAGTTCAGACTTGGTGTACTTTTTCGTCTGAAATGTCAGATAGCGCGTATAATTTCGTCTGACAGCAATCACCCCTTATCCCACTGTGCCAATGGGTCACCTGCCCGATGGCCCACACTCTGCCATCTTGGTCCTGGTCGGTGGGCAGGTGCATTAATTTCCACGCGCACCGCGATGGCCAGCGCATAGTCACGAAATGAAATCGGCAGCAACCTGACTCAGGTTGCTGCCAATCGCTCGTCCGACAGTGCGTCACTTGCACGGCTGCCAGCTTCCTTGCATCTTGAAGCTGGCAGCAATGTGCCAGCGCACAGTGGTGCGGCCAGGAAAGCCACCCACCGCGAGCCAGCAATGCAAAGCTGTTTCGTAGCCATGCAGCAACCTCGCTCGCCATGCTACAGCTCAGCGAGGCGCCTGGTCGTAAAGGCACCAAGGGAAAAGCCTCGTAGCCACTTGTCCTGCTCCACCTCGTTCTTCCAGCCCCCTCAGCATGGCTCCAATCTTGCTCGGCGCACACCCTGCCTAGACGCCCTCTAGCTCTGTGGCTAGACAGCGATGGCGTCAGAGAGAGCGCAGTCGATCCCCTCCCCAGTTAGGCAGTCAATAGTAGGCTTGGAGCCCCCTGGCTCAACCCCTCCGCTTGTTAGTGGTCTAGATCTCCTCACTGGCGCGCAGAACCGAGCCGTCAGCGGCGATGCTCCGGTTGCAGCCGTGGGTGAAGCACCTCCGTCGCCTCTCCCACCCTTAGACGACGAGCCGTGGGTTTTCTTTGACAAAGAAAACTCTACGTGTGATGCTCCAACGTCGCCTAACCCGTCGTCAACACCTGGCTGCTCAACCGTGCGAGCCGTCTCCCCTTCACGCGTGACGCGCGGTCCTGTCCTACCAGTTCGCGCTCCTGGCAACACGTATCGACAGCGCAAGCTTACGTTTGGCGCAATGGCGCAGTCGTTTGGCCGACCAGCGGTGGCTCAGTCTACACCCTCTGTCCAGGTGCAATCCCGGTCTTCCGAAGCGTCTCCCGCCGACTCCGACGACGACGATGGTCCCTTTCCCCTCACAGTCGCCGAGCTCCAGTTGAAAGCCAAGGAGCACTGGCAGCGGTATTTCCCATGGCTGCTGATTTCCGAGACCTCTGAGGGGCGTCCATGCATGAAGTGTAGCATCTGTATAGGGTACAACAACGACCCCAACTACCAGTATGGGCGCAACGGCGAGGGCGGCATCGACATACAGAAGCAGACGATGCGCAAGCACCACCACAGTCAAAAGCACAAGGCGGCGATAGCACGGAAGGAGGAGAAGGATGGCAAGAATGCGAAACAGAAGTCCATCGTCGACTTCGAGAACGGGAACGATGAGGCAAAGCGACTGAAGCGACTCATGGCGATTGTGATGTTCCTCTGCAAGTCTGACGCCCCCGTTGTGTTGTTTGTGTCACTTGTCCAGTTCATGGCAGAGCAGGGAACACCAGACCTACCCGTGAAGGACAACGGTACCTACCAGAGCGAGTAAGTGTTTTACGTGATACCAACCCGATATACTGTTGATTTGTTACGTGCTTTCTAGAAGGCTGAAACTGTACTATTATGCATGCGCAGGTACGGTTTCAATCAGGTGGCCGACAACATCGTCACTTACCTGCGAGCTAAGCAAATGACCCACATCAGTGCTTCACCATTCTTGGGCATCCAACTCGATGAGTCAACCGACCGCCGGCGGGGTAAACATATGATTGTTTACCTTACCTTCCTCCGCGACACGACGGTGGTGACAGAGTTCTTCGGGCATCTCACCGTCGAGAAGTGTGACGCCGCATCTCTGCAGGCCATTCTACTCACCCACCTCGAGTCTCGGGGCGTCGAGCTCAACAAGATTTGCGGCATCAGCACCGATGGAGCCAGTGTGATGACGGGTGCGCAGGCAGGCCTCGTGGCTAGGCTACGCACCCGTATTCCACACCTGGTTTCCTGCCACTGCATCGCGCATAGGTGATTCTAACATTCTATAACAATGCATGTTTTAAAAGATTATTTCGAAACTAATAAAGTTTTTCTGTCAATCTGCAGGGAGGCTCTTGCTGCCAAGGACACTGCAGATGATTTCCCGGACTTAGGCATCGTCGACAAGGTCGTGCGGTCACTGGCCGAGGTGCTCGGCCGGTCCATCGTCGTACACAACCGTTTCAAGGAGCTACAGGAAGTCGTCACTGAAACTAACCTCGAAATGCAAGGCATTCACCAGATACGTTGGCTTAGTCGCGGTGAGGCTATCCAACGGCTTGTTGATGTGTTTCCCGCGGCCATCCTCCTGCTGTACGAGTATGATAGGAAGATGTATCACGTAGTTGTCTCGTTGAAATTCCATTTATTGCTGTACTTTCTGGCGGATATGCTGCTGGAGCTGAACACGCTCAACCTCAAGTTCCAGCGTCGCCAGGTAAGCCACATGGTGTCATGTCGTCGGTTTTAGGAGAGTGATGATTAACGAGCAAAACCATCTCCCCTTTCTGTCTTTGTATGGCAGGTCGACGTCACCCAGGTTCTTCGGATGGTCGACAACACTGTCGTTACACTGCGCGCACGCTACGTAAATTACAACACACAGTTCGGCCCACCTGACGGGGACTTCGCCGACTTTCTGCATCTGTACGCGGGGGGCGAGGACGTGACGATCGAGGGGATTGATGCACACGGGGCGCCGACTGTGCACACATACACTCTACACACAAAGCCGCTGGATGGGCAGCGGAGCAACGGGGATCTGAAGTCGCTACAGCAGCTCGCCACGGACGTCGTCAACGGTGTCATCAACCACCTGCAGGGATGCCTCAAGGATCTATCGAAGCTCAACGGCACAAGACTTTTCAAGCAGACGATGTACCCGAAGTCCACTGCGAGGCGCCAGCGGAAGTTTCTCGAATGGCTCCAGTCTCTGCGCGGCCTCTACAAGCGTGATGCGTCAGCGCCCGACACTCTACCGGGTGAGTTCCAAGGGGTTGTAAGTGTCTCCATGGCTCGGGTGTTTTCTGGTTGAGATATTTAACGAAGGCTTCTGTGCCTCTATTTCACCCCCCTTCAGGTGTCCATTGGGGCAAGGCGAAGGCCGAGCTCGTCAGTTTCACCACCATTATGTCGACACACAACGACGAGCTGGGCTTCCACGATGCGCTGAAGAACGTGCTCTCCACGCCGGACTGGATGACTGCCTACCCCGATTTGGTTCTCATCTGGATTGCCTATGCCGTGCTGCCGCTCAGCACAATGGAGTGTGAGCGCGGGTTCAGCCGCCAGAACGTCATCAAAAGCTGGCAGCGTGGCAATCTCGGTGATGCGAAGCTAGGCCACTTGATGACGGTGTCGCTGCTCGACTACCCGATGGACTGGGGGAGTATGGTGGCTAGCTGGCGTGGAACGAAGAAGCGGCGACCTGCCAAGGAAGTTGTCATGGATCAGACCGCACGGCAGGTGAAGCGGCCCAAGACGTCGGCGGCATTGAAGGCGGCAAAGGCAGCAGCAAAGGCAGCAGCAGAAGCAGCCATGCAGGCAGAAGCGCTAGCAGCAGCAGAAGCAGCCAGAGTGTTTGAAGAGGATGGTGCGGCTGGCCCAATCTGGAGGAGGAAAAGCAAGGGCAAGAAGGTGCAAGTCTCAGAGAGCGACAGTGATGATGATGACATCGAGGAGGTCGGAAGTGATAGTTCAGACTCCGAGTAGGCAGATGATGGTATGGCACAGCATGGTTTAGTATAAGGCTAATTCCTAATGTAGGTTGTGGTAGTGGAGCATCAGTAGCACTAGAGCTTTTTCCAGCTATTCTTAGCATATACGGTAGATGCAATTTCAATGGATGCTAACGACGTGTAACAGTTGTTTGTGTAGCAATATAATGTAGCACATTCGGCATTGTTATATACTGAAACTCCCGCAACGTTTCGTCTGAATTGTCAGATCGTGCCAAATGTTTCGTCTGAAATGCCAGACCGGCAGAAAAAATTCGTATGATGGTCTGACGAAAGTTTGAAACCCCGTCTGAACGTCAGACAGCCTAAAATCCTAGCTGAAACCCTGGTGTCGACAACGGCGGCGGCGGCGGCGTACGGCTGCGTGGCCCCAACGCAAGCGGCGACAGTGGCGGCAGCGGCGCCCGCACCTCTCGGTGGCGTGGCCAGGCCCCGCGACAGCGGAACGTCCAGCAAGTTTCAGCCGTCGATTGCGGCGAGGAAGAGGACGCAGGGGAAGGGGCGGGGCGTGGTCCAGCCTCATGCCCGTGGTTGGCGTGCAGGCAGCAGGTCCGGCGGCGCCACAGACGTTGCGCGGCCGGCTGCCGCCCGACGACGCCGCCACCGCAGCATTACGACGCCGCCACAGCGTGGCGTCGATGCCACGGCGGGACGTCGACGCTGCAACGGCAGCACAACGCCGTCGCAGCGGTGTGGCATCGACGCTACGCATCGGGGCTGCGACGGCAGCACTACGACGCAGCAACGACTGCTCGGCATGGCCGCGACGGCGGCCTGGCAGGGACGAACGACGAACGAGTACACGGCGGAAGCGTGGGGGGCAGGCCCGTGAAGGACAGCTTGCTCTGATACCATGTTAAAATACCTAGAACACTAGAACACAGATCTGTTGAAAAATGCTTTTACCACCACTGTGGATAAAGCCAATCAATCACAAATTCCCTAACTGGAAATTGTGAACGATTTTCAACAATCTCTTTCACCAGACTGTGAGAAACAGCAAGATCCTTCCAGATCTGCCACACAACCGTTATTCCCTCTGGAATAAGGTTAAGTCTCAACGAGACTTCACTTGATGCTTGAAGGCTTGAACACTTCTGTCAAGTAGTCCTAAAGATTGGAATTGCAGCCGATAGGAACTGTTGGTGCAACCCTATGGCTTGCACTCGGCTTGTCGTCCTTGTTCGTGTGTGTGCATGCATGGCATGGAATGACTTGTGAGTCTATGGCATTGCTATCTAGGGCTTGTGTGTGTGCTTGAACGGTGTCTCACAATGTGGTATGTGTTGGTCAAGACATTAGCGAGTTTTCACTACTCGCAAGTCGTCGTTTGTGCATCGCATGTGTTTTTCTATTTTGTCGTGTGTTAAGTGTCCATCGCGTCGCAGGTGTGTGCAGCCAGCCGTCATCAACTCAAGAAGAATTTATCTTGCAGAACCAAGACCAAGAGCTCAAGATTTCAAGCCCAAGGGACATGGATAAATATTAAAATAGTGAAAATAGTAATGTTACTTCGTGTAGTGTTACATTTCAGTTGGTGTAGCCCCTTGCTGGGTTAGTTTCGAGTCTCCTCATGGTTGGGGACTCTTTGATGGTGTGCCACCAACTTGGACCTCGGCTCTTGGGGTGTGTAGAGGCTGGGAACCATCTCAATCTCGATTCTTCTTGCTAAGTTTGTACATCGAAAACTATAGTGTCTACTATACCTTCTGCCAGTCAAACCGCCATAGTGTCGTCAAATCTCCATCAAATTTCTTGATTTAACTTGCTGTTGAGAGGCCACAGCAATGCGCTCCAGAACCAACTTACACATTACCGTTTGATTCAGCGAGCAGATCGTTATCAATATTTGAAGCTGTCAGACGAAAATCCGACTATGCTCTCTATCTCTCATTATAGGCACATCTGAGCCTAATATGATTATAACAAGTGGTATCAGAGCCCCTTGGAGCCGTTTCAACCATGCCTAGATCTGGAAAAGGGGGTGGCAAAGGTGCTGGAGGTAGAGAAGATGCCCAAGCACAAGGTCAACACCAAGATCCACCCATTGCTAACGTACAACCTAGCCTTGGCCCCTCTAGGGATGAACCTAGAGTGTTTGGCCTTGACAAGTTCAACGGTGACAACTTTGCTGAGTGGTCTTTCAAGATGGAGAACATATTTGACCACTATGATCTGCTGAAGGTGATGGAAGGAACGGAGAAGCGCCCCAAGAACGACCCAGAGAAGAGCCCGTGGGTGCGGAAGAGCGCACAAGGCTACCTTCTACTCGGGCAAGCATTGGGGAGCAGCCAAATCCGTCACATCAAGCCTTTTCAGCATGAACCAGCAATGGGACCAAAGGCATGGGCTGCTCTCAAGGGTGTACACGCTCCTGCAACAGCGGCGGTGGCTGTGATCTTGGAGCGGCAAATGGCGGCACTTCGAATTGACGAAGGCGAACCGGTGGAGGAAGGAGTGCAGAAATTCTTCGACTTGTTGACACGGCTCGAAGGTGCTGACCTGAACTACAGTGACCTTCAAAAGAAGAACAAGCTGCTGGCCTTACTTCTGGACTCACGGTCCTCGCTCATCATCAACCTAAATCGAGATCTGCCCCGCCTCTCGCTCGAAGATGTGAAGTGGGAAATCTTACATGAAGAGTTCCGCCGTCGCGAATTGGCGGGTCACGATGGTGCCGGAGTTGCAAGCATGGGCCGTGGGCACGGCCGTGGAAGGGGCAGAGGGCGAGGAGGATGATTTGGCAGCAGTAATTTCAATGGAGGCCGTGGTAATGGAGGATATGGCAGCAACAACAACAACAATGGCGACGGGTGTGGGTGCGGTCGATTTGATGGCGAATGCCACTTTTGCCACAAGACCGGCCACATGTGGAGAGATTGCTACAGATTGCCTGATGGATGGACCCCTTCTCAAAGCCAAGAGGGCAGAGGATCAAGGGGAGGAAGAGGAAGAGGTCGTGGAGGCCGTGGTGGTCGTGGAAGCGAAGCGGCAAGCATGAAAGGTGGAGAATACGACAAGGACTCAAGTGAAGATCGTTACCTGGGCCACTTCTTCTTTGTCTCCACGCAAGCGGCGGCTGCAGCAGGAGGTGTGGAAGGCTTTGAGGAGCCAGCTACTGTGGGAAAGGTCACCCTTCACTCTCTGGACTTTTGGGTGATCGATAGCGGCGCCACCTATACCATGACACCTCGTGCGGACTTGCTCATCGAACTTGAACCGTCGCCGGTCAAGCATGTTACATCAGCTTTGGGGCAACGAGCAGAGGTGAAAGGCATGGGCAAGGCCATGTTCAAGGGTGCTGATGGGAAGATGGTGGGCCTCAAGAACGTGCTTTGGGTTCCCAACCTAGCAGCCAACCTGATTTCCGTGCGGCGTTTGCAAAAAGCCAGCATGGAAACATCTTCCAAGGGTTCCAAAACATATACCGCGAGGCTTGGTGAGCGGAAGCTTTGGGACCTTCATGAGGACAGGGACATCTACAATGAGATGTGGCAAATCCCAGTGGTCCCCATGCCTAAGGGGAGGCAAGTGGCAGCAAGCGTCAGCACCAAGACTGAAGCGGTTGGTGGCGGTGATCACGGAAAACAAAGTGACACCAAGAGTGACTCGATGGAGTGCAACTTTGGAGGGACCACCAAGGCATGTGAAACCAAGCAGAGTGGTGCAGCAGCCAAAGGTGGTGGAAATGATGAGGAAGAGGCTAAGATCAACAAAGCAGCAGTGGCAAAGGAGAAAGGAGAGAGCTTGTGGGGCACAATTGCGAGTGCCGCTTTCTCCAACCCGACTTCCGCTACGGGAGAGTGTGATTGGCTGACCTTGCATCGGCGAATGGGGCATGTGGCATTGCCCATTTTGCAGCAGATAGTTAAGCAAGAGATGGTCAGTGGGATATGTGTCAAGGGGGAGCCCAATGAGGTGCTTGGCTGTCCAACATGCATGCAAGCCAAGTTCACCCGCTACCTGTTCCATAGCTCGGAGACAACGGCAAAGGCACCACTTGATGAGGTAGTGATGGATGTGGTGGGCCCCTTGAAGTTTGGAGCTGCTGGAGCTGAGTAATTCCTCACCATAGTGGATGTCTACACTCGCATGACTTGGGTGTACGTGCTGCCCAAGAAGAGTGACGCGGCTGAAACGGTGAAGACTGATTGGTTGCCGATGGTGGAGCAGCAACAAGACAAACTTGTGAAGGCGATTTGCACTGACCGTGGGGGAGAGTTCCTGAGCAAGGACTTCTCAAGTTGGCTCAAGAAGCAGGGCATAAGGCACTCTCTCACCATGCCCTACTCTCCTGCAATGAACGGCATCGCCGAGCGTGCGAATCGGACTCTCACGGAGACAGCTCGGGGACTTCTCATTGAAGCCGGTCTACCAAATTACTTTTGGACGGATGCGGTGCAGCATGCTTGTGTGGCCAAGAACACAGCCTTGAATCATGTGGGAGAAGACAAATGGGTGCCCTATGTGGACTTTATTGGAAGGAAGCCGAAGGTGGATATGCTTTGGGTGTTCGGGTGCGTGTGCATGACACTTGAGCCTAAGTAACTTCGGCACAACAAGCTCGATGCCAAGGCAACATGGGCCGTGCACCTGGGCATGGCTCAAAATAGCAAGGGATGGCTTCTTTGGGACCCATTTACCAAGAAGTTCTTGGTGAGTAGAGATTGCAAGTTCATGGAGAACTTACTGTAAAAGGAGTGGAAGGCGGAGAACCAAGCGAAGATTGGTGTGCGGCTTGGAGAGGTGAAGAGTACCGGCTTGGAGCATGTGGAGCTGCCCTTAGAGCTGAGTAGCAGCAGCACCATCACAAGGCAATCTCCTCAAATGAATGGGGGAGAAGAGGAGGAGGAGGAGTAGCAAGGTGATGAGCATGCACCGTCACTTCCGCCTCGTGCTACAAGTGCTCGCGGGAACCGGCCAGATTTACTGCAACGCCATGAGAGCATTCAAGTCCCTACGGCAGAGGAGGAAGGAAGGGGGAGAAGGAAGACTCATCCCCCCAATAGGTTGAGCTATGACCGGCTTGGAGGACCAGCCAACTCAACCTTGACCGGTTCGGCTCTCATGCTAGGCGATGATGCGGAAGATGAAAGCGAGGAGTGCGCTTTTGCCTTCTTCTCTCCGGTGGAGATGCCGGGGGAGCCTACAAATCCCAAGGAGGCTTGAGAGGGCCCCAATGGGAAGGATTGGAAGAAGGCCTCAGATGAAGAAATGGGAAGCATCATCGAGAACGACACGTTTGACTTGGTGAACCTACCTCCGGGGCGTAAAGCGATTTCTTCCAAGTGGCTCTTGAACCGCAAGACTGACGCCAATGGCAACATTGAGCGCTACAAGAGCAGACTTGTAGCCAAGGGGTACCAGCAGCAGGAGAAGAAGGACTACAATAAAGTATATGCTCCTGTGGTGAAGGGTACAACCCTTCGAACCCTCTTAGCCGCGGCGGCCATCAAAGGATGGGTGGTGAAGCAAATGGACATCGCAACGGCCTTCCTCAATGGAGGTTTGGAAGAAGAGACCTACATAGAGCAGCCAGAGGGGTACAATGATGGGAGTGGCAGAGTGTGGAAGCTGAAGAAAGCACTCTATGGCCTCAAGCAAGCCCCTAGGCAATGGTACATCAAGCTGCAGGAAGTCTTGGAGGCGATCGGCTTCACTCCCTCAACGGCCGATCAATCATTGTTAATGCTTGGCGAGGGGGAGCAGAGGAGCTTCTTGGTGGTTTATGTGGATGACATCCTCATATTCTCACCCTCCTCTGACCTTGTGAAGGAGGTGATGCTGAAGCTTCAAGACAAGTTCAAGTGTTAGACCCTCGGTAACGTCAACTACTACCTTGGGCTTCACATTGAGCGAGATGTGGAGAAGCGGTGGATGCGAGTGCATCAAAAGAAGTACTTGGAGGCCTTGGCTGCAAACTTTGGGAAGAGTGAAGGTCATGTGGCTACTCCTCTTCCTTCGGGGTTCAAGTGTGTGAAAGGACCAGCGGAGGAAAGTGTGGGTGAAGAGGAGAGACGGCGTTTTCACTCCTTGGTGGGCAGCCTCATGTATGCGGCCATTCACACAAGGCCGGATGCAGCCTTTGCAACCGGGCAGCTGGCAAAGGTCGTCCAATGCCCTAATGAAGAGCAGGTAGCAGCTGGAGAGAGAGTGGCCAAGTACCTTGGCCAAACAGCAACTGTTGGACTGCAATACTCCGCGGCGGCACAAAGGCGTCAAAAGGGTGCGGATGGAGTCGAACCCGAAAGGCTCTTTCTCACCACCTTCTCTGATGCATCTTGGGCATTAGAACCAGAGGATATGAAAAGTGTGGGAGGCTTTATCTGCTGTGTTGGTGGAGGTCCAACAGCTTGGGAGAGCAAGAAACAAGTGGACCAAGCATTGAGCTCGGTGGAGTCCGAGTACATGGCACTCTTCCGTGCCATAAGAGAGGTTGTGTGGCAGCGGCGTTTGCTAGCTGAATTGGGGGAGGAGCAGCAAGGACCTACCCCAATCTATTGTGATAGCCAGGGTGCTATTGCATTGGCTAAGAACCCGGTTCTTCATGGCCTTACCAAGCACATGAAGATGAAGTGGCATTGGGTGAGGAGCATGGTAACCTCGGGTGAAGTGGAGTTGCACTACGTGAAGACGACGGCGCAGCCTGCTGATATGATGACCAAGAGGCTGGTTGAGCACCAGCATTGGAAGTGTTGCAAGCTTGCTGGGATGGCTCTGAACTAAGGAGAGCAGATTCTAAGGCCAACAATCCGAGGGGGAGTTTGTTGGTGCAACCCTATGGCTTGCACTCGGCTTGTCGTTCTTGTTCGTTTGTGTGCATGCATGGCATGGAATGACTTGTGAGTCTATGTCATTGCTATCTAGGGCTTGTGTGTGTGCTTGAATGGTGTCTCACAATGTGGTGTGTGTCGGTCAAGACATTAGCGAGTTTTCACTACTCGCATGTCAAGTCTTTGTTTTTCTATTTTGTCGTGTGTGAAGTGTCCATTACGTCGCAGGTGTGTCCAGCCAGCCCTCATCAACTCAAGAAGAATTTGTCTTGTAGAACCAAGACCAAGAGCTCAAGATTTCAAGCCCAAGGGACATGGATAAACATTAAAATAGTGAAAATAGGAATGCTACTTCGTGTAGTGTTACATTTCACTTGGTGTACCCCCTTGCAGGGTTAGTTTCGAGTCTCCTCGTGGTTGGGGACTCTTTCGTGGTGTGCCACCAACTTGGACCTCGGCTCTTAGGGTATGTAGAGGCTGGGAACCATCTCAATCTCGATTCTTCTTGCTAAGTTTGTACTTCTAAGAGTATAGTGGCTGCTATACCTCCTGCTAGTCAAACCGCCATAGCGTCGTCAAATCTCCATGAAATTTCTTGATTTAACTTGCTGCTGATAGGGGACAGCAATGCGCTCCAGATCCAACTTACAGATTACCGTTTGAGTCTTAGATCAGAACGGTATCATATTTTGAAGCCGTCTGAAGGAAATCCGACAGTGCTCTCTATCTCTCAATTTAGGCACATCTGAGCCTATTGTGATCATAACACGAACAATTGCTGCCCAACCCAAATCCAACCTATCTCTTGCTGGTGGAGTGGTAACCACCATTCCAACCCTATCACCCAAACCTATCTTCCCAGCCTTCAATCCCAAGCCTATCCAACCCAACCCAACATTCCAAATATGTTCCCGCACCTTCGCGCGCAAGGGGAAACCAGGAACGTCCAGATTTGTCGCGTTAGTTAGACTAGGAGGGGTGGTTCGTAGGGCAATATGTTACAGCAGTAGTACTTTGGGGACCGAGTAGCTCGGTGCTGGGCAGGCACATCGCCATGACTTGGAAGAACTACCTACAGGAGGATTCGTGGAGGATAGACGAGCACACAACATGGCCAATTTCTACATCCATTCGCAAGTGTGGCACAAGATTGTTACACCACAAATATAGAGTTATTCCTTACATTTCTTTTTTTGCATCGCATACACTCTTGTACCGTATTCCCACTTATGGGTGTTAATAGTAGGCTGGAAAAATATAAAGCCCATGTCTTATGTAAAATGCAAAATGAATTTGGGTTGTAACATGCCCTGAGGCCAGAACTTCACCAAGCTATTGCTAATGAAGAATCGGCTACAGAGATCGCATACTTTGACAGGGTCATTTCCTTGCCTCTGAAAATCGTGGGAGATTGATCTAACAGCAGTGCCTGGTGTTGTTGACCAATCTCGTCTGAGTACAATACTGTGAACAGAGCCAGTTCTGTGCTTCAGAAAGCAGTCGAGATATTCTCGACCATTGCTGCAGACGCGATCTAAACTGGATGATGGACGATCAAGAACCTCTCGACACTTGCTCTCTTTCGATTTCGTTTTGCCACTTGTATTGATTCTTCTGCCTGTCTTTACACTGCGAATGGCACCTAACGCGACTTCCATCCTGCTCGCTTTTTGTGGCTGAGCGAACCTTGGTAATGAAGGATGACATACTGTTTGAAGGCAAGAAAAACGAGCAGGGTGTTATGTAAAATGCAAACCCATAGAAACGAGTACAAAAAAAATGCTCCATATCATAAGCTATCCCCCGCATATGCCACCCATGGGCTGACTATTTCAACGGCTCTTATACACGGGGGATTACGATAAGTCCAGGCTCGGTCTGCTTCCGTCGCCACTCCGGGCTGACTTCCATCACATCTGAGCACTTCGATTATTCATTTATCCATCTTAGGATTTTGAGGCCCTCGCCTAGCCAAAACACTTGTCTACTAGCAGGGCTTCAGATGGGATTTTGAGGGGCTGTTGGCTTAGGGTGCCCCCAACAGGAGCCCCCGTTTTTCAGGGTCGGGTTTTGGAAGTTGCAATTCTTTCCAGGGTAATTTTTTTTGAAAGGCTAAATGACCAGGACTGAAAAAAATAAGAGCTGAGATCATAGGGTTGAACCTTGACTATTTTTTTCGGTGGGTAGGATTTTAACCTAGCATATCATGTTAGACAGGGCATGTTTTGTTAGACCAAAAAAATTAGGCCTGATTAATCAGAAACATCTTCTAGGTTTCTGATCCTTAGATGGGATCGGACTTTACCGCGTACAAATTGTCACACCACCAGCGTGATTTTGGCCAAGGACCAGTCAAAGACCCTCACACCTGCTCCAGCTCACGTCAGTCTGCCTGCGTGATTCTGGCGAAGGACCAATCACGCCCCTCACATCTGCTCAACCTTGCATCACCTGAGTCATTTTGGCGAAGGACAAGTCATGCCCCTCACAGCTGCTCCAACTCGCCTGGACCAGTCAGATAGGATTCCGTTTCAGGCTGGAAACCCGTTAAGTTTGAAAATTCAGGGTGACCAAAACAAGAACATACAATATTTCAGGCCTGCTCAAATGAGAACCCCTAGAATTCAAGCCTAGGAAAAATCAAAAGCTGAAAAAACAGGACAACCCTAAAAAAACACCCTCCTATACAGCACTTCAGGGCATTTTGTCATGACTTCTGAAGCCCTGTCTTCTAGCACTTGGTATTACAACCTACTCTTACGATAAGGAATCTATTGCATTCCTGAAAGTGCCACTCGATGTGAGAGTACGACCTCGTTACACCACTTGGGCTTTTCCATATTTCCTTTCTTTTATTTCTCTTTTTATCCCATCTCATTTGGTTTTCTATTCTCCATTTTCCATAATCCTTTGGTTTATCCTACTATGATAATTATATCACCGACCAGGCTAGGGATGTACTGGGGCGCTATCTAGCGTAATCTTGCCGTAATCCCTTAAAGCCAATAGCCTTGCGTGGCTATACGCAGGGTGATTCTATTTTCTAGAAGGGTCTATTCCCTTGGATAGGATAAAACCTGGTTACCTGATGTACTATGGAAGTATAAAAGCGCCTTGTATCAATTGATAGTGCAATCTTTCCTCGAGACATTCGATCCTGTAACACTTGGTAATCAGAGCCTTTCTCACTCAGCGGCGCTCAACAAAGCAGCAGCAGGGGGAAAACCTGCCTCGAAAAACCGCCAGGGGCGACGAATTCGACGCCGATTCTGGTAAGCACCAGCTCCGCGTTTTGTAAACTACCCCCCCTGCGCGTGTCTTGAACAGAATGGCAACCTTCGACAACGTCGAGGTTACCCAGCAGCTCTTCGCGAGCATCGCAGCCCTTCAGGAGGAGATGCGAGCGGATCGCTAAGCGTGGCGAAAAGAGTTCGAGCGAGTAACTCGACTTGCCGGAGCGCAGCACGACTCGACAACGACGACGACGCAGCAGTCGCAGCAGTTTCTCGAGGCTCCAAAACCGCGCCCACCTGAGCCGTTCGATCCGAGCGATCGAAACTCCGACGCACGCAGATGGATCGCCGGGATGGAGATCTACTTCGCAGCCGTCGGATGGAGCTCGCCAGTCTGGGACGGTCAACGTATACGACTCGCGGCGACGCTGATGCGAGGGCCGGCACTCGAGTGGATCGGCAACAACAGTACGTTCATCCACGGTGAAGCCACGTGGCAGCAGTTCCGCACCGACCTGCTGAAGCGATTCAAGCCGATAAATTCCAGTTTCCTTGCCCGGGATAAAATTCATCGACATTGACAGTTCGGGAGTGTAGCACAGTACACGCAGCAAATGGAAGACTTTTATAACCGTATTCCCGACCTGACCGAAGGGGAAAAAGTGCAGTCCTACCTCGCCTAGCTGAAGACCGAAGTCAAACGACAGGTGGCAGCGTCAAACTATGCGAGCTACAGTGACGTCGTTTCGGCAAAGGAGCGCTTCGACATGGTCAACGCCGGGACACGACGGGTGCACGTCGGCAGTACGCGACAGGGCGACCGCTCGGCTCACACCACGTTCGCCGACCCAATGGAAATCGACAGGTTCGACGGGCGGCCACGTCTAAAAAACACCAACTACACGTGTGATTTTTGCGGGGTGCCGGGCCATCGAATCTTTGAATGCAACAAAATGAAAGCCGCACGCGCTGAGTATCGGGCACGCAACAGTGGCGGGAATCCTTCAGCCAATCCGAAGACAAAAAACGGGAGTCGCCAGCGATTGCGGATCTAGCTGGCGAAAATAAAAAGATCCGGAAACGGCCGCGGGATTTCGAGAAAATCAACTTCGACGAAGCTGATTCGACGCGAGCAGGAGGAAATGATGGGGAAAATCTCCACCCCACGACCAGTCTTCGCAAAAGGAAATCGCTGAGAAAAAATCCAACTCCGCAAAAAATGACTCTGCCGAGACGGGGAAACTCCTTGAAGACCCAAGAAATGATAAGGATTCGTTAAAGTTATCTTATAAAGATGCTTTGATGAAAACTTATGATTCTCGAGGGGCTAGAGCCTTGGAGAAAATTTGGGAGGGACTCCGAAAGAAGCAGAAAGCTGTGGAGATTATACCGGTACTGGACAATTTGGGGAAAAAATTAAGGAGAGTGGAAAGAAGCCGACCTTTCCACGGAGTCAACGTCCTCACCCGACACCAGCCCACAACGACTACCCATTCCCCAGGGAAGATGTCGGTGGAGCTGAAGCAGATCAAGAGGAAGCTTGGGGTCTACAAGAAGCTGCAAAAACCCCGAACTCCTCCTCCGGATGCATACAGTTCAGCGAATTCGGCATCAACAAGACGCACTGTCGTCACAGAAACTCCGGGCCCTGGAGAGGAGCCTTTCTCCAAGCAGCCACGGCCAGCTGCTAGCCCAGGAGCAGATAGCAACAAAAAGGTGTGTACGGAATATTGGGATGTACCCTATGGCCCAATTAATGAAACTATCTTTGGGTACTCCGAGAAACGCCCGCCCCTCATGCTCGAGGTCATCTGCAAAGGACGACGCCTCCAAGCACTTGTGGACAGCGGAGCATCGCACACTCTATGCGACATGGCAGCAATCGACCGACTTCGGGAAGAGTACAAGCCTTCGGTATTCTCTGCAACGACGGTAGACGGCAGCAAGTTACCAGTACACGGCGAAGCAGTGCTACACCTGCAAATTGGACCACTGCGCTGGAGACCTGCACTCCCCATCACCAACATAAAAGGGCTTGACTTGATCTTCGGGCGAGACTTTCTCAAAAGATTCAACCCCGAGATCAACTGGGAAAACCGCACCGCAAGCATCTACAATGGAAGAAGAGTCGGACTACCTAACTGGGACGATACAGGAGAAATCCCAGTAGAGACACTCGCACGATTCGAGAAGGACGTGAAGCGAACCGACACCGGGTTCCTGGCGATGGCAACAGAGGTGGAGAACGGTGGAGAAAAGACCTCGGAACCTCCAGGAAAAATCATGGAATTGCTAGAGTTCGAAGACATTCTCCCTGACAATCTTCCGAACGAGCTACCGCCATACCGCACGCATCAACACGAGATCGTGGAGGAACCAGGTTCGAAGCCGACCTTCCGAGCACCATATCGGCTTAGCCCCACTGAGCTAGCCGACATGAAAAAACAAATCGAGTATCTCCTAGCCAAAGGACTCATCCGACCATCCACGTCGCCATACGGTGCCCCAGTGCTCTTCACACCGAAACCGGACGGAAGCCTGCGCATGTGCATTGACTACCGAGCTCTCAACAAGTAGACAATCAAGAACAAATATCCGATACCACGAATCGATGACCTGCTTGACCAGCTTCAGGGAGCTACGGTATTTTCCAAATTGGATCTGCGGTCCGGATACTGGCAGATACGGATGGCGGACAATTCCATCCACAAGACGGCCTTCCGAACTCGGTACGGGTCGTACGAGTATTTGGTCATGCCATTCGGACTCACCAACGCACCAGCAACGTTCCAAGCCGAAATGAACCACATTCTACGCCCACTCTTGGGCGAGTGTGTGGTGGTGTACCTAGACGACATCCTCATCTACTCACGCGACATGAAGCAGCATGTCGAACACCTGCGACGCGTCTTCGAAATTCTTCGACGCGAACGATTCTACGTCAAACTATCCAAGAGCAAATTCGCCCTCGAGAAGGTCCAACTCCTAGGACACATGGTGAGCGCTCAAGGAGTTCACGTCAACCCCAAGAAGATTGAAGCCGTGCATGCGTGGAAGACACCCGAGAACGTGAAGGAGTTGCAGCAGTTCCTAGGCTTCGCTAATTAATATAACAGATTCGTGCTACGGACGCCACCCACTCACACCATAGAAACCGACCACATCAGCTACAGTACAACCTGCACACGACTTCATCACAACCATGCATCAACTTTGAGATCGGACCCACATGCGCCTACTTGACATCCAACAGGCCGATCGCCATCGCAACGACCACACCATCACCGTGGGAGACCAGGTGCTCCTCGACACCCGCAACCTTGACATCAGCCATCTCCCATCTAAGCTTCGACCTCGCTTCTGCGGGCCTTTCCTCGTTGAAACACAGGTCACTCCTGTTACCTTCCGCATATGCTTGCCAGCTACCTGGAAGATTCACAACGCCTTCCATGTCCAACTTCTGAAGCCTTATCGGGATCCGAACACGATCTTCGTCGGACGCCAACTACCGCCGCCACCGCCCGTCCTCGTCCAGAATGAACCCGAGTACGAGGTCGAGTCCGTGCTTGCACACCGCCGTCGTCGGAATGGCACCGTGGAGCTTCTTATTCGTTGGAAGGGTTATGATCCTTCTGAGGACAGCTGGGTCCCTAAGACCGACATGGGTAACACCCGTCGTCCTCTGCATGACTACCTTGTCAAGTAGGGTGTTACTTCTACCACCCAGCTTTGAGGGGGGGAAGTGTGAGAGTACGACCTCGTTACACCACTTGGGCTTTTCCTGATTTCCTTTCTATTTTATTTCTCTTTTTATCCCATCTCATTTGGTTTCCTATTCTCCATTTTCCATAATCTTTTGGTTTATCCTACTATTATAATTATATCAACGACCAGGCTAGGGATGTACTGGAGCGCTATCTAGCGTAATCCTGCCATAATCCCTTAAAGCCAATAGCCTCGCGTGGGTATACGCAGGGTGATTCTATTTTCTAGAAGGGTCTATTCCCTTGGATAGGATAAAATCTGGTTACCTGATGTACTCTGGAAGTATAAAAACGCCTTGTATCAATCGATAGTGCAATCTTTCCTCGAGACATTCGATCCCGTGACACTCGAGCCTTAACCCATTGTCGAGTCCAAGCTTATGCCGTGAAGTACGAAGAGCAACGGTCGTTGACTGTTGACGGACAGTCGAACCGACCGAAGTTCAAGGGTCTATCACGACATCAAGGACACATAAGCGACATTGTAATATAGTGCAGGCAGTTACTTGAGTCGTGTGCAGTTATCCGAGTCGAATCTGGAGCCTCATATGGAATATACCCCAGTTAAGTGCATCTCAGTTCGACCCTCAGCATTCTCTTGTATCACAATATGAACCATGTATTCTCTTGCTATAATCAACACTGTTATGTTATGTTCACTCTGACAGGGTTCCTCGACCAATCAACCGGTTCCGCAAAGTGCACTACTGCAGTTCAATCCTGAACATGCTACAGACCATATTGGATCACTTCATGGTAAACAGAGCCTATCTGGATTCTACACATGACACTCTTAATTAGTTTCAAAATATCGTGGTGCCAGTAACTCACTCCCTCCACAGAATGGCCCCAAGCTCAGGATCACAAAGGCAAGGAAGCCCTCCTCCCAAAGCACCTGCAAGCACTCCGAATCCGACAGCAACCACTTCCGTCCCTCAAAAAATTGCCTTAACGAATGTCAACGCTTTAAGAAGAACTTCAATTTCGCAAGATTGACGGCTCGAGCATCGCTCGCCAAAACACTGAAACGCCAACCTCTGCAGACAAGGACCCCACTCTTGGCTTCTTCAAAATTGACACTCCCTAACACGGGACCTCTTTCTACACTACCGCAAGCCACATCAGCCCAATGAAGAGCCAAACCCACTACAGTACATCCGCAGGGCAACAGCAGTCGACGGAGTCTACGTCCTAGACTTCAACATCCCCAACTGCAACGGCAACAGCCATGAGCTGATCGGCCTCGTTCCCCTCAACTTCGCCTACCAAGAGGAGAAGGAGTGAACTCACCCCGACAGCCGCCCGTGGGTAACCCACCACATGCACCCATCTGAGACGGATCTGCATGACCCTGGACCAGACGGCATCTGCCGTACCTGTCAAACCCCAACAACCTCCTCCAGTAACATCACTGGAACGGGACTCAAAACTCTCAAAGAAGACAAGATGGAGTCCCTTCTCACTCCGAAGGTCGGCATGACAACCTCAGAACTTGCTGCAGCCGTCACGATTGTTCCTCCCAGAGGAATAACGCACCCTCCCCACGACTTAAGGGAATGCTTAGAACGCGTCCTTGCCTACGCGAGACCTAGCTACTTTGACGAAACAGGACGACCAAACCCATGGAAACTACACATTCTTATGGCGTTTAACCCCAATTGGAGAGAACCCACGCCACGAGAAACAGCAGACCTGGCAACAAAAATTTCATCCAACATGGACGCCTGGTCAAGCTCTCTCAGGATCATCGCCGCTCGACAGGGACAGCGTCACCAAAACCAGCAGAGGCAGCAGAAGCAACCATGGTCGCAGCCTCAGCAGCATGGAAAGCAGCAGTGGCAGTAGCCAAAGCAGAGGTAGCAGCGGCAGCAGCACCAGAAGCAGCAGCAGAGGCAGTAGCAGTGGCAGCTGCAGCAACAACAGCCGAAGGAGGAGAGGAAAGAGCAAACGCAATAATGAAAGGAGAACCAGAACCCCCACGCCTTGACACCACTACAAGCTCTCACCGTACCTCATCGCGTCAAATGGCGCAAAGCCATGGACGCAGAAATTGCTGCATTACGCTCTCGAGATACCTGGGTCCTCATCGACCGCACAATACTTAAAGGGAGGAAGATACTCTCTGGGAAGTGGGTCTACCGCGTCAAAAGAGACGCACAAGGGAACGTCGAGCGATGCAAGGCTCGATGGGTCGTACGAGGCTACAACCAACGCCACGGCATCAAACTCGACCTCACCTTCGCACCTGTCAGCCGTCACACCTCCGTGGGCATCATGCTCGCCATTGCAGCATGCCGACACCTTAAGCTCCGAGAGATCAATGAGTGCTCACGTAAAAAATGTGTTCCTATACGCAAAAGTTGTGGTTCTGATCTTCGTAGAGCAACCTCACACCTACGGCGACGAGGACCCATGCATCAGCCAGATGCAAAAGTCCCTATACAAGATAAAGCAGCCACCCCGTCTGAGGCAGCAGCATCTCCACGGATCCTGCCAGAGATAGGGTTCCTCTAGCTACCTCATGACCGTGGGATGTACCGTCTCCACTTCCTCGGAGAATACATCTTGCTCACGGTCTACGTCGACGACCTGCTCTACACTAGCACCAACCCCAACATGATCGATCCATTCGAGTGCAGCCTGGGCGAGCACGTCGATATCATTACCTCTAAGACCGTGATTCAGTTCCTTGGGCTCAATATCTCCTACACGTCCGAGACCATTCATCTCTCCGCATCGAACTATGCCAAGACTCTCGCGAAAAAATTCAACCTAACGCCGGCACCGCTCATCACACCCTACCGCACTTCCGCCGACGGCTACAAGCTTGACACCAAAACTCTAAATCCCACTGCCCATCAGCTCTATGAGCAGCAGCTCGGATGTCTGCTGTTTGCCGCTGTCATGTGCAAGCCTGAGCCATGTCGGAGAACCACCAATTCTGTTTGGAAAACTCCTCTCACCTATGTCTCATGACTTTCTCTTCCTTGAGACTACGTCCCCTCCTTGCCTCGGCCCAGTGTGCTTCTGTGAGTTGCTCATTTGAAAAGCCCTCTGCCCCCAACAGGCTCCTAAGCCGTTTAGACTAGGCACATGCTTACTTCAACTGTCACTTGCGCTCGTACGGCACTCGTTTGGGTTAACAAGTACTTTTTATCGAGAAGCAAGAAACAAACACATAAGCTGAGCTCACCTAGGCTACGACTAGTGCTATATACATGAGTGTCACAGCCTAGCCAAGAGATTCAGCAAGCAGGTGGCCCTTCAGATCCACAACCTTCGTGCTCTACAAGCACACTATGTACAAGCAGCCCATGCATGCATGCCCATTCATGTACAAGCACTATTCCACGCCAATTTGCACCGCTCTGCCTCAGCAAGCCCACATGCTGCCCTTGCCACGTCCCCAGCCCCCCTTTTCCGACGTGCCTGTGTTCCGGGATCCTCGGTTCCGCCAACTAGCTCCCCTCAGCCGCATTCCCACTTCAAGCCCACCGCTCCTGAGTCCTACACCTCGATAGCCCCCAATCTGGCGCATTATTATAACTTCAATGTAATGACAATAATGCAACACCTATCCTGTATCGCCAGCCAGCTCGCCCAGGATTCTCGGCGACCTGAGGAGGAGAATCTCCTAGATCTATAGCGAGCTCTCTACTACTTCATTTCCACTCCCCACATCGGCCTCATATACTCAACCATCTCTACACCTACATTCCAACTCACTGGCTACGTCGACGCAGACCACACCACAGACCCAGCTAAACGCTGCTCTTGCACAGGGTTCCTCTTTTGTTTGGAACCTACTGGACCTATCTCCTGGAACTCATAGAATCAGGAGCTGATTGCCCTCTTCTTGGCTAAAGCAGAGTACATCACTGCAACTGCAGCTGTTTGCAAACCTACAGGAACTGTTGCAGGAGGCGAAACTCACTAGTTCACCAACATTCAAGTTACACTGTAACAACAAGAGTGCAATCAAGATCACCAACAAGCCCGGCTTCGTCAATCGCACCAAACGCATCGCTGTGCGATACTTTTTCAACAAGGACGAAATCGACAAAGGGAAAGTGGACCTAACATACTGTCCCACTGGTGAAATGGCAGCTGACTTCCTTACCAAGAAGCTGCCACGTCAACTATACCTACACTGCGCCGAGCTCTGTAGAATCTCCAAGCGCGCCAAGCTCGAGCACCTTCAGCAATGAAGGGGAGTGTTACGATAAGGAATCTATTGCATTCCTGAAAGTGATACTCGAGCCTTAACATTTTGAGTCCAAGCTTATAATGCGAAATACAAAGTGCAACGGTCATTGACCGTTGACCGACAGTCGAACCGACAGAAGTTCAAGGGTCCGTCACGACAGCAAGGACACATAACAACAGTAACCCTGTAATACAGCGTAGGTAGTTACCCGATTCGTGTGCAGTTACCTCATAGGGAATGTACCCCAATTAAGTGCATCTTACTTAGACCCTTAGCATTCGCTTGTATCACTATATGAAGGGGAAGAACGGTGTGAGACAGCCATCTGCTGCTGCGGGGAGGAGAGGGGGGATGAAGGGGAGGGGGCGGGTCTTCGGCGGCGGAGCCAGTTAGTGAGTTGGGACGGCTGCGGCAAGCTAGAGCTGACGCGGCGAGCTGAGGACAATGCGATGAGCTGGGGCCAGCGTGGCGAGCTGGTGCCGACGCGGCGAGCTGGGGCTAGCGCTGCTGGTGCAACCCTATGGTTTGCACTCGGCTTGTCGTCATTGTTCGTGTGTGCACATGCATGGTATGGAATGACTTGTGAGTCTATGGCATTGCTATCTGGTACATTTGTGTGTGCTTGAAAGGTGTATCAGCATGTGGTTTGTGTCAGTTAAGACGTTAGCAAGTCTTCACTACTCGCTTATCAAGTCGTCGTTTGCGCGTCGTATGTGTTCTTTCTATTTTGTCGAGTGTGAAGTGTCCATCGTATCGCAGGTGTGTGCAGCAAGCCCTCATCAACTCAAGAAGAATTTATCTTACAGAATCAAGAACAAGAGCTCAAGATTTCAAGCCCAAGGGAAGTGGATAAATATTAAAATAGTGAAAATAGTAATTCTACTTCAAATAGCGTTACATTTCACTTGGTGGAGCCCCTTGTTGGGTTGGTTTCGAGTCCTTTCGTGGATGGGGACTTTGTGGTGGTGTACCACCAACCAGGACCTCGGCTCTTGGGACTTGTAGAGGCTGAGAACCATCTCAATCTCGATTCTCCTTGCCAAACTTGTACTTCTAAGACTATAGTGGCTGCTCTACCTCCTGCCAGTAAAACCACCATAGCGTCGTCAAATCTTCATGAAATTTCATGCCTGAACTTGCTGTTGATAGAAGATAAAATCACGCTCTAGATCCAATTTCTAGATTACTGTTTGAAGCACAGATGAGATCGATATCAATATTTGAAGCACTCTTGCAGAAATCTGACTATGCACTCTATTTCTCATTTTTGGCACATCAAAGCCTAGTGTGATTATAACAAGTGGTATCAGAGCCTATTAGATCCATTTCGACCATGCCTAAATCTGAGGAGAAGGATGGCAAGAATGCGAAACAGAAGTCCATCGTCGACTTCGAGAACGGGAACAATGAGGCAAAGCGACTGAAGCGACTCATGGCGATTGTGATGTTCCTCTGCAAGTCTGACGCCCCCGTTGTGTTGTTTGTGTCACTTGTCCAGTTCATGGCAGAGCAGGGAACACCAGACCTACCCGTGAAGGACAACGGTACCTACCAGAGCGAGTAAGTGTTTTACGTGATACCAACCCGATATACTGTTGATTTGTTACGTGCTTTCTAGAAGGCTGAAACTGTACTATTATGCATGCGCAGGTACGGTTTCAATCAGGTGGCCGACAACATCGTCACTTACCTGCGAGCTAAGCAAATGACCCACATCAGTGCTTCACCATTCTTGGGCATCCTACTCGATGAGTCAACCGACCGCCGGCGGGGTAAACATATGATTGTTTACCTTACCTTCCTCCGCGACACGACGGTGGTGACAGAGTTCTTCGGGCATCTCACCGTCGAGAAGTGTGACGCCGCATCTCTGCAGGCCGTTCTACTCACCCACCTCGAGTCTCGGGGCGTCGAGCTCAACAAGATTTGCGGCATCAGCACCGATGGAGCCAGTGTGATGACGGGTGCGCAGGCAGGCCTCGTGGCTAGGCTACGCACCCGTATTCCACACCTGGTTTCCTGCCACTGCATCGCGCATAGGTGATTCTAACATTCTATAACAATGCATGTTTTAAAAGATTATTTCGAAACTAATAAAGTTTTTCTGTCAATCTGCAGGGAGGCTCTTGCTGCCAAGGACACTGCAGATGATTTCCCGGACTTAGGCATTGTTGACAAGGTCGTGCGGTCACTGGCCGAGGTGCTCGGCCGGTCCATCGTCGTACACAACCGTTTCAAGGAGCTACAGGAAGTCGTCACTGAAACTAACCTCGAAATGCAAGGCATTCACCAGATACGTTGGCTTAGTCGCGGTGAGGCTATCCAACGGCTTGTTGATGTGTTTCCCGCGGCCATCCTCCTGCTGTACGAGTATGATAGGAAGATGTATCACGTAGTTGTCTCGTTGAAATTCCATTTATTGCTGTACTTTCTGGCGGATATGCTGCTGGAGCTGAACACGCTCAACCTCAAGTTCCAGCGTCGCCAGGTAAGCCACATGGTGTCATGTCGTCGGTTTTAGGAGAGTGATGATTAACGAGCAAAACCATCTCCCCTTTCTGTCTTTGTATGGCAGGTCGACGTCACCCAGGTTCTTCGGATGGTCGACAACACTGTCGTTACACTGCGCGCACGCTACGTAAATTACAACACACAGTTCGGCCCACCTGACGGGGACTTCGCCGACTTTCTGCATCTGTACGCGGGGGGCGAGGACGTGACGATCGAGGGGATTGATGCACACGGGGCGCCGACTGTGCACACATACACTCTACACACAAAGCCGCTGGATGGGCAGCGGAGCAACGGGGATCTGAAGTCGCTACAGCAGCTCGCCACGGACGTCGTCAACGGTGTCATCAACCACCTGCAGGGATGCCTCAAGGATCTATCGAAGCTCAACGGCACAAGACTTTTCAAGCAGACGATGTACCCGAAGTCCACTGCGAGGCGCCAGCGGAAGTTTCTCGAATGGCTCCAGTCTCTGCGCGGCCTCTACAAGCGTGATGCGTCAGCGCCCGACACTCTGTCGGGTGAGTTCCAAGGGGTTGTAAGTGTCTCCATGGCTCGGGTGTTTTCTGGTTGAGATATTTAACGAAGGCTTCTGTGCCTCTATTTCACCCCCCCTTCAGGTGTCCATTGGGGCAAGGCAAAGGCCGAGCTCGTCAGTTTCACCACCATTATGTCGACACACAACGACGAGCTGGGCTTCCACGATGCGCTGAAGAACGTGCTCTCCACGCCGGACTGGATGACTGCCTACCCCGATTTGGTTCTCATCTGGATTGCCTATGCCGTGCTGCCGCTCAGCACAATGGAGTGTGAGCGCGGGTTCAGCCGCCAGAACGTCATCAAAAGCTGGCAGCGTGGCAATCTCGGTGATGCGAAGCTAGGCCACTTGATGACGGTGTCGCTGCTCGACTACCCGATGGACTGGGGGAGTATGGTGGCTAGCTGGCGTGGAACGAAGAAGCGGCGACCTGCCAAGGAAGTTGTCATGGATCAGACCGCACGGCAGGTGAAGCGGCCCAAGACGTCGGCGGCATTGAAGGCGGCAAAGGCAGCAGCAAAGGCAGCAGCAGAAGCAGCCATGCAGGCAGAAGCGCTAGCAGCAGCAGAAGCAGCCAGAGTGTTTGAAGAGGATGGTGCGGCTGGCCCAATCTGGAGGAGGAAAAGCAAGGGCAAGAAGGTGCAAGTCTCAGAGAGCGACAGTGATGATGATGACATCGAGGAGGTCGGAAGTGATAGTTCAGACTCCGAGTAGGCAGATGATGGTATGGCACAGCATGGTTTAGTATAAGGCTAATTCCTAATGTAGGTTGTGGTAGTGGAGCATCAGTAGCACTAGAGCTTTTTCCAGCTATTCTTAGCATATACGGTAGATGCAATTTCAATGGATGCTAACGACGTGTAACAGTTGTTTGTGTAGCAATATAATGTAGCACATTCGGCATTGTTATATACTGAAACTCCCGCAACGTTTCGTCTGAATTGTCAGATCGTGCCAAATGTTTCGTCTGAAATGCCAGACCGGCAGAAAAAATTCGTATGATGGTCTGACGAAAGTTTGAAACCCCGTCTGAACGTCAGACAGCCTAAAATCCTAGCTGAAACCCTGGTGTCGACAACGGCGGCGGCGGCGGCGTACGGCTGCGTGGCCCCAACGCAAGCGGCGACAGTGGCGGCAGCGGCGCCCGCACCTCTCGGTGGCGTGGCCAGGCCCCGCGACAGCGGAACGTCCAGCAAGTTTCAGCCGTCGATTGCGGCGAGGAAGAGGACGCAGGGGAAGGGGGCGGGGCGTGGTCCAGCCTCATGCCCGTGGTTGGCGTGCAGGCAGCAGGTCCGGCGGCGCCACAGACGTTGCGCGGCCGGCTGCCGCCCGACGATGCCGCCACCGCAGCATTACGACGCCGCCACAGCGTGGCGTCGATGCCACGGCGGGACGTCGACGCTGCAACGGCAGCACAACGCCGTCGCAGCGGTGTGGCATCGACGCTACGCATCGGGGCTGCGACGGCAGCACTACGACGCAGCAACGACTGCTCGGCATGGCCGCGACGGCGGCCTGGCAGGGACGAACGACGAACGAGTACACGGCGGAAGCGTCGGGGGCAGGCCCGTGAAGGACAGCTTGCTCTGATACCATGTTAAAATACCTAGAACACTAGAACACAGATCTGTTGAAAAATGCTTTTACCACCACTGTGGATAAAGCCAATCAATCACAAATTCCCTAACTGGAAATTGTGAACGATTTTCAACAATCTCTTTCACCAGACTGTGAGAAACAGCAAGATCCTTCCAGATCTGCCACACAACCGTTATTCCCTCTGGAATAAGGTTAAGTCTCAACGAGACTTCACTTGATGCTTGAAGGCTTGAACACTTCTGTCAAGTAGTCCTAAAGATTGGAATTGCAGTCGATAGGAACTGTTGGTGCAACCCTATGGCTTGCACTCGGCTTGTCGTCCTTGTTCGTGTGTGTGCATGCATGGCATGGAATGACTTGTGAGTCTATGGCATTGCTATCTAGGGCTTGTGTGTGTGCTTGAACGGTGTCTCACAATGTGGTATGTGTTGGTCAAGACATTAGCGAGTTTTCACTACTCGCAAGTCGTCGTTTGTGCATTGCATGTGTTTTTCTATTTTGTCGTGTGTTAAGTGTCCATCGCGTCGCAGGTGTGTGCAGCCAGCCGTCATCAACTCAAGAAGAATTTATCTTGCAGAACCAAGACCAAGAGCTCAAGATTTCAAGCCCAAGGGACATGGATAAATATTAAAATAGTGAAAATAGTAATGTTACTTCGTGTAGTGTTACATTTCAGTTGGTGTAGCCCCTTGCTGGGTTAGTTTCGAGTCTCCTCATGGTTGGGGACTCTTTGATGGTGTGCCACCAACTTGGACCTCGGCTCTTGGGGTGTGTAGAGGCTGGGAACCATCTCAATCTCGATTCTTCTTGCTAAGTTTGTACATCGAAAACTATAGTGTCTACTATACCTTCTGCCAGTCAAACCGCCATAGTGTCGTCAAATCTCCATCAAATTTCTTGATTTAACTTGCTGTTGAGAGGCCACAGCAATGCGCTCCAGAACCAACTTACACATTACCGTTTGATTCAGCGAGCAGATCGTTATCAATATTTGAAGCTGTCAGACAAAAATCCGACTATGCTCTCTATCTCTCATTATAGGCACATCTGAGCCTAATATGATTATAACAAGTGGTATCAGAGCCCCTTGGAGCCGTTTCAACCATGCCTAGATCTGGAAAAGGGGGTGGCAAAGGTGCTGGAGGTAGAGAAGATGCCCAAGCACAAGGTCAACACCAAGATCCACCCATTGCTAACGTACAACCTAGCCTTGGCCCCTCTAGGGATGAACCTAGAGTGTTTGGCCTTGACAAGTTCAACGGTGACAACTTTGCTGAGTGGTCTTTCAAGATGGAGAACATATTTGACCACTATGATCTGCTGAAGGTGATGGAAGGAACGGAGAAGCGCCCCAAGAACGACCCAGAGAAGAGCCCGTGGGTGCGGAAGAGCGCACAAGGCTACCTTCTACTCGGGCAAGCATTGGGGAGCAGCCAAATCCGTCACATCAAGCCTTTTCAGCATGAACCAGCAATGGGACCAAAGGCATGGGCTGCTCTCAAGGGTGTACACGCTCCTGCAACAGCGGCGGTGGCTGTGATCTTGGAGCGGCAAATGGCGGCACTTCGAATTGACGAAGGCGAACCGGTGGAGGAAGGAGTGCAGAAATTCTTCGACTTGTTGACACGGCTCGAAGGTGCTGACCTGAACTACAGTGACCTTCAAAAGAAGAACAAGCTGCTGGCCTTACTTCTGGACTCACGGTCCTCGCTCATCATCAACCTAAATCGAGATCTGCCCCGCCTCTCGCTCGAAGATGTGAAGTGGGAAATCTTACATGAAGAGTTCCGCCGTCGCGAATTGGCGGGTCACGATGGTGCCGGAGTTGCAAGCATGGGCCGTGGGCACGGCCGTGGAAGGGGCAGAGGGCGAGGAGGATGATTTGGCAGCAGTAATTTCAATGGAGGCCGTGGTAATGGAGGATATGGCAGCAACAACAACAACAATGGCGACGGGTGTGGGTGCGGTCGATTTGATGGCGAATGCCACTTTTGCCACAAGACCGGCCACATGTGGAGAGATTGCTACAGATTGCCTGATGGATGGACCCCTTCTCAAAGCCAAGAGGGCAGAGGATCAAGGGGAGGAAGAGGAAGAGGTCGTGGAGGCCGTGGTGGTCGTGGAAGCGAAGCGGCAAGCATGAAAGGTGGAGAATACGACAAGGACTCAAGTGAAGATCGTTACCTGGGCCACTTCTTCTTTGTCTCCACGCAAGCGGCGGCTGCAGCAGGAGGTGTGGAAGGTTTTGAGGAGCCAGCTACTGTGGGAAAGGTCACCCTTCACTCTCTGGACTTTTGGGTGATCGATAGCGGCGCCACCTATACCATGACACCTCGTGCGGACTTGCTCATCGAACTTGAACCGTCGCCGGTCAAGCATGTTACATCAGCTTTGGGGCAACGAGCAGAGGTGAAAGGCATGGGCAAGGCCATGTTCAAGGGTGCTGATGGGAAGATGGTGGGCCTCAAGAACGTGCTTTGGGTTCCCAACCTAGCAGCCAACCTGATTTCCGTGCGGCGTTTGCAAAAAGCCAGCATGGAAACATCTTCCAAGGGTTCCAAAACATATACCGCGAGGCTTGGTGAGCGGAAGCTTTGGGACCTTCATGAGGACAGGGACATCTACAATGAGATGTGGCAAATCCCAGTGGTCCCCATGCCTAAGGGGAGGCAAGTGGCAGCAAGCGTCAGCACCAAGACTGAAGCGGTTGGTGGCGGTGATCACGGAAAACAAAGTGACACCAAGAGTGACTCGATGGAGTGCAACTTTGGAGGGACCACCAAGGCATGTGAAACCAAGCAGAGTGGTGCAGCAGCCAAAGGTGGTGGAAATGATGAGGAAGAGGCTAAGATCAACAAAGCAGCAGTGGCAAAGGAGAAAGGAGAGAGCTTGTGGGGCACAATTGCGAGTGCCGCTTTCTCCAACCCGACTTCCGCTACGGGAGAGTGTGATTGGCTGACCTTGCATCGGCGAATGGGGCATGTGGCATTGCCCATTTTGCAGCAGATAGTTAAGCAAGAGATGGTCAGTGGGATATGTGTCAAGGGGGAGCCCAATGAGGTGCTTGGCTGTCCAACATGCATGCAAGCCAAGTTCACCCGCTACCTGTTCCATAGCTCGGAGACAACGGCAAAGGCACCACTTGATGAGGTAGTGATGGATGTGGTGGGCCCCTTGAAGTTTGGAGCTGCTGGAGCTGAGTAATTCCTCACCATAGTGGATGTCTACACTCGCATGACTTGGGTGTACGTGCTGCCCAAGAAGAGTGACGCGGCTGAAACGGTGAAGACTGATTGGTTGCCGATGGTGGAGCAGCAACAAGACAAACTTGTGAAGGCGATTTGCACTGACCGTGGGGGAGAGTTCCTGAGCAAGGACTTCTCAAGTTGGCTCAAGAAGCAGGGCATAAGGCACTCTCTCACCATGCCCTACTCTCCTGCAATGAACGGCATCGCCGAGCGTGCGAATCGGACTCTCACGGAGACAGCTCGGGGACTTCTCATTGAAGCCGGTCTACCAAATTACTTTTGGACGGATGCGGTGCAGCATGCTTGTGTGGCCAAGAACACAGCCTTGAATCATGTGGGAGAAGACAAATGGGTGCCCTATGTGGACTTTATTGGAAGGAAGCCGAAGGTGGATATGCTTTGGGTGTTCGGGTGCGTGTGCATGACACTTGAGCCTAAGTAACTTCGGCACAACAAGCTCGATGCCAAGGCAACATGGGCCGTGCACCTGGGCATGGCTCAAAATAGCAAGGGATGGCTTCTTTGGGACCCATTTACCAAGAAGTTCTTGGTGAGTAGAGATTGCAAGTTCATGGAGAACTTACTGTAAAAGGAGTGGAAGGCGGAGAACCAAGCGAAGATTGGTGTGCGGCTTGGAGAGGTGAAGAGTACCGGCTTGGAGCATGTGGAGCTGCCCTTAGAGCTGAGTAGCAGCAGCACCATCACAAGGCAATCTCCTCAAATGAATGGGGGAGAAGAGGAGGAGGAGGAGTAGCAAGGTGATGAGCATGCACCGTCACTTCCGCCTCGTGCTACAAGTGCTCGCGGGAACCGGCCAGATTTACTGCAACGCCATGAGAGCATTCAAGTCCCTACGGCAGAGGAGGAAGGAAGGGGGAGAAGGAAGACTCATCCCCCCAATAGGTTGAGCTATGACCGGCTTGGAGGACCAGCCAACTCAACCTTGACCGGTTCGGCTCTCATGCTAGGCGATGATGCGGAAGATGAAAGCGAGGAGTGCGCTTTTGCCTTCTTCTCTCCGGTGGAGATGCCGGGGGAGCCTACAAATCCCAAGGAGGCTTGAGAGGGCCCCAATGGGAAGGATTGGAAGAAGGCCTCAGATGAAGAAATGGGAAGCATCATCGAGAACGACACGTTTGACTTGGTGAACCTACCTCCGGGGCGTAAAGCGATTTCTTCCAAGTGGCTCTTGAACCGCAAGACTGACGCCAATGGCAACATTGAGCGCTACAAGAGCAGACTTGTAGCCAAGGGGTACCAGCAGCAGGAGAAGAAGGACTACAATAAAGTATATGCTCCTGTGGTGAAGGGTACAACCCTTCGAACCCTCTTAGCCGCGGCGGCCATCAAAGGATGGGTGGTGAAGCAAATGGACATCGCAACGGCCTTCCTCAATGGAGGTTTGGAAGAAGAGACCTACATAGAGCAGCCAGAGGGGTACAATGATGGGAGTGGCAGAGTGTGGAAGCTGAAGAAAGCACTCTATGGCCTCAAGCAAGCCCCTAGGCAATGGTACATCAAGCTGCAGGAAGTCTTGGAGGCGATCGGCTTCACTCCCTCAACGGCCGATCAATCCTTGTTCATGCTTGGCGAGGGGGAGCAGAGGAGCTTCATGGTGGTTTATGTGGATGACATCCTCATATTCTCACCCTCCTCTGACCTTTTGAAGGAGGTGATGCTGAAGCTTCAAGACAAGTTCAAGTGCAAGACCCTTGGAGACGTCAACTACTACCTTGGGCTTCACATTGAGCGAGATGTGGAGAAGCGGTGCATGCGAGTGCATCAAAAGAAGTACTTGGAGGCCTTGGCTGCAAACTTTGGGAAGAGTGAAGGTCATGTGGCTACTCCTCTACCCTCAGGGTTCAAGTGTGTGAAAGGACCAGCGGAGGAAACTGTTGGTGAAGAGGAGAGGCGCCGTTTTCACTCCTTGGTGGGCAGCCTCATGTATGCGGCCGTTCACACAAGGCCGGATGCAGCCTTTGCTACCGGGCAGCTAGCTAGGGTTGTCCAATGCCCTAATGAAGAGCAGGTAGCAGCTGGAGAGAGGGTGGCCAAGTACCTAGGCCAAACAGCAACTGTTGGACTGCAATACTCCGCGGCGGCACAAAGGCGTCAAAAGGGTGCGGATGGAGTCGAACCCGGGAGGCTCTTTCTCACCGCCTTCACTGATGCATCTTGGGCATCAGAACCAGAGGACATGACAAGTGTGGGAGGCTTCATCTGCTGTGTTGGTGGAGGACCAACAGCTTGGGAGAGCAAGAAACAAGTGGACCAAGCATTGAGCTCGGTGGAGTCCGAGTACATGGCACTCTTCCGTGCCATAAGAGAGGTTGTGTGGCAGCGGCGTTTGCTAGCTGAATTGGGGGAGGAGCAGCAAGGACCTACCCCACTCTACTGTGATAGCCAGGGTGCTATTGCATTGGCTAAGAACCCGGTTCTTCATGGCCTTACCAAGCACATGAAGGTGAAGTGGCATTGGGTGAGGAGCATGGTAACCGCGGGTGAAGTGGAGTTGCACTACGTGAAGACGACGGCGCAGCCTGCTGATATGATGACCAAAAGGCTGGTTGAGCAGCAGCATTGGAAGTGTTGCAAGCTTGCTGGGATGGCTCTGAACTAAGGGGAGCAGATTCTAAGGCCAACAATCCGAGGGGGAGTTTGTTGGTGCAACACTTTGGCTTGCACTCGACTTGTCGTCCTTGTTTGTTTGTGTGCATGCATGGCATGGAATGACTTGTGAGTCTATGTCATTGCTATCTAGTGCTTGTGTGTGTGTTTGAATGGTGTCTCACAATGTGGTCTGTTTCGGTCAAGACATTAGTGAGTTTTTACAACTCGCATGTCAAGTCGTCGTTTGCGTGTGGCATGTGTTTTTCTATTTTGTCGAGTGTGAAGTGTCCATCGCGTCGCAGGTGTGTGCAGCAAGCCCCCATCAACTCAAGAAGAATTTATCTTGAAGAACCAAGACCAAGAGCTCAAGATTTCAAGCCCAAGGTACGCGGATAAATATTAAATAGTGAAAATAGTAACGCTACGTCGTGTAGTGTTACATTTCACTTTGTGTAGCCCCTTGGAGGGTTTGTTTTGAGACTCTTCGTGGTTGGGGACTCTGTGGTGGTGTACCACCAACCTGGACCTCGGCTCTTGGGGTAATTAGAGGCTGGGAACCATCTTCCTCTCGAATTCTTCTTCCTAAGTTTTTGTACTCCTAAGACTATAGTGGCTGCTGTACCTCCTGCCAGTCAAACCGCCATAGCGTCGTCAAATCTTTATGGAATTTTATGATTCAACTTGCTGCTGATAGGCGACAGCAACGCGCTCCAGATCCAATTTACAGATCACCGTTTCAGGCACACATCAGATCGGCATCAATATTTGAAGCTGTCTGACGGAATTCTGACTGTGCACATTTTCTCTCATTTTAGGCACATCTGAGCCTATTGTGATTATAACAGCATCTGCAAGCATACGATTAAGTGACGAAGCCCTGCAGATAGCACAATCGAAGTTCGTTGCTATTTCTAAGATCAGAACAAGCTCTATCTTCGACGTCGCGGTTTCTACACTTGGAGTTTTGAGTTCGAGCTACTATTGCAGAACAGTCAAATCTTCTGCTACTTCGACGAATCTTACCCCGTAACGACGATCGACACGGAGACGCAAAACATCGATGCTACAATGAATCGCTCATGGCGTACAACCTTTCTTTGTCATTTATATTCATCCTCACCCTATTACGTCTCATTTCACCCTTCCCTTCTACTCTTGTGACTTTTGTTGTTTTCTGTGTGGTAGCTCAGGTATGCATTTGGAACATGCTTATGTTTTTAGACGAATTATGGGACTACACTACAGTAGACATTTGCGTCAGAAACAAGAACGTAATTATGCTCTAGGAATAGGGACTCAAGCATACAAAACTTACTCCACGGGGCCACCTCCGAGAGTCCTTGGGTGTTTGGTAAAACCAGCCCCTATCATAGAGACTGTGTTTGTAGAGAGTAAGCCAAGTGGAGGCTTAGTCCAATTCCACTAGAGCAAGTCCTTCAGCATAAATGCGGCGGATAGGTATTGACTTGGTGCGTGTGCAGCAATTCCCCCACGTCAATACGATGATAGGGAATGTTGTTTTATAAAATGACGTATTTTGAATGAAACACACAAGCATATCTAATCTAACACCGCACTAAGTGCAAATGCAAACAGCCCACCAATCACTATCTAGAACCACACTCCAGAACCTCAGATATTACGATATGAGATCGTTGCTATGGCAGCCACATTCTCCCACGAGTGGTATCTGCAAAATTCGCACATTTAACCTGCAGATTACACATGAAAGTTGCGCAACATTCACATCAAATTTTGCCTGTGAGTTTCCACACTTTTTCACTTACGAACCTAGGTGAAAATAGTGTCAAAAGCATGTGGACACGAAATCCACCAGGCATCACACACTCCAACCTGAAACCATGTGCTATTCACCTGAGAATATACTCCCTATGTATTCCCTTACGATCACGCCCCCTCTACTTACTTACCCATGTCTAACATGAGGCTTAAGGTGTACATGGTAATTGCTTAATGGCACATAACATGCACCTTTTTAGACTCCTAAAGGACTCCCATTAAGCTCCCACAAGACTCTCGTATGCCTCCTATAAGTCCTCCATAAAACCCACGTAAGCTCCCCATGGGACCCCCATAGTACTCCCATGTGACTCCCATGTGACTCCAATGTTACTCCCATGTGATTCCCGTGTGACTTCTGTGTGACTCTCGTGTGACTCCCGAATGACTCCCATGTAACTCCCATGTGACTTTCCTGGGAAATCCATGGGACTTCCATGGGGCTTCCATTAGCTCTTCTTGATCTCACCCTCACACATGTAAACCCTACAACTTGTAACAATACAACCACTTGACCCAGAGTGTTTTACCATAACACCTTCAAATAGAATCCTTCTTCTTCAATGTTGCTTCTTCCTTGGCAAATAGGCGGCATGTTGAAGTGCACAAACCACTAAGCTAAAAGGGCATATTACGTAGTGGGTGAGTCTGCCCACAATGTCACAGGATCGAGTTGGTCGAGAGAAAGTTGCACTATCGATCGATACAGGGCGCTTTTATACTTCCAAGGTACTATACATCAGGTAACCAGGTTTATCATATCCAAAAAGAATAGACCATTTTAGAGAATGTTAGGATTAAGGACGGAGTCTAGGTGAACTTAGGAGCTAGAATTGCTCAAAATATAAATCCGAAATTCTGGACAGAAAGTTGTCTCTGCAAGAAACGTCGCCGACGCAAAACCAGCCGTTGGAATGTCGCAAAACTCGAATATGTTGTAGCTCTTACTCTGACTTATCATTCACAATTTGAATCTCGTTGATTAGTGAAGTATACGCGTCGCTATGTCTTTCGACGCACTGAGGGGTAGGCTGTAGGAATTACTTAACTCAAGCTCAAACTTCAATCAAGGTTCAAGAATCTCACAAAGGAATAAGAGGAGCAAGAGAAAGGTTGGGATAGAAAGAAAGGGATGAGAGGGAAGGTACCAAGAGAGTCCCCAACCAAGAAAACCCCACAAGGACAAAGTTCCCTCCCTATAGGAACCCCAACTTTGACATTTGTCCCTTCCCAACCAGTCCAACCAAGTTGGCCACCCTTGCCAGCCTAGCTTGGTTGTTCCCAACCAATTTGCAGCTGCTACAGTAGAGTGACAAATTTTCCAAAGCCCAAAGGTTCCAACTCCATATAGAGTCACCCCACAACTTCACTTTGTAACCGCCGCAATTGTAACGCAAGCTCATGAACGTTGAATCTTCATAGCTTTCGCGTTCTTGCTCCGATTGAAGGGATTCTCGTTGCATCGGAAAGATCTTCTCAAGATCTATCATCACAAATACCTGCTGAAACAAAATAACACAAAACACATTCCCAAACTCCAGAACACACCACACACAAATTCTTGCACACGTTCAAATCACACAAGCAAGTTGAAAAACATGGGATGTTGTCCTTGCAGGCTGCGCATAGGAGTTGATCCACAATTTGGTTAAAGCATTGTGTTTGTTCGTCGGACTGTGGATGGTAGGCGGATGACATGACGAGTTCGGTACTGAGGAGAGACATAAGTTCCTTCCTAAACTTGCTGGTGAACTCAGGGTCTCGGTCGGAGATGAGTGTGGTTGGAATGCCATATTGGAAGATGATGTGACAATCAAATATTTGTGCCGTCTCCTCAGTGCGCGCTGTCGTGGGTGTCAGGGCAAAGTGCCCCATTGTGGAGAATTTGTCAATGACGACAAGGATAGCGTCATGACCGCTAGTGGTAGATGGTAACCTAGTCATGAAGTCTAGGCTCACTACTTGCCATGGCGATTCTGGGACAGGAAGAGGTTGTAGAAGTTATGCTTTCTTCTGCTTACTGCTCCGATGACACGTGTCACACGAAGTGATGAATTTCTGTGTGTCGTTTCCCTTGTAGGGCCAATACTTGTGCTTTGCAATACCGCGGAGCGTCTTGTTACTACCGAAGTGTCTGGCGTATAGGACATTGTGGTATTCATCAAGTAGTAACTGACACAAATATGGGTAATTGGGTACCCAGATTTTCGTGGATCCTTTCCAGTACGCAATGTCATTGTTCCATTGTAGCAGATGTCGGTTTTTTTTTTTTTTTTTTTTTTTTTTTTTTTTTTTCCAATGGAACCTTGGGGTCGATAGCGTACCCGTGTGTAAAGAGTCCCTTAAGTAGCGAGTTCATCCTTTCAACTTGGATTGTGGCAAAGTGTGCAGGCTGGCTGAGAGCATCTGCTGTGTTTTGATGTCCCGGCTTGTACATGATGTCTTAGTGGAAATGTGTCTCGAGGAAGTCAATCCACAGAACATGTCACCTAGAGAGATTGACAGGCTATGTCTTCGGATATTTCAGGCTGCAATGGTTAGTGTAGATGGTTGTTTATCGTTCTTCAAAATAACATCTCCACATTTTGAAGGCGCTGACAATTGGAAGGGCCTCCTTGTTGTGTATCGAGTGATTCAGTTGTGCCCCGTGCAATTTCTTGCTGAGGTAAGCAATGGGTTGCAGTCCATTCCCTTGGTCTTACATTAGGAGTGCTCCCACTGCCTGGTCACTGGCGTCAGATTCGATGAGGTAGTCACATTCGGGATCTAGCAAGATGAGTACTGGTGCGGAGGTAAGTGCCTGTTTTAGCTGCTCCACGACTTCCTTATGTTTTTGTTCCCATTGATAGGGCATGTTCTTCTTCAGCAGATTCGTGAGCGGCGCGGGGCACGTACCCGTTATAATAATTGACGAAGCCTAGAAACTGTTGCAACTCCTTTATGTTCTCGGGCGTCTTCCTTGTATGTACGGCTTCCTAGCTTTCTCTTGAGCTGCTTCAGCTCCACTGACGTCTTCCATAAGGAACGGGTAAACGCTGTGGGCTGGTGTCGGAAACGGACGTCGACCCCGTAGAAAGGTCGACTCCTTTCCCCGTAAACTCCGGTATTGGTACAATCTCCAGAATTTCCTACTTCTTTAGGAGTCTTTCCCGAAAATTCTCCAAAGCTCTAGCCCCTCGAGAATCATAAGTTTTCATAAAAGCATCTTAGTAAGATAACTTTAATGAATCCTTATAATTTCTTGGGTCTTCTAGGAGTTTCCACGTCTTGCGGAGTCATATTTTTCCTCGACGATTTTCCCAGGAGAAGATTGGTTGTGGGGTGGAGATTCTGTCCCATCATTTCCTCCTACACGCGTCGAATCGGCTTCGTCGAAATTGGCTTTTCCGAGATCCCATGGCCGCTTCCTGGTGTTTATTATTTCCCCTAGCTAGATCCACAATCACGGGTGATTCCTGTTCTTTTTTACTTCTGATTGGCCGAAGAATCCTCGCCATTTATGTGCGTCTGATACTCTGCACATGTGGCTTTCATTTTGTTCAACGCGAAGATTCGATGGCCCGGCACTCCGCAAAAATGGCACATGAAGCTCGCGTTTTCTGGACGTGGCCGCTTGTCGAATCTAACGATCTCCATCGAGTCTGCAAACGTGGGGTGTGCCGAGTGGTTGCCATGTCGCGTACTGGAGACGTGCGCCCGTCATGCCCCAGTGTTGTCCAGGTCAAATCGTTTCGCAGCCGATACAACATCACTATAGTTCGCGTAATTTGTCACTGCCACCTATCGCTTTACTTTGGTCTTCAGGTCGGCGAGATACGACTGCTCATTTTCCCCTTTGATCTGATTGGGAATCCGGTTATAAAATTCCTTCATGTGCTGCGTGTACTACGCTGCACTCTTGAACTGGCGATGGCGATGAATTTTATTCCCGGGCAAGGAAACCCAAATTTATCGGCTCGAAACGTTTGAGCATGATGGTGTGGAACTGCTTCCACGCGGCTTCGCAGTGGATGAATGCACTGTTGCTGTTAGAAAGATGAAATTGATAATGCTCTAGGAATAGGGACTCAAGCATACATAACATACTCCATGGGGTCACCTCAGTGGGTCCTTGGGTGCCTGGTAAAGCCAGCCCCTATCTAAGGATCCGTGTTTGAAGAGAGTAAGCCAAGTATAGCCTGGGTCAAATTCCACTAGAGCCTTCCTCCAACATAAACGCAGCATGCATATGATGACTTGGTGCGTATGCAGCAATTCCCTCCCATCAATACGATGATAGGGAATGTTTCATTCAAAAAATAATGTATTACAAATGAGACACACACATTTTAATCTAACAGCCCACCAAATGTAAAAGCAAACAGTCCACCAATCACTAGCTCGAACCACACTCCCAAACCTCAGATATTGCGACATGAGATTGTTGTCACAATAGCCACAATCTCCCATGCATGGCACCTGCAAAATCCACGCTTTTCACCCGTGCATTTCACGTGAAAGTTGGACAAAATTCACTCCATATTTCACTTGTGACATCCCACGTATATTCACCTGCAAACCCCAAGTGTCACAGAATCGAATGTCTTGAGGAAAGATTGCACTATTGATTGATACAAGGCGCTTTTATACTTCCAGAGTACATTAGGTAACTAGGTTTTATCCTATCCAAGGGAATAGACCCTTCTAGAAATAGAATCACCCTGCGTCTAGCCATGCGAGGCTATTGGCTTTAAGGGATTATGGCAGGATTACGCTAGATAGCATCCCAGTACATTCCTAGCCTGGTCGGTGATATAATTATAATAGTAGGATAAACCAAAGGATAATGGAAAATGGAGATTAGGAAACCAAATGCGATGGGATAAAAGGAGAAATGAAATAGAAAGAAAACAAGGAAAAGGACAAGTGGTGTAACGGGGTCGTACTCTCACACTTCCCCCCCTCAAAGCTGGGTAACACCCTGCTTGACAAGGTAGTCATGCAGAGGATGACAGGCGTTACCCATGTCGGTCTCAGGTACCCAGCTGTCCTCAGAAGGATCATAACCCTTCCAACGAATAAGAAGCTCCATGGTGCTATTTCGACGACGGCGGTGTGCAAGCCCGGACTCGACCTCGTACTCGGGTTCATTCTGGACGAGGACGGGCGGTGGCGAGGCGGTTGGCGTCCGATGAAGATCGTGTTCGGATCTTGATAGGGCTTCAGAAGTTGGACATGGAAGGCGTTGTGAATCTTCCAGGCAGCTGGCAGGCGTAAGCGAAAGGTAACAGGAGTGACCTGTGCTTCAACGAGGAAAGGCCCGCAGAAGCGAGGTCGAATCTTAGATGGGAGATGGCTGATGTCAAGGTTGCGGGTGTGGAGGAGCACCTGATCTCCTACGGTGATGGTGTGGTCGTTGCAATGGCGATCGGCCTGGCACTTCTGTTGCTGTTGGATGTCAAGTAGGCGCTTGTGGGTCCGATCCCAAAGGTGATGCATGGTTGTGATGAAGTCGTGTGCAGGTTGTACTGTAGCTGATGTGGCCGGTTTCTGTGGTGTGAGTGGGTGGCATCCGTAGCAGAGGAAGAGCGGCGTCTGTCCAAAAGCGGCATGTGTCGCGTTATTGTAAGCAAACTCTAGAACGGGCAGGTGCAAGTCCCATTTGGATATCTCGTCCTTGCAGGCTGCTCGGAGGAGTTGCTCGACAATCTGGTTGAGGCGCTCGGTCTGTCCGTCTGTCTGCGGATGGTAGGCGGATGACATGGCGAGTTTTGTTCCGAGTAGAGACATGAGTTCTTTCCAGAACTTGCTGGTGAACTTGCGGTCTCGGTAGGAGATGAGTGAGGTTGGAATGCCATGCTGTGAGATGATGTATCGAATGAAGAGCTGTGCCGTTTCTTCAGTGCGTGCTATCGTGTGCGTCGGGATGAAGTGTCCCATTTTGGAGAATTTGTCGATGACGACAAGGATGTCGTCACGACCGCTGGTGGTAGGTGGTAACCCGGTGATGAAGTCTAGGCTGACCACTTGCCATGGTTGTTCTGGGACAGGAAGAGGCTGCAGTAGTCCCGCCTTCTTCTGTTTGCTGCTCTTCATCCGTTGACATGTGTCGCATGAGGTGACGAATTTCTGGACATCGTCTGCCAAGTGGGGCCAGTAGTAGTGTTTTGCGATACCGGTCAGCGTCTTGTTGCTACCGGAGTGTCCGGCGTATAGGACGTCGTGGTATTCTTCGAGTAGTAACTGGCGCAAAGGAGGGTAATTAGGTACCCAGATTTTCGTTGATCCTTTCCGGTACGCAATGTCATTGTCCCACTGTAGTAGGTGTCGCTTTCTTGCCAGGGGGATTTCGGGGTCGATGGTGTACCCGTGTGTGAAGAGTCCTTTTAGTAGTGGATTCATCCCCTCAACTTGGATAGCGGCAACATGTGCAGGCCGGCTAAGGGCGTCTGCTTTGTTTTTGTGGCCGGGCTTGTACACGATGTCGTAGTGGAAGTGCGTCTCGAGGAAGTCAATCCACCGGACCTGCCGCCTGGAACGGGTTGGTTGTGTCTTCAAATATTTTAGGCTGCAATGGTCGGTGTGGATGGTTGTTTTTCGTCCCTCAAGATAACATCTCTACGCTTTGAAGGCGATGATAATAGCAAGGGACTCTTTGTCGTGTATCGGGTAGTTTAGCTCTGCCCCATGTAGTTTCTTGCTGAGGTAGGCGATTGGTTGCAGTCCATTCCCTTGGTCTTGCATCAAGACTGCTCCCACTGCCTGGTCACTGGCGTCAGCTTCAATGACGTAGTCGCGTTCGGGATCTGGCAAGATGAGTACCGGTGCGGACGTGAGTGCTTGTTTCAGCTGTTCCACGGCCTCCTGGTGCTTCAGCTCCCACTTGTAGGGCGTGTTTTTCTTCAGCAGATTCGTGAGTGGTGCTGCGAGTTTTGCATACTGTGGCACGAACCTGTTGTAGTAGTTAGCGAAGCCGAGGAACTGCTGCAACTCCTTCACGTTCTTGGGTGTCTTCCACGTATGCACGGCTTCAATCTTCTTGGGGTCGACGTGAACTCCTTGAGCGCTCACCATGTGTCCTAGGAATTGGACCTTCTCGAGGGTGAATTTGCTCTTGGATAGTTTGACGTAGAATCGTTCGCGTCAAAAATTTCGAAGACGCATGGCAAGTGTTCGACATGCAGCTTCATGTCGCGTGAGTAGATGAGGATGTCGTCCAGGTACACCACCACGCACTCGTCCAAGAGTGGGCGTAGAATGTGGTTGATTTCGGCTTGGAACGTTGCTGGTGCGTTGGTGAGTCCGAATGGCATGACCAAATACTCGTACGACCCGTACCGAGTTCGGAAGGCCGTCTTGTGGATGGAATTGTCCGCCATCCGTATCTGCCAATTTCCGGACCGCAGATCCAATTTGGAAAATACCGTAGCTCCCTGAAGCTGGTCAAGCAGGTCATCGATTCGTGGTATCGGATATTTGTTCTTGATGGTCTGTTTGTTGAGAGCTCGGTAGTCGATACACATGCGCAAGCTTCCGTCCGGTTTCGGTGTGAAGAGCACCGGGGCACCGTATGGCAACGTGGATGGTCGAATGAGTCCTTTGGCGAGGAGATACTCGATCTGTTTTTTCATGTCGGCTAGCTCAGTGGGGCTGAGCCGATATGGTGCTCGGAAGGTCGGCTTCGAACCTGGTTCCTCCACGATCTCGTGTTGATGCGTTCGGGATGGCAGTAGCTCGTTTGGAAGATCGTCAGGGAGAATGTCTTGGAACTCCTTCAGCAATTCCTTGATTTTCCTGGAGGTTCCGAGGTCTTCTCTCCACCGTTCTCCACCTCTGTTGCTATCGCCTGGAACCCGGTGTCGGTTCGCTTCACATCCTTCTCGAATCGTGCGAGTGTCTCCACTGGGATATCTCCTGTATCGTCCCAGTTCGATAGTCAGACTCTCCTTCCATTGTTGTAGATGCTTCCGGTGCGGTTTACCCAGTTGATCTCGGGGTTGAATCTTTTGAGAAAGTCTCGCCCGAAGATCAAGTCAAGCCCTTTTATGTTGGTGATGGGGAGTGCAGGTCTCCAGCGCAGTGGTCCAATTTGCAGGTGTAGCACTGCTTCACCGTGTACTGGTAACTTGCTGCCGTCTACCGTCGTTGCAGAGAATACTGAAGGCTTGTACTCTTCCCAAAGTCCGTCGATTGCTGCCATGTCGCATACAGTGTGCGATGCTCCGCTGTCCACAAGTGCTTGGAGGCGTCGTCCTTTGCAGATGACCTCGAGCACGAGGGGCGGGCAGCTACTTGTAGACCCCCAACTTCCTCTTGAGCTGCTTCAGCTCCACCAACGTCTTCCCTGGGGAATGGGTAGTCATTGTGGGCTGGTGTCGGGAGAGGACGTTGACTCCGTGGAAAGGTCGGCTTCTTTCCACACTCCTTAATTTTTTCCCCAAGTTGTCTGGTACTGGTATAATCTCCACAGCTTTCTGCTTCTTTTGGAGTCCCTCCCAAATTTTCTCCAAGGCTCTAGCCCCTCGAGAATCATAAGTTTTCATTAAAGAATCTTTATAAGATAACTTTAACGAATCCTTATAATTTCTTGGGTCTTCAAGGAGTTTCCCCGTCTCGCCAGAGTCATTTCTCGCGGAGTTGGATTTTTTCTCGGCGATTTCCTCTGGCGAAGACTGGTCATGGGATGGATATTTTCCCCCATCATTTCCTCCTGCTCGCGTCGAATCAGCTTCGTCGAAGTTGATTTTCCCGGGATCCCGCGGCCGCTTTAGGATCTTTCCCTTTTCGCCAGCTAGATCCGGAATCACTGGCGACTCCCGTTTTTTGGTTTCTGATTGGCCGAAGGATTTCCGCTACTGTTGCATGCCCGATACTTGGCGCGTGCGGCTTTCATTTTGTTGTAGTCGAAGATTCGATGGCCCGGCACCCCGCAAAAATCACACGTGTAGTTGGTGTTTTTCGGACGTGGCCGCCCGTCGAACCTGTCGATTTCCATCGGGTCGGCGAACGTGGTGTGAGCCGAGCGGTCGCCCTGTCGCATACTGACAACGTGCGCCCGTCGTGTCCCGGCGTTGACCATGTCGAAGCGTTCCGCGGCCGAAACGACGTCACTGTACTTCGCGTAGTTTGACGCTGCCACCTGTCGTTTGACTTCGGTCTTCAGCCCGGCAAGGTAGGACTGTACTTTTTCCCCTTCGTTCTGGTCGGGAATATGGTTATAAAATTCTTCCATTTGCTGCGTGTATTGTGCTACACTCCCGAACTGTCGATGTCGATGAATTTTTTCCCGGGCAAGGAAACCGGAATTTATCGGCTCGAATCGCTTCAGCAGGTCGGTGCGGAACTGCTGCCACGTGGCTTCACCGTGGATGAACGTACTGTTGCCGCCGATCCACTCGAGTGCTGGCCCTTGCATCAGCGTCGCCGCGAGTCGTACACGTTGACCGTCCCAGACTGGCGAGCTCCATCCGACGGCTGCGAAGTAGATCTCCATCCCGGCGATCCATCCGCGTGCATCGGAGTTTCGATCGCTCGGATCAAACAAACCAGGTGGGCGCGGTTTCGGAGCCTCGAGAAACTGCTGCGACAGCTGCGTCGTCGCCGTTGTCGAGTCGTGCTGCGCTCCGGCGAGTCAAGTTCCTCGCTCGAACTCGTTTCACCACGCTTCGCGATCCGCTCGTAGCTCCTCCTGAAGAGCGGCGATGCGCGTGAAGAGTTGTTGGGTAACCTCGGCGTTGTCGAAGGTTGCCATCCTGTTCAAAACTCGCACGGGGGGGGGGGGGAATTCACAAAACGCGGAGCTGGTGCTTACCAGAATCGGCGTCGAATTCGTCGCCCCCGGCTGTTTTTCGAGGCAGGTTTTCCCACTGCTGCTGCTTTGTTGAGCGCCGCCGAGTGAGAAAAGCTCTGATTACCAAGTGTCACTGGATCGAATGACTCGAGGAAAGATTGCACTATCGATTGATACAAGGCGCTTTTATACTTCCAGAGTACATCAGGTAACCAGGTTTTATCCTATCCAAGGGAATAGACCCTTCTAGAAATAGAATCACCCTGCGTATAGCCACGCGAGGCTATTGGCTTTAAGGGATTACGGCAGGATTATGCTAGATAGTGTCCCAGTACATTCCTAGCCTGGTCGGTGATATAATTATAATAGTAGGATAAACCAAAGGATAATGGAAAATGGAGAATAGGAAACCAAATGAGATGGGATAGAAAGAGAAATAAAATAGAAAGAAAATAAGGAAAAGGTCAAGTGTTGTAACATGGTCGTACTCTCACACCAAGTGCAAATAGTGTTTAGAGTATGTGGACGCGAAACCCACCTGGCGCCACACACCCCAACCTGAAACCATGGGCAATTCACATGAGCCTATCCTCCCCATACATTCCCTTACGATCTTGTCCCCTCTACTTACTTATACAAAGGCTGTAGATGTATATGGTTATCGCTTAAAGCAAAAAACCGTGCACCTTGCTGGACTTCCATGGGACTCCTGTGGGACTTCCATCAGCTCTTCTTGAGCTCGCCCTCACACATGTAAACCCCACAGATTCTAGCAACTTAACCACTTAATCCAGAATGTTTAACCACGAATCATTCAAATTGAAACCAACTTATTCAGTTTCGCTTCGTCTTTGGTGATTAGGCGGCAGGTTGAAGTGCAAAAAACCAATTATGCACCAACAAACTCCCCCTCAACATGGCGGCTATTCATCACCTCCAGTAATGGCTTCAATAATAATAGACTTCACCCATTTCTTCGGCACTGGGACTAGGTTCCCAACACTGCCCACCTCGCCATTCTTCTCAACGAGCTTCAATGCAGCAGACACCTTCACTCCATTATTGTGGGAGGGGTTTATTTGCTTCCCCTCCCATGTAGATTCAGGTAGATCCACCACGGTCTGCTTCTTGTTATCACATGAAGATTCCTCATCTTCCTCCATGCTAGGCAGCTCCTGATGGAAATCGTGCAAATCTGGAGAGAATTAATTTGAGATTAAGTCTGACGACCTCAACGGAACATTGCGTGCAGCTCAGGTAACTTCTAGAAATGAGCTTATACGCGTTGGAAAGGTCTTAATCTCTACTTTCCAGAATGGTAAAGCACGTTCATAACCAAGATCTGAGCCGCCAATTATGATGAAATCAGTGCGAGGGGATATTGTGGTAATTTTGCTAGGCAGCCATGAATGACCTAGTCAAAACGAGAGGGGAAGCAGTTAGATCTGGAAAACTTCGAGTATGTCATTGTCAAACACCACCAACCCTTGCCTAAGACCAAACGCCAACAGTCTCAAGTGCCACAAGTGCAACATCAAAGATATTGTAGTGGGTTTGAGGTTGTATGGGTTGGAAAGGTAACGAGATCAAACCTTGCCAACCAACTTAAGTTCTTTTGCCCAAATCCCAATAGCCCACAACCAGCTAGAGCAAACTACACCACAAAACACTACACATTTATCACTCCCCCTTGCTCCTGCTGGGTGTGGCTCAACATCATAGGGCAAAAGACTTCACACCACTCCCCCTTGCCCAGGGGTTGGGGCCACCCAGAGCATGGAGTCCGCCAAGGAGAGGAGCACCAAGACGCCGGCAACTGCTTCGGGAACCTTGTCATCATGGGGCTGCATCCCAAGCAAGGTCATGCACACACCATGGCGCTCAAATGGAAGAGACTTGGTAAGAATATCAGCAGCCTGATGGTTGGTGGGGCACCACTTCAAAATCACCTCTCCTGCAGCCACCATCTCCCGAATGAAATGCCACCGGACCTGCATGTGTTTGGTGCGGCCATGCAAGCATGCATTCTGTGCAAGGGCAATGGCAGACTGATTATCCACAAACACAAGCACACCACCAGCATGATCATGGCCAAACTCCCCAAACAAACGCCTCAGCCACACACCCTCCTGAATGCACTGACACAGATTTATGTACTCACTCTCAGTGGTAGAGAGTGCCATCACGGGCTGCCTCTTGCTCTGCCAAGAGATAGCTGCCCCATTCAGACAGAACACATACCCACTGTGGCTCTTGCGACATGCGGAATCTCCAGCATAGTCGGCATCACTGAAGCCAACCAGATGGACCTGAGATTGGGGCTGTGTTTGGAAGAAGATACCTGACTTGACACCACCTTTCAGGTACCTCAGCACTCTCTTAGCGGCCTGCAGGTGGAACATTTTAGGACAAGAGGCGACCTTAGATAGCTGTGAGACTGCGAATGCAATCTGTGGCTGTGTGGTAGTACAAGCATACATGAGGGATCCCACAATGCTTTGGTAGAGCTTGACCAGCTCATCTCGCAGCAAAGGTTCATCCTCATAGGCATGCACATCAAAGCCTGTCGGGGAGAAGAGTACGTTCGGGGTTGGCCTCTGAGAGACCAAAGGACTGAAGCATGTTAAGAATGTACCTCTCTTGATGAATCAAGATACCACTCTCATCAAGCTCAATTTGCATTCCCAAGTAGTACTTCACCTCCCCCAAGTCTTTCATGCGAGAGCGCGAGGACAAGAAGTCTTTCCCTTGATCTAGCGAAGACTTGCTAGAGCATAGGAGCAAAAGGTCATCCACATAGAGGAATAAGGAGATCCTCTCCTCATCTCTCACAAAGTGGTACAAGGCAGGGTCACACTCAGATCTCTCAAACCCAAAATCCATGAGAGCCTCATCAAATTTTAGGTACCACTGTCGTGGGGCTTGCTTTAGCCCATAAATGGACTTTTTGAGGCGAGACACTCGATTAGACCCATCATCAAAACCAGGGGGCTGCCGCATGTAAAGCTCTTCCTTGAAATGCCCATGGAGGAAGGCTGTCTTGACGTCCATATGATGGATATCAAGCCCTAAAGCAGCCGAAATTCCAAGCATACCTCTCAAGGTCGCATGCTTCCCAACTGGAGAGTACACTTCTTCATAGTGTACTCCCAATTTCTGCATGTTTCCCATCACCACCAATCTGGACTTAGGCCTCTCAACGGTACCATCAGGGTTATGTTTGTATTTCCAAACCCATTGACACCTGAGGACCTCCAAACCAGGTGGTACCACTGCTGGATCAACCAGCTCAAATGATCCATTTACCTTGTGAGACTCAAGCTCCTCATGCATGGACTCAACCCATTCGGGACGGTTCAGCGCCTCGTGGACTGACCTAGGCTCATGCACCTGACCCATAAGACACACATCAAGAGCATACTCATGCCCATGCATGTCCACAAGCATGCAATCATCCAAATCAGACACAAGATGATAATGCATGCGTGCAATGTGGCCCGGTGAAAACCTTTCAGGTGGCTGGGAAATTCGAGCACTGCGTCGCAGAGGTGTTGCCTCTCCTTCTTCCAGCCTCCGTAGCTTCTCCTCCCAAGTCACCCTCTTCATTGGAGTCCTTGGAGTCTTAGACAGCTGCTGGTTCAACAACTGCTGCCAACTGCTTCTCGATGGAGTTGAAGGCACATGCTGCTCCGGTTGATCATCGCGCGCATCGGCCTGCGTGGCTGGCTGAGGGGTAGAATCTGTCTCTTGGGACTCCTCATGGTTAGGATCAGCTGGTTCAGGCTCCTCGTGCTGCTCCTCCCCTTCGTCTCCAGGGTCCTCCCGTGCCCCCTCAAAGATAGAAGCCGTATGAGGGTCTTGAATGGAAGCGTCACAGGATCGAATGTCTCGAGGAAAGATTGCACTATCGATTGATACAAGGCGCTTTTATACTTTCAGAGTACATCAGGTAACCAGGTTTTATCCTATCCAAGGGAATAGACCCTTCTAGAAAATAGAATCACCCTGCGTATAGCCACGCGAGGCTATTGGCTTTAAGGGATTATGGCAGGATTACGCTAGGTAGCGTCCCAGTACATTCCTAGCCTGGTCGGTGATATAATTATAATAGTAGGATAAACCAAAGGATAATGGAAAATGGAGAATAGGAAACCACATAAGATGGGATAAAAAGAGAAATGAAAGAGAAAGGAAATAAGGAAAAGCCCCAAGTGGTGTAACGAGGTCGTACTCTCACACTTCCCCCCCTCAAAGCTGGGTGGTAGCAGTAACACCCTGCTTGACAAGGTAGTCATGCAGAGGACGACGGGCGTTACCCATGTCGGTCTCAGGTACCCAACTGTCCTCAGAATGATCATAACCCTTCCAACGAATAAGAAGCTCCACGGTGCCATTCCGACGACGGCGGTGTGCAAGCACGGACTCGACCTCGTACTCGGGTTCATTCTGGACGAGGACGGGCGGTGGCGGCGGCGGTTGGCGTCCGACGAAGATCGTGGTCAGATCCTGATAGGGCTTCAGAAGTTGGACATGGAAGGCGTTGTGAATCTTCCAGGTAGCTGGCAGGCGTAAGCGGAAAGTAACCGGAGTGACCTGTGCTTCAACGAGGAAAGGCCCGCAGAAGCGAGGTCGAAGCTTAGATGGGAGATGGCTGATGTCAAGGTTGCGGGTGTCGAGGAGCACCTGGTCTCCCACGATGATGGTGTGGTCGTTGCGATGGCGATCGGCCTGGCGCTTCTGTTGCTGCTGGATGTCAAGTAGGCGCTTGTGGGTCCGATCCCAAAGCTGATGCATGGTCGTGATAAAGTCGTGTGCAGGTTGTACTGTAGCTGATGTGGTCGGTTTCTGTGGTGTGAGTGGGTGGCGTACGTGGCAGAGGAAGAACGGCGTCTATCCAGTAGCGGCATGTGTAGCGTTATTGTAAGCAAACTCGAGAACGGGCAGGTGCAAGTCCCATTTGGAGATTTCGTTCTTGCAGGCTGCTCGGAGGAGTTGCTCGCAATCTGGTTGAGGCGCTCGGTCTGTCCGTCTGTCTGCAGATGGTAGGCGGATGACATGGCGAGTTTTGTTCCGAGTAGAGACATGAGTTCTTTCCAGAACTTGCTGGTGAACTTGGGGTCTCGGTCGGAGATGAGTGTGGTTGGAATGCCATGTTGTGCGATGATGTATCGAACGAAGAGCTGTGCCGTTTCTTCGGTGCGTGTTGTCGTGTGTGTCGGGATGAAGTGTCCCATTTTGGAGAATTTGTCGATGACGACAAGGATGGCGTCATGACCGCTGTGGTAGGTGGTAACCCGGTGATGATGTCTAGGCTAACCACTTGCCATGGTTGTTCTGGGACAGGAAGAGGCTGTAGTAGTCCCGCCTTCTTTTGTTTGCTGCTCTTCATCCGTTGACATGTGTCGCATGAGGTGACAAATTTCTGGACATCGTCTGCGAAGTGGGGCCAGTAGTAATGTTTTGCGATACCGGTCAGCGTCTTGTTGCTACCGAAGTGTTTGGCGTATAGGACGTCGTGGTATTATTCGAGTAACTGGCGCAAAGGAGGGTAATTAGGTACCCAGATTTTTGTTGATCCTTTCCAGAACGCAATGTCATTGTCCTACTGTAGAAGGTGTAGCTTTTCTGCCAGGGAGATTTCGGGGTTGATGGTGTACCCGTGTGTGAAGAGTCCCTAAAGCAGTGCATTCATCCCCTCAACTTGGATAGCAACAACGTGTGCAAGCTGGCAAAGGGCGTCTGCTTTGTTTTTGTGGCCGGGCTTGTAGACGATGTCGAAGTGGAAGTGCGTCTCGAGGAAGTCAATCCACCGGACCTGCCGCCTGGAAAGGGTTGGTTGTGTCTTTAAATATTTCAAGCTGCAGTGGTCGGTGTAGACGGTTGTTTTTCGTCCTTCAAGATAACATCTCCACGCTTTGAAGGCGATAATAATAGCAAGGGCCTCTTTGTCGTGAATCGGGTAGTTTAGTTTTTCCCCATGTAGTTTCTTGCTGAGGTAGGCGATTGGTTGCAGTCCATTCCCCTGGTCTTGCATCAAGACTGCTCCCACTGCCTGTTCGCTGGCGTCAGCTTCAATGACGCAGTCGCGTTCAAGATTTGGCAAGATGAGTACTGGTGCGAACGTGAGTGCTTGTTTCAGCTGCTCCATGGCCTCTTGGTGCTTTGACTCCCACTTGTAGGGCGTGTTCTTCTTGAGTGGCGTTGCGATTTTCGCGTACTGTGGCACGAACCTGTTGTAAAAATTAGCGAAGCCTAGGAATTGCTGCAACTCCTTCATGTTCTCGGGTGCCTTCCACGTACGTACGGCTTCAATCTTGTTAGGGTCGACGTGAACTCCTTGAGCGCTCATCATATGTTCTAGGAATTGGACTTTCTTGAGGGCGAATTCGCTCTTGGATAGCTTGACGTAGAATCGTTCCCGTCGAAGAATTTCGAAGACGCGTCGCAGGTGTTCGACGTGCTGCTTCATGTCGTGTGAGTAGATGAGGATGTCATCCAGGTACACCACCACGCACTCGTCCAAGAGTGGGCGTAGAATGTGGTTCATTTCAGCTTGGAACGTTGCTGGTGCGTTGGTGAGTCCGAACGGCATGACCAAATACTCGTACGATCCGTACCGAGTTCGGAAAGCGGTTTTGTGGATGGAGTTGTCCGCCATTCGTATCTGCCAGTATCTGGACCGCAGATCTAGTTTGGAAAATACCGTAGCTCCCCGAAGCTGGTCAAGCAGGTCATCGATCCCAGGTATCGGATACTTATTCTTGATGGTCTGCTTGTTAAGAGTTTGGTAGTCGATACACATGCGCAGGCTTCCATCCGGTTGCGGTGTGAAGAGCACTGGGGCACCGTATGGCAACGTGGATGGTCGGATTAGTCCTTTGGCGAGGAGATACTCGATCTGTTTCTTCATGTCAGCTAGCTCAGTGGGGCTGAGCCGATATGGTGCTCGGAAGGTCAGCTTCGAACCTGGCTCCTCCACGATCTCGTGTTGATGCGTTCGGTATGGCAGTAGCTCGTTCGGAAGATCGTCAGGGAGAATGTCTTGGATGTCCTTCAGCAATTCCTTGATTTTTCCTGGAGGTTCCGGGGTCTTTTCTCCACCGTTCTCCACCTCTGTTGCTATCACCAGGAACCTGGTGTCGGTTCGCTTCACGTCCTTCTCGAATCGTGCGAGTGTCTCCACTGGGATATCTCCTGTATCGTCCCAGTTCGATAGTCAGACTCTCCTTCCATTGTTCTAGATGCTTGCGGTGCGGTTTACCCAGTTTATCTCGGGGTTGAATCTTTTGAGAAAGTCTCGCCCGAAGATCAAGTCAAGCCCTTTTATGTTGGTGATGGGGAGTGCAGGTCTCCAGCGCAGAGGTCCAATTTGTAGGTGTAGCACTGCTTCGCCGTGTACTGGTAACTTGCTGCCGTCCACCATCGTTGCAGAGAATGCTGAAGGCTTGTACTCTTCCCGAAGTCGGTCGATTGCTGCCTTGTCACAGACGGTGTGCGATGCTCCGCTGTCCACGAGTGCTTGGAGGCGTCGTCCTTTGCAGATGACCTCCAGCACGAGGGGCGGGCGTTGCTCGGAGTACCCAAAGGTGGTTTCATTAACTGGGTCATAGGGTACATCCCAATATTCCGTACACACCTTTTTGTTGCTATCTGCTCCTGGGCTAGCAGCTGGCCGTGGCTGCTTGGAGAAAGGCTCCTCTCCAGGGCCCGGAGTTTTTGTGACGACAGTGCGTCTTGTTGATGCCGAATTTGCTGAACTGGATGCATCCAGAGGAGGAGTTCGGGGTTTTGGCAGCTTCTTGTAGACCCCCAGCTTCCTCTTGAGCTGCTTCAGCTCCACCGACGTCTTCCCTGGGGAACGAGTAGTCGTTGTGGGCTGGTGTCGGGAGAGGACGTTGACTCCGTGGAAAGGTCGACTTCTTTCCACACTCCTTAACTTTTTCCCCAAATTGTCCAGTACCGGTATAATCTCCACAGCTTTCTGCTTCTTCTGGAGTCCCTCCCGAATTTTCTCCAAGGCTCTAGACCCTCGAGAATCATAAGTTTTCATTAAAGCATCTTTATAAGATAACTTTAACGAATCCTTATAATTTCTTGTGTCTTCAAGGAGTTTCCCCGTCTCGGCAGAGTCATTTCTCGCAGAGTTGGATTTTTTCTCGGCGATTTCCTCTGCCGAGGACTGGTCATGGGGTGGAGACTTTCCCCCATCATTTCCTCCTGCTCGCGTCGAATCAGCTTCGTCGAAGTTGATTTTCCCGGGATCCCGTGGCCGCTTTAGGATCTTTTCCTTTTCGCCAGCTAGATCCGGAATCACTGGCAACTCCCATTTTTTGGTTTCTGATTGGCCGAAGGATTTCTGCTACTGTTGCGTGCCCGATACTCGGCGCGTGCGGCTTTGATTTTGTTGCAGTTGAAGATTCGATGGCCCGGCACCCCGCAAAAATCACACGTATAGTTGGTATTTTTTGGACGTGGCCGCCCGTCGAACCTGTCGATTTCCATCGGGTCGGCGAACGTGGTGTGAGCCGAGCGGTCGCCCTGTCGCGTACTGCCGACGTGCGCACGTCGTGTCCCGGCGTTGTGCATGTCGAAGCGTTCCGCGGCCGAAACGACGTCACTGTACTTCGCGTAGTTTGACGCAACCACCTGTCGTTTGACTTCGGTCTTCAGCCCGGCAAGGTAGGACTGTACTTTTTCCCCTTCGGTCAGGTCGCGAATACGGTTATAAAAATCTTCCATTTGCTGCGTGTACTGTGCTACACTCCCGAACTGTCGATGTCGATGAATTTTTTCCCGGGCAAGGAAACCGGAATTTATCGGCTCGAATCGCTTCAGCAGGTCGGTGCGGAACTGCTGCCACGTGGCTTCACTGTGGATGAACGTACTGTTGCCGCCGATCCACTCGAGTGCCGGCCCTCGCATCAGCGTCGCCGCGAGTCGTACACGTTGACCGTCCCAGACTGGCGAGCTCCATCCGACGGCTGCGAAGTAGATCTCCATCCCGGCGATCCATCTGCGTGCGTCGGAGTTTCGATCGCTCGGATCGAACGGCTCAGGCGGGCGCAGTTTTGGAGCCTCGAGAAACTGCTGCGTCGTCGCCGTTGTCGAGTCGTGCTGCGCTCCGGCGAGTCGAGTTGCTCACTCGAACTCGTTTCACCACGCTTCGCGATCCGCTCGTAGCTCCTCCTGAAGAGCGGCGATGCGCGTGAAGAGTTGTTGGGTAACCTCGGCGTTGTCGAAGGTTGCCATCCTGTTCAAAACTCGCGCGGGGGGGGTAATTCACAAAACGCGGTGCTGGTGCTTACCAGAATCGGCGTCGAATTCGTCGCCCCCGGCGGTTTTTCGAGGCAGGTTTTCCCGCTGCTGCTGCTTTGTTGAGCGCCGCCGAGTGAGAAAAGCTCTAATTACCAAGTGTCACAGGATCGAATGTCTCGAGGAAAGATTGCACTATCGATTGATACAAGGCGCTTTTATACTTCCAAAGTACATCAGGTAACCAGGTTTTATCCTATCCAAGGGAATAGACCCTTCTAGAAAATAGAATCACCCTGCGTATAGCCACGCGAGGCTATTGGCTTTAAGGGATTACGGCACGATTACGCTAGATAGCGTCCCAGTACATTCCTAGCCTGGTCGGTGATATAATTATAATAGTAGGATAAACCAAAGGATAATGGAAAATGGAGAATAGGAAACCAAATGAGATGGGAAAAAAAGAGAAATGAAAGAGAAGGGAAATAAGGAAAAGCCCAAGTGGGTTAACGAGGTCGTACTCTCATAGGAAGTCCCACTTTGGCTTATACCATGCTCCTTCCACCCTTTAAAATTCAGCCCCTCATGAAAAACCACATCATGGCTCTCCATCACACGCTGGTCAGCTACACTCCACAGCACCAAAGCCTTGCTCCTCTTAGAAACCCCAAGGAAGATCCCCCACTGTGCCTTAGGATCTAGCTTCCTTCTTTGCTGGTCAGGTACCTTATACTGTGCCATGCACCCCCACTCTCGTGCCATGGAAACATTTGGCACCTTCCCTGTCCAAAAGAAGGTTTAAAGCTCTTTTTCAAGGTACTCTCCACCCCGATCTGACCTTAACACCTTCACCTTGGCCCCTGACTCCCTCTCCACATAGCGTATCCACTGCTTAAACACCTTTGCCACCTCATCCTTGGTCTTCACCAAGATGACCCAGCTAGTCGACTGAAGTCATCAAGAAAGGTGACAAAGTACCTGCTGCCCTTTTCCCAGTCAGGAGTTTGCATCGGTCCACACACATCCGTGTGCACCAGCTCAAGGGGAGTCGAGGCATGATCAGAGGAGATAGGGAATGAGGTTCTAGGCAGCTTTCCAGACGTGCAGTCGGGACATTTTCTCTGCTGCCCAGCTCCTTCCTTGACCTCCACTCCCTTCAGCTCCCCCTTCTTCACACACTCCAGCAGTTGCTGCTTCCCCACGTGCCCCATGCGAAGGTGTAGCAACTCAGGTGACACCGTTTCGACCTGCCTCCAGCGAGTGCTACAAGCGGCTTCCTCAGAAAAAACCATATGTGCCTTGTAACAATCAGGCACACAAGCTGGAACAAGGTATAAACCCTTGTCCAGCTTTGCCTCCATCACCACAGCTTCACCCTTTCTAACAGTACACCCTCCCTCAGTGAAAGTGCAGATTTATCCCTGTTTATCCAGCTGCGAGCATGAAAGGAGGTTTGCACCCAAACCAGGGACGTGAAGGACCCCCTTCACACCCACTAGCTCCCCCTCCTTCCCCTTAATGGTGATCGTGCCGATGCCAATTGCTTGCAGCAAATCTCCGCTCCCAACAATCACGTTCCTCGAATTTGGTGGGAGAGGATGGTAGGAGGTGAAGAGATCACGGCGAGGAAGCATCCTAGATGTTGCTCCAGAGTCTAGAACCAGGAAGTTGGGATCAGTCAATGCACGACCAGCGAGAGCTGCATCCTGCCCTAGCATGAGAAACGAGAAACTATCATCGGAGGAGTCGTCTTGGCCCTTCCCCTACTCATCCTTAGCAGCTGCGGCCATTGCTACCTCCCAAATCCACACCTTGGTCCATTTCTGTTGCTCGAGGTGAAGGTACTGTAGTAATGCCTCATTAGCCGCTTGATCCAACCCTTGGAGCGCAGTATAGATGATCTCCTTCTCATCTACTGTGTAATCCAGCTCCTCCAAAGCCCTCACATTCTCATCCACCCTCTGGAGATACTGAACCATGGTCTCCCCCTCCCCATAGTTCCGCTCCATGGTGTAAAACCGCTTCCACCAAGTAAGCACGCTTAGAAGCCCTTTCTGCAAGTGCCTATCTTGCACTCTTTTCCAAGCTGCAGCTGCTGCACCTTCCTTCCCCTTCAGGTCAATCAGCATCTTAAGAAGCTCAAGTTGCCCCTCCAAAGCCCAACACAGGTACTGAAATGCCTGGCGATCCTTCCGATCCCATGCTTCTTGAGCTTTGAGCAACTCCTCGCTACTTGGTTGCGACCTTCCGGTTCGAGTTGCAGCGGTTCCTCCTTCATTCCCCCCACTCAACGATGCTCCCCCAGCCCCGGATTTCACTTGGCTGGTTGCTCAAGTAGACGCCTCCCCAGATTCAGCTCGTGGTCGCTTCTCCGATCCATCCAACACACTATCTAGGTCCTTAATACCTAGCCATAGTGTGAACTGGAACCTCCATAGCGAAAAGTCCGAGCCGGTAAACCTAGGAGGGCCATCCAGCTTTTAGGCCATGTCAAACCCTAGATCTGGAGCACTTCAAGCCTCTCTAGATCTCTTCCAATGGAGGAAAAAACGTCCTCTAACCGTGGCTCTGATACCAGTGATGGAAATCGTGCAAATCTGGAGAGAATTAATTTGAGATTAAGTCTGACGACCTCAACGAAACATTGCGTGCAGCTCAGGTAACTTCTAGAAATGAGCTTTGTCCTTGTCACCCTTCCCTGACCTTTTCTCAGCAGCTTCGAGATGAGTAGTGACATGGTGCAACTGCTGCACCAAGTCCTCAACTACCAATTTAGCTCCTTCACGGCTTCCTTTGCACCTGCAGTACACTCCCCCCTGGCAGCTGCACTTCTCCACATTTTCTGATGTCATTTCATTCCATGGTAGCACTGGCACATGCCACATCTCCCCGTGGACATTGTTTCTCTCATGCAAGTCCCATAACATTCGGCCATTGATATGCCCCTTGGAAGATTCAGCTCCACTTTTTTCCGTGCTCACTCCTACAAGCCCCACCTTCCTGAGAGACCAGGTTCGCTTTTAGCTCTGGCACCAAAAGCACATCATCAAGAACCATCGGCTTCCCATCAGCTCCCTTGAAGGTCAATTTGCCGATACCCACATTGTTCATCTAATGCCCACATCCTGAGACCATCTTAGTGATGAGGGACTTGTTGATGCTACCTAGCAGGTCCGCCCTCTGGGTCATGTGGTATGCTGCTCCAGAGTCCAGAATCCAAGTACTGAGGGGATGAGGCTCTGCTTCCTCCTTGGCAGATGCTTTCTCACTTCCGTCTTTCCATTGCACATGGACGAAAGCACCTAGAGCCAGCCCACTGTCCATTCCCCTTCCCTTTGCAGGCACTGCTACCTGTACATATCCAGCTCCATTTTGCTGGTTGTCTTTATCCTCATTCTCCTCATGCTCAGTGGTCCACCACTCAGGCCATGACCAACAGTTGAACCACGTGTGCCCCGGCTCCTTGTAGTACCAGCAAGTTCTCTTGAACTAACCACCTCGCTCTTCATGCTTCTCCCTAGGATTCCCCCTAGTTCCAAAGCCTCATCCACGGCCACGTCCAGCATTGAACCAATCTCGACCTCCACCCTCATTCCATCCATGCACTGAATAGCTGCCATGACCATCATCATTGTTACTCAGATGCCTCCTCCTAATCTCTTCCTCCAGGATCCGAACCCGCACCCACTCCAATGTCCAAAGCCCTTCATTTTGTGGTAAGCTCAGTCCAGAGGTGAATTGCACCCATAATTTCAGCAGAATGACAGCATTTTCAAACACTTGGTCTTCTCGGGGTTGGTAATGCCTGAGGCAGTTGGCTTAGTGTATAGCTCACGTATCTTGTCAAGAACCGGCTGAATCGGCTCTCCTTCACTTAGGCGTAGTGACGCCAGTTCACGCTCCAGCATGGGCGTTGCAGCCACCGAGGTTGGCACGTGCAGCTCCTTCAGCACCGCCCAAGCCCGTGGCCTGCAATCAGCTTCTTCCAACAGGTGCATCACATGCGACCTCTGGTTCAGCTCCAAACTCTGTGAGAGAAGATAGTAGCCGGCATCTTCCACACCCAATCGTCGTACTCATTGCCGATGAACTTCTCCACTCTAAAGTTCTTCAGCACGTCCTAGAGAAGTGGGCCTTGGCAGGTCTGTGCTCCCCTTGGCGCTGTAACCAGCGATCTTGGCCTCCACTGCTTTGGCTGCCTAAAGACCCTTCCATGCCGCCGTAGACCATGGCGTCCTAATGAAAATCACAATAACCCAAGTTCTCATACCACTTGTTAGAAAGATGAACTTAATCATGCTTTAGGAATTGGGACTGAAGCATACATAACTTACTCCACGGGGTCACCTCCGAGGGCCCTTGGGTGCCTAGTAAAACCGGCCCCTATCCAAGGGTCCGTGTTTGAAGAGAGTAAGCCAAGTATAACCTTGGTCAAATTCCTCTAAAGCATTCCTCCAGCATAAGTGCAACAGGTATATGATGATACGATGATATGGAATGTTTCATTCGTAAAATGATGTATTTCAAATGATTAACAGACACACATATTCATTCTAACAGCCCACCAAATGCAAAAGCAAACAGTCGACCAATCACTTGCTCGAACCATACTCCGAAACCTCACATATTACGACATGATATCGTTGTCACAACAGCCACACTTTCCCATGCATGGCACCCACAAAATCCACTCTTATCACCTGTGCATTTCACGTGAATGTTTGACAAAATTCACTCCATATTTCACCTGTAACATCCCACGTATTTTCCTAAGGATCAAGGACGGATTCTAGGTGAACGTAGGAGCTAGAATTAAATCCAAATATAAATCCGAAATTCTGGGCTGAAAAGTCGTAACCACAAGAAACGTCGCCGACAAAAAACTAGCGGTTGGAATTTCATGAAACTAAGACATGGTGTGGCTGTTAATCTCAGCTATTGTTTCCAAGATGAATCACGTCGATTGATTGAGTATTCGCGAGCTATGGCTTTCGATGCATTGGGGGGGATGCTATAGGAGAAGAATGCAACTCAATCTCAAAGTTGAATAATGGTCCAAGAATCTCACAAGGAATTAGAGGAGCAAGAAAGAGGTTGGAAGAGAAGAGAGGGATGAGAGGGAAGGTCCCAAGAGAGTCCCCAACCAAGGAAACCCCATAAGCACAAAGATTCCCTCCTTAGAGGAACCCCAACTTTGACCTTTGTCCCTTCCCAACCAATCCAACCAACTTGGCCACACTTGCCAGCATAGCTTGGTTGTTCCCAACCAGTTTGCAGCTGCTACAGTAGAGTGACGAATTTTTCAACCCCCAATGGTTCATATTCCATATTGAGTCACTCCACAACTTCACTTTGTAACGGCCGCACCTGAAACGCAAGCTTATGAACTTTAGATGTTCATAGCTTTCTTGTTCTTGCTCTGATTGAAGCGACTCTTGATCCAATGAAAAACTCTTCTCAAGAGAAGTCATTTCACATGCATGCTCAAGCTGAATATCATCAACCGCATTCACAAAACTCCATAACACACCACACATAAATCCCTGCTTACATTCAAATGACGCATGCAAGATGGAAATCATGGGATGGGATGCAGACAGAATGTGATAGCATATGATGACATCACACAATAATTTTTACCTGCAAACCTCAAGTGCAAATCGTGTGAAGAGTATGTGGACGCAAAATCCACCTGGCACCACGCACCCTACCTTGAAACCATGCACAATTGTAACGGCCGCACCTGTGCATTCCCTTTGTAAACCATATCCTCCCTATGCATTCCCTTATGATCTCGTCCCATTTACTTACTTACCCGTGTCTTATACTGAGCACTTTGTGAAAACCGAAGTGCCTAGTGTAGAGGACGGCTGCATGGTTCAATACTGCCTTCCAAGTGCAACTGCGTGCAGATTTACTGAACGAGCTCGATCAGGGGAACACTTTGGCATTCAAAAAGTTGCCAACTCCTGGATCATTACACATTATGATAATTTCTAAAATTGATATGCCCATGACTGCATCTTCAATAATACGTCTTTCCTTGGTGCCTTCGGGTGAGACAAGACGCAATCGTTGCAAAATCCTGCTACAATACTGGCAAACTAGAGAGAAAAAGAGAGAGAGGGAGAGAGAGAGAGGGAGAGAGAGAGAGAGAGAGAGAGCGAAAGAGAGAGAGAGGGAGAGAGAGAGAGAGAGAGAGAGAGAGAGTGCTATAAAGAATCTCACTCCCACGTTCATTCCTCATTATTGTTTCTAGCCCTTGGCATATTCTCCCTCTGATTTTGGCAGCGGCTCGCGCCGGCGGCCTTCGGCCGCCGGTGCTCGCAGTGTGGCCTGCGGCCGCACATATCGAGGACAAGTAGCCTGGTCAAGACTTATAGTTATATATATAATCAGAGCAATACATGAAGCCCTAGCCCTAGCCAAGACCTGGTGACCCCTAGCCCACAGGGCCTAGTGTGTAAACCCCACAATGGCCCGGGGAAGTAGGCCTACGAAGCCGAAGTTCAGTCCGGCAGCAAGGCCCGCTCCAGTACACCCCGCATGGAGCGGAGGTAGCGGTACCGAGGACCGGATCGTGACACACGCAGCCCCGACACAGCCAGCTGAGGGGAGCACCCAACGGGCACGCTGCGACGAGGGCCAGGAGGGGTCCGCCCTACAAACAGAGCCCCAACAAGGGGAGCCCGTGGAACAGCACGACCAAGACGGGGGGAGACCCCAGTGTAGGGAGCGGGAGCGTGCACGGGACGGTGACGAAGACCTGCAGCGGGGGAGATTGCACTCTCCAGCCCAGCCACCGGCCCAAGCAATTCCATCAGATAAAAGCGGCGAAACAGGGAAAGAAACAGACCCAGCTCCATCCATGCCCCGCCACTCAGAGGAGCTCGAACCAGACACATGGCAGAGGGAGCAGCGGGGATGCGAAGCGGGGTGCGACACGGGGCAAGGTGTCCTAGAGCAAGCGCGGGCGCAACCGGTGGAACGTAGCGGCACCCCGCAAAATGCGCTGCCGCCGTTGGCGACGGGGGCCGGCGAGGACTCACACGCCGCGGGAATGCGACGCGCGAGACAAGGCGGAAGGGGCAGGCGGAGAGGGACAGGCGACAAGCTAGGGGTGCGTGTATACGGGCGCAGACGACCAGTCGCGAGAGCGGGGAACTGGCGGGAGAGGCACGGGAGGCCGGAACAACAGGAAGCGTAAGGCGACCAAGAGGGGACTGACGAAGATGGGGGGGTATGTACCATCGGAGGAGCAGGCCTCAGTGAGCGCAGCATCATCAAATCATGCCTCAGAAGACGCAGTAAACCGCCTGCGCCGTGAGGGATACCAGGCGAGGTGACGAACCCAGCTCCAGGCGGGAGCCGGAGGACCTAGCCATTGATGAAGAGCTTTGGAGACAGGCCATCGAATGGGATGTGAGACCACTCTAGAGTACGCGGCAGCCTTTCCTGATTCGACAACTTCCCCCGAGATTTATGCAGTCATACTGTGAATGCCTGCTGGTACCCCAGACACGTTTCGCGGAAAAATGGGACTGCATGGGGGCTTGGCGAGTCCTAACATTTCTCACACGCCTGACACTTAACCCACCATCGGCCAATGAGGACAGGTGGAGGACTATCAGTCGCAGATTTTCCCAATTCGTAACCGGAAATTAAGGGTCGCTGTATGAAGAGAGTGTAGCCGCAATGTCGGGCAGCCCGCAATAGTACAAACAACAGGACTCACCCGGTCTTTGTGTATGGGCCGAGGTGCTGGTTTGGAAGGCAAATCTGGCGACAGCAATCATTGCGTTACAACCAACCGCTACGTCACCGGCAATAGAAGCGACTCTCGCCTGCCTTCGTCAAAAACACCCCACAGACGATCGGCCAATCCCAGCGCACCTGGAGGCCTGCTCGACATCCGACTTGGCGATTGACCACGCAGACCTCAGACGAATCCTCGCCAAATGCCCGCGAGGCGTGGGGGCGGGCCCGTCAGGCACGTGCTTGAAGCACATCCGCGACCCAACACTCGCCAACAGTCAAATTTTCAACTTGCTACTTTGCTGCGTCAACTACACCCTGTGTCACAGGATCGAATGTCTCGAGGAAAGATTGCACTATCGATGGATACAAGGTGCTTTTATACTTCCAGAGTACATCAGGTAACCAGGTTTTATCCTATCCAAGGGAATAGACCCTTCTAGAAAATAGAATCACCCTGCGTATAGCCACGTGAGGCTATTGGCTTTAAGGGATTACGGCAAGTTTATGCTCGATAGCGCCCCAGTACATCCCTAGCCTGGTCGGTGATATAATTATAATAGTAGGATAAACCAAAGGATAATGGAAAATGGAGAATAGGACTGTAAATGAGATGGGATAAAAAGAGAAATGAAATAAAAAGGAAATAAGAAAAAGCCCAAGTGGTGTAACAAGGTCATACTCTCACACTTCCCCCCCTCAAAGCTGGGTGATAGAAGTAACACCCTGCTTGACAAGGTAGTCATGCAGAGGACGACAGGCGTTACCCATGTCGGTCTCAGGGACCCAGCTGTCCTCAGAAGGAACATGACCCTTCCAACGAATAAGAAGCTCCACGGTGCCATTCCGACGACGGCGGTGTGCAAGCCCGGACTCGACCTCGTACTCGGGTTCATTTTGGACGAGGACGGGCGGTGGTAGCGGCGGTTGGCGTCCGACGAAGATCGTGTTCGGATCCTGATAGGGCTTCAAAAGTTGGACATGGGAGGCGTGTGAATCTTCCAGGCAGCTGGCAGGCGTAAGCGAAAGGTAACAGGAGTGACCTGTGCTTCAACGAGGAAAGGCCCGCAGAAGCGAGGTCGAAGCTTAGATGGGAGATGGCTGATGTCAATGTTGCGGGTGTCGAGGAGCACCTGATCTCCCACGGTGATGGTGTGGTCGTTGCGATGGCGATCGGCTTGGCGCTTCTGTTGCTGCTGGATGTCAAGTAGGCGCTTGTGGGTCCAATCCCAAAGTTGATGCATGGTCGTGATGAAGTCGTGTGCAAGTTGTACTGTAGCTGATGTGGTCGGTTTCTGTGGTGTGAGTGGGTGGCGTCCGTAGCAGAGGAAGAACGGTGTCTGTCCAGTAGCGGCATGTGTAGCGTTATTGTAAGCAAACTCTAGAACGGGCAGGTGCAAGTCCGATTTGGAGATCTCGTCCTTGCAGGCTGCTCGGAGGAGTTGCTCGACGATCTGCTTGAGGCGCTCGGTCTGTCCGTCTGTTTGCGGATGGTAGGCGGATGACATGGCGAGTTTTGTTCCAAGTACAGACATGAGTTCTTTCCAGATTTTGCTCGTGAACTTGGGGTCTCGGTCGGAGATGAGTGTGGTTGGAATGCCATGCTGTGAGATGATGTATCGAACGAAGAGCTGTGCCGTTTCTTCGGTGTGTGCTGTCGTGTGTGTCGGGATGAAGTGTCCCATTTTGGAGAATTTGTCGATGACGACAAGGATGGCGTCATGACCGCTGTGATAGGTGGTAACCCGGTGATGATGTCTAGGCTAACCATTTTCCATGGTTTTTCTGGGACAGGAAGAGGCTGCAGTAGTCCCGCCTTCTTCTGTTTGCTGCTCTTCATCCGTTGACATGTATCACAGGACGTGGCGAATTTGTGGACATCGTCTGCTAAGTGGGGCCAGTAGTAGTGTTTCGCGATACCGGTCAGCGTCTTGTTGCTACCGAAGTGCCCAGCGTAGAGGACGTCGTGGTATTCTTCGAGTAGTAACTGGTGCAAAGGAGGATAATGATGGAAATCGTGCAAATCTGGAGAGAACTAATTAGAGATTAAGTTTGACGATCTCAACAGAACATTGCGTGCAGCTCAGGTAACTTCTAGAAATGAGCTTATACGCGTTGGAAAGGTCTTAATCTCTACTTTCCAGAATGGTAAAGCACGTTCATAACCAAGATCTGAGTCGCCGATTATGACGAAATCAGTGTGAGGGGATATTCTGGTAATTTGGCTAGGCAGCCATGAATCACCTAGTAAAAACGAGAAGGGAAGCAGTTCGATCTGGAAAAGTTGCAGTATGTGATTGTCAAACAGCACCAACCCTTGCCCTGAACCAAACCCTAACACTCCCAAGTGCCACAGCTGCAACATCAAAGATGTTGTAGTGGGTTTGAGGTTGTATGTGTTGGTAAGGTAACGAGTTCAAACCTTGCCAACCAGCCCAAGTCCTTTTGCCCAAAACCCAATAGCCCACAACCAGCTAGAGCAAACTACACCACAGAATAATACACATTTATCACTCCCCCTTGCTCGTGCTGGGTGTGGCTCAACACCATAGGGCAAAAGACTTCACACCACTCCCCCTTGCCCATGGGTTGGGGCCACCCAGAGCATGGAGTCCGCCAAGGAGAGGAGCACCAAGACGCCGGCATCTGCTGCGGGAACCCGGTCATCATGGGGCTGCATCCCGAGCAAGGTCATGCACACACCATGGCGCTCAAATGGAAGAGCCTTGGTAAGGATATCAGCAGCCTGACGGTTGGTGGGGCACCACTGCAAAATCACCTCTCCCGCAGCCACTATCTCCCGAATGAAATGCCACCGGACCTGCATGTGTTTGGTGCGGCCATGCAAGCATGCATTCTGTGCAAGGGCAATGGCAGACTGATTGTCCACAAACACAGGCACACCACCAGTATGAGCATGGCCAAACTCCCCAAACAAACGCCTCAGCCACACACCCTCCTGAATGCACTGACACAGACTTATGTACTCACTCTCAGTGGTAGAGAGTGCCACCACGGGCTGCCTCTTGCTCTGCCAAGAGATAGCTGCCCCATTCAGGCAAAACACATACCCACTGTGACTCTTGCGACTTGCGGAATCTCCAGCATAGTCGGCATCACTGAAGCCAACCAGCTGGACCTGAGATTGGGGCTGTGTTTGGAAGAAGATACCTGACTTGACACCACCTTTCAGGTACCTCAGCACTCTCTTAGCGGCCTGCAAGTGAAACATTTTAGGACAAGAGGCGACCTTAGATAGCTGTGAGACTGCGAATGCAATCTGTGGCTGTGTGGTAGTACAAGCATACATGAGGGATCCCACAATGCTTTGGTAGAGCTTGACCAGCTCATCTCGCAGCAAGGGTTCATCCTCATAGGCATGCACATCAAAGCCTGTTGGGAGAGGAGTACGCACGGGGTTGGCCTCTGAGAGACCAAAGGACTGAAGCATGTTAAGAATGTACCTCTCTTGATGAATCAAGAGACCACTCTCATCACGCTCAATTTGCATTCCCAAGTAGTACTTCACCTCCCCCAAGTCCTTCATGCGAAAACGCGAGGACAAGAAGTCTTTCACTCGATCTAGCAAAGCCTTGCTAGAGCATAGGAGCAAAAGGTCATCCACATAGAGGAATAAGGAGATCCGCTCCTCATCTCTCACAAAGTGGTACAAGGCAGGGTCACACTCAGATCTCTCAAACCCAAAATCCATGAGAGCCTCATCAAATTTTAGGTACCACTGTCGTGGGGCTTGCTTCAGCCCATAAATGGACCTTTTGAGGCGACACACTCGGTTAGACCCATCATCAAAACCAGGGGGCTGCCGCATGTAAAGCTCTTCTTCCAAATCCCCATGGAGGAAGGCTGTCTTGACGTCCATATGATGGATGTCAAGCTTCAAAGCAGCCGAAATTCCAAGCATACCTCTCAAGGTCGCATGCTTCCCAACTGGAGAGTACACTTCTTCATAGTGTACTCCCAATTTCTGCATGTTTCCCATCACCACCAATCTGGACTTAGGCCTCTCAACGGTACCATCAGGGTTATGTTTGTATTTCCAAACCCATTGACACCTGAGGACCTCCAAACCAGGTGGTACCACTGCTGGATCAACCAGCTCAAATGATCCATTTACCTTGTGAGACTCAAGCTCCTCATGCATGGACTCAACCCATTCGGGACGGTTCAGCGCCTCGTGGACTGACCCAGCTCTCTGTACCTTACACGCCACAGCAAAATGGGGCAGCGGAGCGGCTTAACAGGACCTTGACCGATTTGGCTCGGGCCATCCTTGCCCATGCCGAGCTTGATAACACTTGGTGGGGGGCAGCAGTGCAGTATGCCAACTGGGTGAAGAACAGGATGGGCAGCAAGGGGCTCTGATACCACTGATGGAAATCGTGCAAATCTGGAGAGAACTAATTAGAGATTAAGTTTGACGATCTCAACAGAACATTGCGTGCAGCTCAGGTAACTTCTAGAAATGAGCTTATACGCGTTGGAAAGGTCTTAATCTCTACTTTCCAGAATGGTAAAGCACGTTCATAACCAAGATCTGAGTCGCCGATTATGACGAAATCAGTGTGAGGGGATATTCTGGTAATTTGGCTAGGCAGCCATGAATCACCTAGTAAAAACGAGAAGGGAAGCAGTTCGATCTAGAAAAGTTGCAGTATGTGATTGTCAAACAGCACCAACCCTTGCCCTGAACCAAACCCTAACACTCCCAAGTGCCACAGCTGCAACATCAAAGATGTTGTAGTGGGTTTGAGGTTGTATGTGTTGGTAAGGTAACGAGTTCAAACCTTGCCAACCAGCCCAAGTCCTTTTGCCCAAAACCCAATAGCCCACAACCAGCTAGAGCAAACTACACCACAGAATAATACACATTTATCAGATAATTGGGTACCCAGATTTTCGTTGATCTTTTCCAGTACGCAATGTCATTATCCCATTGTAGCAGGTGTTGCTTTTCTGCCAGGGGGATTTCGGGGTCGATAGTGTACCCGTGTGTGAAGAGTCCTCTTAGTCGTGGATTCGTCCCCTCAACTTGGATAGCGGCAACGTGTGCAGGCCGGCTAAGGGCGTCTGCTTTGTTTTTGTGGCCAGGCTTGTACACGATGTCATAGTGGAAGTGCGTCTCGAGGAAGTCAATCCACCGGACGTGCCGCCCTGAAAGGGTTGGTTGTGTCTTCAAATATTTTAGGCTGCAATGGCCGGTGTAGACAGTTGTTTTTCATCCTTTGAGATAAGATCTCCATGCTTTGAAGGCGATGATGATAGCAAGGGCCTCTTTGTTGTGTATCGGGTAGTTTAGCTCTGCCCCATGTAGTTTCTTGCTGAGGTGGGCGTAGAATGTGGTTCATTTCGGCTTGGAACGTTGCTGGTGCGTTGGTGATTCCGAACGGCATGACCAAATACTCGTACGACCCGTACCGAGTTCGGAAGGCCGTCTTGTGGATGGAATTGTCCGCCATCCGTATTTGCCAGTATCCGGACCGCAGATCCAATTTGGAAAATACCGTAGCTCCCTGGAGCTGGTCAAGCAGGTCATCGATTCGTGGTATCGGATATTTGTTCTTGATGGTCTGCTTGTTGAGAGCTCGGTAGTCGATACACATGCGCAGGCTTCCGTCCGGTTTTGGTGTGAAGAGCACTGGGGCACCGTATGACGATGTCGATGGTCGGATGAGTCCTTTGGCTAGGAGATACTCGATTTGTTTTTTCATGTTGGCTAGCTCAGTGGGGCTAAGCCGATATGGTGCTCGGAAGGTCGGGTTCGAACCTGGTTCCTCCACGATCTCGTGTTGATGCGTTCGGTATGGCGGTAACTCGTTCGGATGATCATCAGGGAGAATGTCTTGGAACTCCTTCAGCAATTCCTTGATTTTTCCTGGAGATTCTGAGGTCTTTACTCCGTCGTTCTCCACCTCTGTTGCTATCGCCAGGAACCCGGTATCGGTTCGCTTCACGCCCTTCTCGAATCGTGCGAGTGTCTCCACTGGGATTTCTCCTGTATCGTCCCACTTCGGTAGCCGGACTCTCCTTCCATTGTTGTAGATGCTTGCGGTGCGGTTTACCCAGTTGATCTCGGGGTTGAATCTTTTGAGAAAGACTCGCCCAAAGATCAAGTCAAGCCCTTTTATGTTGGTGATGGGGAGTGCAGGTCTCCAGCGCAGTGGTCCAATTTGCACGTGTAGCATGTTGTGTGATGTTATCATATGCTATCACATTATGTCTGCCTCCCATCCCATGTTTTCAACTTGCATGTGTGGTTTTGAACGTGTGCAAGAATTTGTGTGTGGTGTGTTCTGGAGTTTGGGAATGTGTTTGTGTTATTTTTGTTTGAGCAGGTATTTGTGATGATAGATCTTGAGAAGATCTTTCCGAGGTGACAAGAATCGCTTCAATCGGAGCAAGAACGCGAAAGCTATGAAGATTCAAAGATCATGAGCTTGTGTTACAATTGCGCCGATTACAAAGTGGAGTTGTGGGGTGACTCAATATGGAGTTGGGACCTTTAGGGTTGGGAAATTCGTCACTCTACTGTAGCAGCTGCAAAATTGGTTGGGAACAACCAAGCTTGGTTGGCAAGGGTGGCCAACTTGGTTGGATTGGTTGGGAAGGGACAAATGTCAAAGTTGGGGTTCCTATAGGGAGGGAATCTTTGTGCTTATGGGGTTTCCTTGGTTGGGGACTCTCTTGGGACCTTCCCTCTCATCCCTCTCTTTCATCCCAACCTTTCTCTTGCTCCTCTAATTCCTTGTGAGATTCTTGAACTTTGATTGAACTTTTTGAGATTGAGTTAAGTTCTCCTCCTACAGCTTACCCCCCAGTGCGTCGAAAGACATAGCGTCAGGAATACGCAATCAATTGACGTGACTCAAATTGAGAACGGTAGTTAAGATTGCGAGCTACAACATATCCGAGTTTCGTGACATTCCAACCGCTAGTTGTTCGTCGACGTTGTTTCTTGTGAAGACGACTTTTCTGTCCAGAATTTCGGATATATATTTTGAGTAATTCTAGCTCCTAAGTTCACCTAGACTCCGTCCTTAATCCTAACATAGCACTGCTTCGCCGTGTACTGGTAACTTGATGCCGTCCACCATCGTTGGAGAGAATGCCGAAGGCTTGTACTCTTCCCGAAGTCGGTCGATTGCTGCCTTGTCGCTTTCGGTGTGCGATGCTCCGCTGTCCACGAGTGCTTGGAGGTGTCGTCCTTTGCAGATGACCTCGAGCACGAGGGGCGGGCATTGCTCGGAGTACCCAAAGATGGTTTCATTAATTGGGTCATAGGGTACATCCCAATACTCCGTACACACCTTTTTGTTGCTATCTGCTCCTGGGCTAGCAGCAGGCCGTGGCTGCTTGGAGAAAGGCTCCTCTCCAGGGCCCGGAGTTTCTATGACGATAGTGCGTCTTGTTGATGTCGAATTTGCTGAATTGAATGCATCCGGAGGTGGAGTTTGGGGTGTTTGCAGCTTCTTGTAGACCCCCAGCTTCCTCTTGAGCTGCTTCAGCTCCACCGACGTCTTCCCTGGGGAATGGGTAGTCGTTGTGGGCTGGTGTCGGGAGAGGACGTTGACTCCGTGGAAAGGTCGGCTTCTTTCCACTCTCCTTAATTTTTTCCCCAAGTTGTCAAGTACCGGTATAATCTCCACAGCTTTTGCTTCTTCTGGAGTCCCTCCCGAATTTTCTCCAAGACTCTAGCCCCTCGAGAATCATAAGTTTTCATTAAAGCATCTTTATAAGATAACTTTAACGAATCCTTATAATTTCTTGGGTCTTCAAGGAGTTTCCGTGTCTCCGCAGAGTCTTTTTTCGCGGAGTCGGTTTTCTTCTCGGCGAATTTCCCTGGCGAAGACTGGTTGCGGGGTGGAGATTTTCCCCCATCATTTCCTCCTGTTCGCGTCGAATCAGCTTCGTCGAAGTTGATTTTCCCGGGATCCCATGGCCGCTTCGGGATCTTTTCTTTTTTGCCAGTTGATTTTTCTGGAATCCCGCGGCCGCTTTCGGATCTTTATATTTTCGCCAGTTAGATCCGCAATCACTGGCGACTCCCATATTTTTTGTCTTCTGATTGGCCGAAGGATTTCCGCCACTGTTGCGTGCCCGATACTCAGCGCGTGCGGCTTTCATTTTGTTGCAGTCGAAGATTCGATGGCCCGGCACCCCGCAAAAATCACACGTGTAGTTGGTGTTTTTTGGACGTGGCCGCCCGTCGAACCTGTCGATTTCCATCGTGTCGGCGAACGTGGTGTGAGGTCCAATTGGCTCGAATCGCTTCAGCAGGTCGGTGCGGAACTGCTGCCATGTGGCTTCGCCGTGGATGAATGTGCTGTTACCGCCGATCCACTCGAGTGCCGGCCCTCGCATCAGTGTCGCCGCGAGTCGTACACGTTGACCGTCCCAGACTGGCGAGCTCCATCCGACGGCTGCGAAGTAGATCTCCATCTCGGAGATCCATCTGCGTGCGTCGGAGTTTCGATCGCTCGGATCGAACGGTTCAGGTGGGTGCGGTTTTGGAGCCTCGAGAAACTGCTGCGACTGCTGCGTCGTCGCCGTTGTCGAGTCGTGCTGCGCTCCGGCGAGTCGAGTTACTCGCTCGAACTCGTTTCGCCACGCTTCGCGATCTGCTCGCATCTCCTCCAGAAGGGCTGCGATGCTCGCGAAGAGCTGCTGGATAACCTCGGCGTTGTCGAAGGTCGCCATCCTGTTCAAAACACGCGCGGGGGTGGTAATTCACAAATCGCGGAGCTGGTGCTTACCAGAATCGGCGTCGAATTCGTCGCCCCCGGCGGTTTTTCGAGGCAGGTATTCCCGCTGCTGCTGCTTTGTTGAGCGCCGCCGAATGAGAAAAGCTCTGATTACCAAGTGTTACAGGATCGAATGTCTCGAGGAAAGATTGCACTATCGATTGGTACAAGGTGCTTTTATACTTCCAGAGTACATCAGGTAACCAGGTTTTATCCTATCCAAGGGAATAGACCCTTCTAGAAAATAGAATCACCCTGCGTATAGCCACGCGAGGCTATTGGCTTTAAGGGATTACAGCAGGATTACGCTAGATAGCGCCCCAGTACATCCCTAGCCTGGTCGGTGATATAATTATAATAGTAGGATAACCCAAAGGATAATGGAAAATGGAGAATAGGAATGTAAATGAGATGGGATAAAAAGAGAAATGAAATAGGAAGGAAATAAGAAAAAGCCCAAGTGGTGTAACGAGGTCGTACTCTCACACCCTGGGCACGACACTCCCACAGGCGATCAGGTCTACAATCCTACCGTCGAAACTCATCGCACTCAGTAAACCAAGAGGAGGGGTTTGCCCTATAGCAGTGGGGGAAAGCTACATTCGCATCGTCTCAAAAGCAGAAGTCTACAAGCTAGCGCCCATCACCCAGACGTTTTTCCTCCCATTTCAATACGGGGTGGCAGTATTGGGCATAAAGAAGGGCGTCATCCATATTACAAGGAACCTACTACGGGCGCACCCGAGCCATGTGGCGATCCTGCTAGACGTTGAAAACGCTTTCAATAGTATTTTCCGCGCGGCCTTTCTGCAAGTCCTGCGCTGGAGCGCTCTGCATCAGCTACTCCCACTGGCGTTGACGCTATACGGGGCGGAAAGCACTCTATTGCTCGACGAGGCCTTCGGGACGATAACGTTGCTCAGTGCCCGGGGCGTGCGCCAGGGTGACCTGCCGGGACCTCTGTTGTTTGCAGCTGCCATCCAACCAATCTTGGCATGAGTGGGAGCACAGTGCAGCGACGTCGCCATCCTTGCGTATACCGACGACATCACAGTCGTCGGCCCTCCTGATGTAGCGGCGGCCGCTTTCAGACACCTAACACCAGGCCTAGAAGAAGTGGGGCTGTCTTGCAACATCGCCAAGTTAGCAGGATGGTCGGCGCATGGGTCCAGCCGCGCACTCTTACCTGACAGCATCGCACGGAAGCAGGATGGACTCCGAGTGCTGGGCAGCCCAGTTGGCACCCCCGAGTACTGCGCGACTTTCGTGGCAGCGGAGCTTCAAAGGGCGGCTACTCCATTGCCTCAGCTGGCAGTCCTTCACCCATAGCACTCCCTCCTCCTCCTCACGCTGCATCTCGCGGAGGGCAACCTTCCTGCTACGCACCACCCCGTTAGAGGCCCTACCCGTCCACACATGGAGGGAATAGATTGAAGAGCTCCTTTGCACAGCACTACAGGCAGACAAGATACAAGCTCCGAGGGCCGAGCTAGAGTGGAGCCTAGCGTGTCGCCAAGCCACCCTCCTTATTGCGCTCGGGGGCCTGGGCATCGTGGACCCCATCTCTGAGGCGCGTGCCGCTTTCCTTGCCTCGACCTTGGTGGCAGGCCAGCTACTGGCATCCCTGGGGCTCGCCGAGTCCCCGCTCACCGAAGCATCGGCCTACCTCACTGGGGACCCAGAAGGCAGCCACCCACTGCACACCATACAAACAGACCTGCGCCACCACCTCCTAGACCCTGCTAGACTCACCTGGGACGAAGCACGAAGAACCACGATAGCCAATAAGCCGCTACAACAGCAGCTGTCCCGGGAGATCAACAACTAGCGGGCCGAAGAACTCTTCGCGGACACCCTCCTGGACAGACCGGGACACAAGAACGTGCACCGCACCCACCTGACCAGCCTCTGAGGGATGGGCGCTGGCGACTGGCTCCTAGCCATTCCTACCCGCCCAGACCTTACT